>QRFJ01005203.1:0-332500 GCA_006176705.1 Cocos nucifera
ACGAAACTTAGCCGAACTTACATCAAATATCTCGATGTGCCAAGTATCGAAAGGATGGAAGAAGTATTGCAAATCAATGATAAGTTGAGTTGGATGGATCCGATTATTAGGTACCTGACCGAAGGAATCCTATTTGATAATTCATCTAAAGCAAAGCGTTTAAGGTGGATGGCCTTGCAATATGTCATGATGGAAGGATGACTCTATAAGCGATCTTTCTTTCTTCCACTATTAAAGTGCCTTGGACCTACTGATGCTGACTATGCACTTCGAAAAGTCCACGAGGGGATCTGTGGGAACCACCTAGGGGAAAAATCCCTCGCCTACAAGATCGTCCGATAAGGGTATTATTGGCCAACGATGCAGAAGGACATGACTGAGTTCGTCTGAAGATGCGGGCCATGCCAAAGATATGCTAATATCCAATGACAGCCGATGATGCAATTGACATCAATCATATCGCCATGGCCGTTTGCATAGTAGAGAATCGATATACTTGGTCCTTCCCCCAGGCATCCAGGCAAAGAAAATTTTTGGTCGTCGCCATCGATTACTTCACAAAATGGATGGAAGTTGAACCTTTGGCATAAATTATGAAAAGCAAGATGGAGGATTTCATTCAAAAATCTATTATCTATAGGTTCAGACTCCCGCATACAATCATAACCAATAATGGTTGACAGTTTGACAATCAAAATTTCAAAGACTTCTATGCGATGTATCATATCATGCATAAACTGACGTCTGTCGATCATCCACAATCGAATGGAGAAGCAAAAGTTATGAATCGGACGATCCTCCATGATTTGAAAATCTGACTCAACGAGACCAAAGGTCTTTGGATGGAAGAACTACCTTCGGTACTATGGGCTTATCGAACCACCCCGCGAGTTTTGATAGATGAATCTTCATTTAACCTATCTTACGGGACAGAGGCAGTGATACCCATTGAAATCGGGCTACCACCGGTGATAGTGAAAAAGTATGATGAGTCAAGTAATTCAGATCGTCGAAGAGCTGACCTAGACTTATTATCTAAAGTCTGGCAACAAGCGCAACTCAGAATGGCTGTTTACGAACAACGAGTTGCAAGATATTACAATAGAAGAGCTAAACCAAAAGAGATGCGCCTGGGAGATTTGGTCCTATGAAAGGCTGAAATATCCAAACCTCTAGACCAAGAAAAGCTCTCCCCAAATTGGGAAGGACCTTACCGAGTGACAGAAATCCTTCGACCTGGAGTATATCGACTCAAAACTCTTGATGGAGTTAAAGTTCTCCAAACATGGAATGTTGACAACCTTAAAGTATACTATCAATGAAATCGGCTCTATATACTTCAAACAAATGCAAAAGATAACATTTTGTAAAGTCTTCTGCAAAGATGTCACTCCCATACTCGACAATCGATTAACCAATGTATTAGCCGATCAAAAATCAAATAAATTGACTAATGAAAGAGAATCCAATCAATTAACCATCGGTTAAGTATGTTGACCGACAATCGATCGGCATGTTTCACTCGGTGGAATCCAACAATCGATGAATGAAGAATGATCGATAGTCGGGCTTTTCAATCACCTTTGGTCAAGTACTTCAAATCATCGGTGTAATCAATTTCCTACAATAGAATTGCCGATCGATAAACTAGCAGATGATGCATAACCTCCTTACAAGTGATAAAGGAAGAAAAGCATCAAACTTTAGTTGCGGACTAGTTGGTTTGCCCTGGCTAGTGACAAATGCAACCTTTACCGATTTGGCCATGGCTAAATCGAAGGACATTTGGCTTACCCCCGATCGTCATACAATTTAGAGAATCGATTAAATGTTAGACGATAAAATCGACCAAAAGTCGGCAAATGGTCGATTGGAAACCGACCCAAGGTTGGTTAGTCTCCGACCTAGAAATGTCTTAACAAATGACTAAGTGTTAGCAAAAATTTTGATCTAACGTCAGTTTGAAAGCTAGCTAAAAGTTGGTTAAATAAAACTGACTGACGGATGGACAACAACTGATCAATCGAAATATTTGCAGTCGCAACATATAAAGCAAAGTCACACAATAGCAAACAAGTGAAAGTAAAATTTTTCATTACTGAAGAAAAAATTTATAAGTGAACCTTTGGTCCTTACAAAATTCAAAACTATAAGTTTTGAAAATAGATGACAGTACAAAATCTATTCGACGACTGCTGCTCCGAGGGTTGATCGAGAATGACTTCAGCTTTGGTCGGCGGTGCAGCGTCCGTCGGTGGAATGACTTCGATCGAAGTAGCTTCCTCCTTCTCCGATGGGACTTCAACTGCCAACTGAAAAGTCAAACCCATCGGCATGGAGGAACTCGATACATCTTCGACTGGAATCGTAGGAACTAGAGAAATAGCTAGCCCAGTTGAAGCAAGAATGGTGATAGGAGCACCATCATCCATTGGGTTCGCAGGAGATCCATCGCCTCCTCCCTCTTCCTCCTTTTCAGCACCGTCTCCTTGTTCTTCTTCAGCACCGGAGATGACGATGCTGCTGAGGTCAAGGTCAGAAAAGAGCTGTTGGATAGCATCCCGACCATCGCCAAAGCTGATCCAATAGGAAGCTTCACTTTTCTGTAGGATCAAGATCTTCAGGTCGGATGAGATCTTGAATTCCTTAATGTCCAGCTCTTTTACCCGACGAAGATGCTCCCGCAAAGCCTAAACCTCTGCCTTAGCTGAAGATGCTTCCCCCTTAATAGATTGCCACTTTTGACGACAATCCTCCGCCTTCTTGGCCCAATTATCGCGGTCCTTCTCTAATTTTTATACTGCATGCTTCTTCTTCTTGATGCGGCTCTTCTGGACCTTTACCTCTGCCCGAGCCGATGCGAGATCAGTTTGAACCAACTCAAGTTCGGCTCTTACCGACCCAAGTTTGGCTCTGAGGTGGGAGACTTCATCGGACAGCCTCTCCTCCTAGGCGGCAGCATCCTTTTCCCGCTCCTCCAACTGATGGATTGCTGCATTGCGTTCGGTGTTCGCGATCGATACAAAATTGGAGCACGCATGCCAAAGATCGACCATCTTACGATAAGCCAACTTAAGCTCGGCCATGTCGTGAGCCCACTATTCACAAAAAATAAGTCAAGTTGGTAAAAAAGAAAAAAAGAAAAAGAGAGAAAAGAAGAAGGCAAAAGGCAGAGGAAAAGGTAGTAGAAGGTTTTTGGCTTACCCCAATCAATGTCGAGTAAAATGACCCGAACATCTCGTTCAAGGTCCATTGCCTTCTCAACTCCCGATTAGTCAGGAGAAGGATGGCGTGAACTAAGTTGCTTGCCAGCTGAGGGTCGAAAAAAGCCGACCCACCTTCCGAAATCCGAATGTCAAGATGCTTAGAATCCGTATACCCACGGCTAGAAGCATCACTCCCAATCGGTGCAGACAAAGCTGGTGCCTTCCCTTTCCTCCCGGCTGACAATTGTTCAAGAGGTGCCGACATGCACTTGGGCATGGATGGGGATCGTTAGCACCCCCCCGCGAGCTGAGGTTGATCGGGGGGCAGGCACGATGACAGTCGATTGAGCTGTCGATAATGGAGAGACAATCAGAGCATCAACGATAATAACATCTTCCTCCGATCGAGTAATGATCGGAGGGGCTTCAGAAGATGTTGCTACTGCTGGAGCACGTAGGGCGACGACGGAAATACCAAGATGGTCAGAAGGTGCCACCAAAGGAGCATCGATAGTCGGAGCATCAACTGCCCGACCCTTCTTCGGTGCATGATGGGTCGGCACCAGATGACGCCCTCTTTCAAGTGGCAAACTGGCAGACTTCATCCACGAAGATTCTAAGTGGAAGATGCATCCCTACAAAACCAAATAATGAAGTCAGAACAATGTTGAAAACCAATCGAATGAAGGGAAAGACAAAATTACAGACACTACGTGTACCTACGGATGGTGCTGGACCAAGTTTGGCATCGTATAGAGACTCTTTGATATTTGGCTTTTTCTGCAGGGGAACTCTCATATCCTTCAGCTAAAAGAAATCTTCTCGATCAGCTAGATTCACCCGATTATTTTCATTTGCAAGGGTATTTGGCTCTCCACATACCGATGGAAAGCCCCAAGAAGCAGGAGGAGAAACAAAGAAGAACTGGATTTTTCAATCATGAATAGACAATAAAAGACTGATGATAAAAAAAAGCTCCTTTCTTGGAATGAAATACCACCATCCGTCGGCCTTTGGATGGGGTCGGAGAGCAAAAAAAGATTTAAACAAGAAAAGCCGAGTCGTCGGGATTAACCGACACAGCAAAGCAAAGAAGATCCAAAGCCACATAGAGTTCGGTGCTAACTGGTCCGGACATACCCTATAATAATCAAAAATATTTCGGAGGAACTCCAAAATAGAAAACCTAAGGCTCGACCTAAGGTTTTCTATATAAAAAGCTATAAATCCTAACGGAGGCGAATTCACCCGACCGTTGGAGCTAGGAGCCAACAACCAAAAGCCCTTCGGGATTCAATACCGATCTCGAAGTTACTCCACGACACCCCACAACCAAAAGCCCTTTGGGATTCAATACCGATCTCGAAGTTACTCCACGATCGATGTCGTCAGGATAGATAAACTACTACGATCAGCCATGCATGTAATAATAAAATAAAAAGAAAGAAACAAAGATGTCAAAGAAAAGGTTCGAACTTCGGGGCTAAAAAATAAGAGAACAAACAAAGTTCCCAAAAGCTACTACTATTGAAAGCAATGAAAGAAAAACAATTAGGAGGGTGACTAGTATATATAGGACCCATTTACGGTCAAGATGCATAGAAACCTTATCAAATGCTAACACATGTCGGTCGAAGAGCAGCTGAACATCAAATCCCTCAAGCTCCACAATCGTCCATTTATTAATGATGATTGTTGCAATCCCCAAAGCATCGGATAACAAGTTTTTATCGAAGATTCTGGAGATCATAAATGATAAGCGACAGAACGAAATTCAAGGCAGTGCCACGTGTTAACCCCCTATGTCCGATGTATCAAGACAAAATATCAAATCATCACACTGGACTTGGGTGTGGGGCGTAACTGTTGGAAGATATCGAGTCAACGTCTAACTTACCAACCTGATCATCGGTCCATGACCAACCGACCATCAGACGACGACCATCGTCTAGCAATTGATAATCAACGACAAAGAGGGCTAGTTGGTCGATGAAAAGTCTACAAACTGATCAATCAATGATCGGCCAATTTTTAAATAAGCTGATCGACTGACCATCGGTCGGCCCCAGATATGCCAAACAATTGACGATCGATCGGTTCTAGGTATGCCGACCGACCAATAATTGATCGATCCTAAATTAACCAAACAATCGTCGGATGTTTTATAAACAACTTATCCAACTTCTAATCAATCCTATAAAATCGCCTTCAAGAAAAATGGATAACAATGATTAGCGGATAGTTATAACCACATCCCCACGATCGCATTACGTCGGAAGAAGAGGAACCCACGTACTACATCTATAAAAAATAGTAAACTGACTAGTTTAAGAGGACATATCTAATACTTTTAGAGCAATCTCTATCGCTTTATTATCAGATTTTTGTTCGATCAGTCTATCCTACTAACTTAAATATCGAAGGATCTCCGTCGGAGTCAACTTCGATCGGTGCGGACTTATCTTTACAAATTTTTTGATATTGATTTGCAAGTATAGATGAATTAATCATAATAATTTGATATTATTCGTTTAAGCATAAACTTAACTCATTTTTCATCAGAGAAATATCTTTTTAAATTTTCATTAACAACACAAACTAAGCCTTCGTCCTTTATAGGGCTGGTCGAGGTGTATGCGCCTTAAAACTACCGCCACGGTACCGGTACCACCGCTTCCCCTTGTCTTCGTTTGAATTTTTGAAACGGTGCACTTTACACGTTCTAGCGCGAATCGTCTGACGCCGAGTCACTCTTTTTTTTTTAATAAAAAAACTCGGGTACGTTGTCCGTTCATGGATCTCAATCAAGCGGCTGCAATAATGCTTGACGTGATGGTAATATGAGTTAATAAAAGGGGTATAATAGTTTTTTCCTTTAACCCTAGCGGTGTGACCGGTTCGCAGCGCAACGCGGGTTTATATAGGAGGGCGGTTGCAGAGAGAGGTTTCAGGGCGGAAAAGAAGAAATCGAGCCGTAGAAGAGGGCGGGGAGAGGAAAAACTAACAGTAAGAACGACAACTCTGCAAGATTTTTTACCCCCTTCTGGTGATCTTTTCTTGCTCCAGATTTTTAGTTTGGTTCCGCTCGTATTGTGAGAAACCCTAGCCGGTGTCTGGAGTTGAAAAGATCTCCTTCTCCTGTTTCTTTCCTCTTCTTGTTGTTCCTTCTTCGGACACCAATCTTAATATTTCTTAGTTTTAGGGTTTCTTTCTGTAGAATTCTTGGCTTGTTTTCCTTTAGGTTCTTTGGAGATCGTTTTGCTTGGATTGAATAAACACTGCTTCATTTTCTTTTTGTAATTTCTGAGAGCATTGGATTTGTTTTTTTTTCTGGTGAAAGTTTTTCAATTTTTAATCGCGTAAATATTTACTTTTTTTTTTCGTTGTGGTTCTCTTTGTGGGGGAGAAGATGGATCGTTACCAGAGGGTGGAGAAACCGAGGGAGGAAACCCCTATAAACGAGAACGAGATCCGCATTACGACTCAAGGGAGGATGCGAAGCTACATCACTTACGCCACCAGCCTGCTTCAGGTATATTTGTTTTCTTATACAAAAGAAGGGTATTGGTATATATATCTCATCACTCTTTCGTTTCTCCTACTAGAGGTCACTCTTTCAAAAGAGGGTATTGGTATATTTGCTTATTGCATTGCATGTCTGTGTAGTGTATGTGACTTTTGGTGCTTGGCGTTGCTTTGGGTGCTTGGAACTGTAAGCATGTAATGGATAAGTTTGTAAATTTTTAATATGACCACCATTCTTTTGGAAGTTATATTAGCACAGAAAAAACAATATCAAAATTCACAAATTAATCAACAGGAAGGTATCAAATTTCTGTTTTGCTTCTCTGTTGTGATCTTTTTTTCCCCTCCTTTTCTTTGAATGATCTTTTCAAGCATTGTTTGATCGCATCAAACTTTTCTTTAAGAAAAGAAATTTTTCGTGATAGTTTTCTATTACAATGAAGATATTCAACGTTACTTCCTGAACCATTCTTGCACTGGTAGTTTATGGATTTCACTAATTTGTGATAGAAAAAGTTTATTCTTATGCAAAAATCATGGCAAAGCGAGATTTACTCAAGTATTTTATTGCCGGAGTCACTACTGCCTTTATTCTGTTGATTATACTGTATTTTTTTTTATTATGTCTTAATTGACTGGTTAGATTCTAATTGATATTTCTTCTCTATTTTAATATATATATATATATATATATATATATATATATATATATATATATATATATATATATATATATATATATATATATATATATATATATATATATATATATATATATATTTTTTTTTTATCACCAAGCTTGTAAAATAATTATTCCATTTTTGTAAAACTTGACTATAGTTTGAAAGTTTCAAGAAACTCAATCTGCCTCATGTATAACAAATTGATGCATGAAAGTTCGTTCAAAGTGAAAGAAAAAGATCACACCTGTCAATAACTATTGCGTTTCAATCATTCAATAATTGCATTTTATCTCCATGGAAATCTCATATATACTTGCATCAAAGAATCATAATGTATGTTTTAGAATTTTGTTATACACGGTACGATCAACACTTTTTTAATGTTGTATGCAGTATTATTAAAGGTGCACCTTCGGCACAAAAAGTGCTAGGCACAAGGGTCGTCGCCTCTGTATCCCCTAGGCGAGGTAATAGCCTTCAGGCACGGTGTAGGCACCTTAGATGCATGCCTTTGCATTGTTCAGAGGCGTAATGAGGTCAGTTATAGTATTAGTTTTTAGTTTCTAAGGAATAGAAAAGGTCATTTATAGTACATAGGAAAGATTAATTATAGTACATTGGAAAAACCAGTTATAGTATATAGGAAAGATTAATTATAGTACATAGAAAATGTTAGTTATAGTACATAGAAACTAGGAATGATCTGGTATTTGTTCAGTATAATTGGGCATTAATGCATCGATATAGTAGATGAAATCACATTAACCCCGTATTATAAAAAGATATTGATGATTGTATTGAGTGGTTGACTGAAAGAATGAAGCCAGTTCATATAGATGGAAATGATGAATAAGAACAAGTATTTAGTGATAGTGATAATGGTTTGACATAAAAAAAGCTTCTGGAGCTTATGAGCCTGCTTATTGCACTAGAATTAGTGCGAAAACATTTTCCAAAGAGGGAGCTTTAGCGTCATCATCAAGATCAAAATCTAGTAAACCATCTCAAGTGTTGCTTGTAGATAAATCAGAGGAGGAGATAGATGATGAGTATGAGAAAGATATTGGAGAGGAATAAGAAGAAAATAATGAAGCTAGTTTGCTTGATGATGATGATGCGGAGGATTAGCCAATTAGAAATTTAGAAAGCACTTATTTGATTGTTTTTGGGTTAGAGCTAATTTTTACATGCTGGACTTCTTGCCTATAGCTAGATCTTTTTCTGTTTTTAGTTTTTATTTTTTAATAACATGATGCTAGATTTTACTTGTTGGAATTCTTGCCTACAGCTAGTTTTCTGTTTTTTTTGTTTTTGGCTTTTGACTTTTCTCAGGTGCGCGCCTTCGTCTAATGCCTAGGCTCCAGGAGCCCCTAGCGCCTGGGTGTGCGCAACATTGGTTGTACGAAACTAAATTAATGACCAAATTAGACTTAAGCTGTATAAGGTTTTCCATGCAAACAAATAAAGTGGGCAGTTAAGTTATATATTTGTCAGTCTATTGGATTATTTTATGAGAAGCAACAAATTGTGTGATATCTGTATTAAAAATGCAAATAGATGTATGCTTGTATGGAATATGGTAGTGCAATTATGTGCAGATTTTATAGTGAACATAGGATGATTAGTTCGATCTAATGTTTATACCATTATAATTTTCAGTGTATGGTCTAGAATTTTCCTGCTTGTGTGCCCACTGTTTAAAAATTGAGTTCTAGATTAATGTCATGGTACACCCCTATGATATTTGCGCTGCACAATTGGATCTAGTTTTATGATGCATGAGGTGGTTTTTGAAACCATTGTCATAGATGCATCTGCACCAGTGGCTGGGTCTCAGGTCAATGGTTCAATTGCAATCTAAGATGAGGATTAAAGCTTGTTCCCCTTCTCCCTCTTTTCTCTCTCATAGATCCAGTGTTATCACTTCAAATTTGAGCCTTGTGGAGTAAGAGGAAGTCCCTCCGTCCCATACAGAGCTGTGACACATTAAAGCAGAAGAAGAAAGGAAGGAAGAAGGGCGCTAACTTGGCTATTCTTATATTTGTAGCCCTTTTTCCAGTGCCTCGATTTTTCTTGACATTGCCCTCCCTCTCCACCTCAATATATTCTCAAGCTGCCCCCACCCAAGAAAATAACTCCAGCAGTACCGCTGCCTCCAATGATATATCTTGATCTGTGTGCTTCACTCTAAACGGACAGACAGAGAGCAAGGACAAATCCGAAAGGAAGGTTTTTCCATTTTATTTTTTTCATTAAACAATTGACCAGCCCAGCTCGAACCTGGTTTGACTGGATGGTTTGAATGGTTGAACCATCTGGTTCTTTGGGTCTAATGGATTTTAGATATTTTTGGGCTTTAATCTGAACTGACCCATAAATGCTGGTGTGTGATGGGTAGACTTGGGTGGGGCGTCTGTGTTTCAAAACACTGGCATGAGACAGGGCATTATTGGAAATTAAATGGATAATAACTGGGCAATGGTAATCCAAAGTCAAAAATTACAGGTATGGCAACTAATGGGAATGCTAGAATGGTTGCAGCAAGCAAACATGGCGTACTAATGCTCCTATTACCACCTGCCAAAAATTTCTTAGGAAATAAAATCACATTATTCAGCATTAATAAGGTTCATCACTGATGTCCGAGTTTTCTTGTGGTTTGTCACATGTGTGCAGGTCCAAGTAAACATCCGCTTTCCAATTTTCATTTTTTAATTTGTTTTCAAGATGTGTCTTTGCGGAACTTTTTCTTTTCAATTCAGGTGTTTGCTTTATTAGCTGATGCTTGTGTTTTAATTTTGAAGGAGAAAGGTTCAAATGAAATCGTCTTTAAGGCCATGGGAAGGGCTATCAACAAAACTGTCATGATCGTGGAGCTAATAAAGGTACTTTCATATAACATACAGTTTTGTTTATTATCCTCTTTTCTCTTGAAAATTTACGCTGAATCTACATGCAGCTATATGTGTTATTAAATTGATATGTCGTTAGTAGGTGTCATTAATTGGTTCTTCATATCTAAAAGAAATTTGAGACTTACTACTACTAATTGCCATAAATCTTATTGTTGTTTCATGCTTACACAGAGAAGAATTGTTGGTCTTCATCAGAATACCACTATTGGATCTACTGACATAACTGATACATGGGAGCCTTTAGAGGAAGGCCTACTCCCGTAAGGGCATACTTGCTGTTGGAGAATGAAGACTATATTGCAATTAGACATGTTTAGCAATATTTGTAGTGGAGATCAGATGTGTAGTTCATATGCCCACATCTTATATCGAATCTGACTGGAGTTTTCCTTTTGCAGGCTTGAAACCACTAGGCATGTATCTATGATCGCAATAACTCTATCTAAGAAGGAGCTTGACAAGTCCGTAGTTGGGTAAGAATTGTGAACCTATTACCTCCCTTTTTCTCTTTATATCCTAGTGGTTACATAAGTAGGTGCACTTTTAAAATTTTGAAGCAAATGTCCTATTCATTCTTAAGATTACATTAAATTGTTCTGTACTTAAAACCCAACTGTAAGCATAGTGTTTAATGAGATGATTTATACTGAAAATTTCATTACTTGGAACCAAGGAAAAGAGGGCATCAGGCTTCTTGTCATAACAAAGTGCTACAACCATTCAGTGAAAGCAAGCGCTAGTTGTATTCTGAAGAATAGTTAGTTTGAATCAGGCAATTCATGATTTATATTAAAAAATGTTAAGCGTGCAAGATTCGTGGCTAAAATAGTAACTGGAAGCTTCTACCACAGTATTTTACATGCATTGGATAGACTATAGTATTTGTGAACTGCATGAAATGATTTGGTATATGCTGGAAAACACATTAATTCATATTGAAAATAATCAAATTGGGTATGGAGTGCTTGAACAGAAATTTTCTTTTTCTTTTCTTTGGTTTTATTACTTGGAAATGAAAATTTCTGTTGCTACCACTGTTCTCATTGTTTAATTCTTATATTTGCCTGCCAACCTACATTAATTTTCCTTTTAAATTGTACTCCATATAAATTACCGTATTCCTAGAACTGAACAGTTTCCAAAGAAGAATGATTATATTTCTGCAATAATTTCAGAGCCTTTGGATGCAACAACTAGACTGTTAATTGTTATTGGATCCCACTCTTTGTTCTTGATAGTTTACGTAGTTTTATCATAAGGCCAAATGTGATGAATCTAGAAGGTGTAATTTTATTAGGATGCAGTTAATAAGTAATCTTCATTTTTAATTGCTAATCAATAATTCCAAGTAGAAAGACTTAGGGAAAATGGCGACTATCGTATGAAGATAGAGGAAAATAACATCATTATCAAAGAACTAATCCCTATTTTGTCACAAAAGATGAGTATTGGTAGCTTTTTTTTTCTTGCTCATGCAATGTGCGATAAAGACTTAGAGGCAAGAAACAATTCAAACACATGATTTTATCAACTTGGAATGTGAAAAATCATGTCGTATTAAAAGTGATCACTGGTATAGATTTGGAGGGGAGAAACTAATCAAGCACATGATTTTATCAACTTGGAATTGGAAAAAGCATGTGGCATTAAAAATGATTACTGGTATAGATTGCTGTGGCGAACTTTCTAATTCTTTAATGTGGCTTCATGCTTCTCTATATGATGAATGTCACATGCCTTTAACAAAAATATTTAATGTCGTAATAAGGCCTCCGAAGTTGTATGGTTTGCATTCTAGGCAATCTTAAAGGAGAGAGTAGCAGGGTGCTTGTCTGTACTATGCCATACATGTTATGCATATTGTGCAATTTTGTTATCCCAAGTGCAATTTTGTTATCCCAAGAAGCCCATGTACCATTCATTCCAACTCTTGTTTGCTGATATCACACCATGGTTTTTTATCATTGCAAATATGTACTATCATTAACAGCTAACGTATAGAAAATCTTGAAATTATAAATCTGATGCTAAACAGCAAGCATAATTGATGTTTGAGATGATTTGTTATTCTAGATTCCTATAGATGTATTAATCTTGTTACAGTTTCCATACATCATCTATCCTTGGATCTCTAATCCAAATTACATAAATTGTCCAAATTGAGGGTGCTCAAACAATCCACTCAACATGTTGGATGGCAAGATGAACCTGTTCATAAACTCTAAACATATATAACTGATTCATAAAATTTGGTTTACAATTTAAAATTAGTATGTGATCCCATGGTTTAGACTTGCTTTTCGAATTATGCCATATTTTACTTAATAGTCCAGTCCTTTCTACAGATATCAACCTCCTTTACCCAAGGATCAGGTGAAGCCACTTGCTGAATTTGATTACGATGGAGGTACGTGTCTTCAACTTGTCTGTTTGGATGTTTTATATGCTCATCTTTCTTGACAATTTATTTGCATTCTAGAGGGCTCACCTGGTGATCAAGGCAGAGGTCGTGGGGGTCGTGGCAGGGGAAGGGCTAGAGGTGTGTCAGTATGCTTCACCCTGCCTTGTCAGACCTAAATTTTCACTCATATTTTGTTAATATGTAAGGCGCAATGGTTTGGGATCTATCTATAGGAAATGGTACCATGGCAGCAGATTATGGTGATGGAGGTTGGGACAACAGGGGGCGTGGATATGGCAGAGGTGGCTGGGGCCATGGTAGAGGTCGTGGCTTCCGAGGCCGTGGCAGAGGAGGCTACGGTGGTTGGAATGACTACCAGCAAGACAACGGCTACAATAATGAAGCTCCAGTTGTCAATCAAGGCAGAGGTATTTCATTGGTTTTAGTTCCCCTTAAATAACCAAGAAATATGCATTCTGATTAGCATTTACATTATCTTTGTTGTTACTTTACGTATTAAATTTGACCATTGGTCTCAATCCTGTGTCCATTACTTGAAAGGCCAGTCCTTGTCCTGTTCATCTTGGTTGGGTCCCAGATCTCAGTGTGGTAACTCCTATTATACCATTATATCCCTAATTGGCATGGTTTTGGAGAGCTTGTGTTCTGAAAAAATATACTCGCACTTATTATAAGGGCAACAAATAATTACCCTTTCCTTTAATGTAATATTGGTATCTTTAACTTGGTTACAGGTCGTGGTCGTGGGAGGGGTCAAAACCAGGGGAGGGGTCGTGATTCTAGATCAAATGGACGGATCGATGCTGTTAATGGCAGGGCATAACCGGATTGGTCTTATCAAGTCAATATTTCTACTAAATCATTATGTGTTGGATGCCTGCTCTTACGTAGCGTACTGGCTTGTCATGTGTCCTAGATATAGATCAACCATAGTTAACGTAAGCTGTCTTCTTGTTATGCGAGCAGTTGAATTTTTATTGTTCTGTAGGTTTGGTTTTTTTTTTGTTAGTTTAAACTAATTGTAGCATTTGACCAACAGAGCAGTACATTCTTTTATTTTTTATTAAACTTGTTTGACCAATGAAGACATACTTTATTTGTGGTTATGGCTCGTGCTTGAAGTATGATTTGATGCTTACGAGTAGGATATGAGCCTTGTTTTTGTCAGGGATGAGTCAGTTGCATGAAGCCTTAGTATATATGGTACGAGTTATTTTTGAACATAAAAACTAGAAGACGAAACCATGAGGCATGCTTCTGTATGTTTTGTTTTCTACATTTTCCAATATGGAGGAAAATTGGTTTGAAAGTTTCAGTAGTGTGATGTAGATGGGATCTGCAACTGACAACCGTGGATCAATTAGATGTGAGGATGGCTCCATGTGAAGTATTTCACATCTGGCTCAAGCAGATTCTTGTATTAGTTTCGGTTGTTTTCTTGTTATTAAAGCTACAACACATGCTTTACGGATCAATTCTAGAAGTATTGTTCTTTTTGTTTATATATTCTTGTGTTCGGACCATTACCTTTTCCGTGGACCAAATCCAAGTAGTTTGCTCATAAAAAATGATATCACAACAGATGTTAAGATTATACAATTTATAACCTTGTCTCATGATTGTTCCAATCCGAATTTTTTGTAGGGTTTTTTTCCCATAGGGCATCTGTTCAAAATATAAATATGCACAAGCAACAATTTCTGTCCAAAAAATATTTGGCAAAATTTTTACAATGTAACGTGCATATAGCTATATCCATAATAGTTTTGTTTTTTTCTTTCCACCATTTTATTTTGTTGAGAAGTGTACTTAGTAGTTAACTAATGCTTAATACTATGTTTCTTCAAAAAAATCATCAGAAATAGTATATTCAGTGCCCCCTATCAATCCTCAAAATTTCAATAAAATGCCATTTGGCCTTTCAATAAAAGCAATATTTTTTTTCTTAAAAATGCATCATAAGTTTTATATTTTTGCTTCAAAAAATAAATTCATATCTTTCTATTGAAATCATTAATAAATTAAATAAAATATTTGCTACTAATTGAAAGAACCTTCATAGAGCATAAATCTGAATGAATGAATTCAAGTAATCTTTTGGCTCTCCAAGATTTTTCTTTAGGAAAAACATCTATATGCTTCTTTCTAAAACACATCTTTCAAATACTATTAGGACAGCCAATATATGACAACCCTAAAACCAACTTATTAGCAAGAAATTTTAGATTACCAAAATTTAAATGTTCAGAACATATGCGTCACAACCAATTATCATCGTCAGTTATAGAACTAAGGCAAGGTAAATATCTATAGTTAATATTTAATGGGAATAGATGATTATGAGTCATATTTACCTTTTGTGTTGATCCTTTTTAATCATTATTGATGGTGCTGCCATATTTGTTGATATTGCATGTTTTAGCCCTTTTCTGTAAATTGCACTACACTCGAAAGATTTTGCTGAAGACTCGACAATAAAATACATATAAAATATAGTATTTTATTGCATCAAAATTTATCAATGCTCAAAATTATTTTTTAATCAAATTTAAAAATTATATATAATATATGGGATATATTTGCAGTCATACTTAAAAGTTACGGAGCTCAAAATTGCTTAAATTATTTGACCATATAAATATTAAAAAAACAAAACAAATAGACATGGTAGAGATTTTTTTGAGGAACTGGACGGGCACCACAAAATGCTTCTCCTTTTTCCTTCATTAAAAAAATCTAACATTATAAATAATGATCCACGTACACTCAACACAAACCACTAGTCCTTTTATAATAAGAAAAACAAAAGTCTACATGCACTCAACACAAAACACAATACAACAATCGATAAAAATAAAATAAATAGTTTTTTTAAAGCTCGTTTTACTAACTCTTAGGGACTCCCATTATTTGACGTAGCACGAGTCATTGAAGTCCGCCCACCGATATTAGGTGAAAAAAACACATTGTTTGAAATCCGCCATTTTATTTTCTGGCCTTTTTAGTTGTGCTCGCGCAAGACCTTGACCGGTCATTGCTGAAAAATAGGGTCCTAGCCTTAGCCTTGTTGGTTCTTCAAATCTCAAGCCCGATCTACATTAGATAGACTCATTTTATTATAGATAAAATTAATAAAAAAATTTATACAAGAGGTTCAAGGATCCATATTTTGAAAAGTTCTATCAGGTTCCGATGGCCCTTGGCAGCTGCTATTTAAAATTCATTCCCGCTGCTGTCGTCAACAGTAGAACGAACTCACGCATCCATCCGTTCTTGCTCGTGGAGGGAAGCAAGAAAAAAAAAAAAAAAAAAACTCATTGCATAAGCAATGACCTCAGTGCACTTCCATCCATCATGTCCCCGGGCTCTCAACTCCACCTCAGTTCTTCGCTCTCTTCTCCACCATTCGTGTACGCGCAGGCATACGGAAACGTGACCGGAACGGCTACACTCTTCTCTTGAAAAAGGCGGGCAGCGACCCCGCCACGTCAGTGGTGACCTCAGGAAAGTCCCAACTTCCATCTTTAATCTTCGCCTCTAATTCTCGCTGCATCCTCTCTCGTCGGACTCGCTGCCAACACACATCCACTGCTTGCATGGAATGGATGCCAACGATGATGTCGTGATCATCGGCGCTGGAATGATGAGACTTGCAATAATTTTGAGACTCCATAAATATTATTGGAGATAAATTTTATTTTTATTAAAATTTAACTTGATGCTTAATCTAATTCAATTGATAATCATGAAAGAGCTTCGATTGAAAATTCTCCTCCAACGATCGAATTCTTCCGATGATCGAATTTCTTTCGAATTTTAGCCAAATTATTCCTAGATTTTTTCTTCAATCAGATTCCTCCAGAAGCTGAATTTCTTTTGGATTTCTCTTTCAGTCGGATGCCTCTAAGAGCTGAACTCCTTCCGGACTTCTTTCTCAGTCGGACTCCTTCAGGAACCGAACTCCTTCTGAATCTTTTCTTCAGATGGATACCTACAGAAGCCGAACTCCTTCAGTCGGACTCCTTCAAAAGCCGAACCCCTTCTGGACATCTTCTTCAGTCAGATTCCTACAGAAGCCGAATTTTTTTTGGATTTCTCCTTCAGTCGTATGCCTCCAGGAGCTGAACTTCTTCCTCAGTCGGACTCCTTCAGGAACCGAACTCCTTCCAGATCTTTTCTTTAGATGGATGCCTACAAAAGCCGAACTCCTTTAGTTGGACTCCTTCAGAAGCCGAACCCCTTCTAGACATCTCCTTCAGTCAGATTCCTATAGAAGCCGAACTTCTTTCGGACCTCTCTTTCAGTTGGATGCCTCCAGAAGTCGAACTCCTTCTAAATTTCTTCTTCAGTCAAGTTTTCTTTAAGAGTTTGAACTTCTCTGGAATTAATGTATGTCAAAGCTCTTCACCAACTAACGTCTGCTTCCTTTAAACTTCGACTATTAAATCTCAACGAATGGCCACATCACGGCAACGGACACCTCTCTCCATAACAAACTCCACGTGGCCCCGAGCGGTCCACTACCGAACGGTTACGGCCGTCACTATCAGTCTGCTACAGGCTCCGTCTATAAAAAAAATCTTTTAGATACATTTTCTCTAAGCTCTCTTCTCCTTTCCAAAGCTCTCTTCTTCTTTCCAAAATTCTGCCGAACTCTTTCCTGAGCATTCCATTTCTGTTAGCCAGAAGAGCTGACTTGATCGTCAGAGGGTCCTACCGGAGCCACCACCATCGACTCCGAACGAAACTTTATTTTATAAGTCACCGATGGTGATCTCTACGTCCTCAGCTCCAACTCGATCCGGCATCAACCAGATTCTGCACCAACAGGACTGGCGCTAGAGGAAGGGACCCTTTATTTTCGAGATAACCTTATTCTTAAAGGAGTGCTCGATCGATCCTATGGATCTTTTTCTTCAAGTTTCATCTCCATTCTCTCCCTCAATCTCGAAAAATGCCTCCAAAGAGGACGACTACCTAGAGATCTACCGCTTTTATCGTCAGATCTGAGCCAGATCCGTCTGTTCCTGCTCCATCGCTGGTGCTTCAACCTCCTCCTCCACCAACGGTCATGGTAGACTTGGAGCAGTTTAACCTACTGATACAGCGGGTTCAGAGCCTCATCGAAATGATGTAGATCATGTGGCAGCCCTCGGTATCGGGATGTCAGGAACCGATTTTAAGAAGGAGCACTTGGACTAACATACCTATCACCCTTAGAAAGGAGAAATAAAGAGCAGAGGATCCTTGCTTGGATCATGATTCTTCTCTAGAAAGGACTTTCCCCATCCATAGCCGAAAGTCTTTCAAGATCTACGATTGAGATGACGTCCTCAATCAGAGACTGCAAAAGATGGACAGATGGATTAAAGGACTCCGCCACATCACCTCGGCTCACCATGATGACATCTGCATCGACCTTTCTTTCTCTCTCCAAATTATGCAAGAGCCCGTTCTGCCGAACTTCAAGTTTCCCTAATTTGAAAGCTACGATGGAACCTCTGATCCGATCGATCATCTAAAAGTCTTTTGGACCATGATGCTGCTTCATGGCGTACCAGACATCATATTATGCCGAGCTTTCCCATCTACCTTAAAGGGAGCAGCAAAAAATTGGTACTCAACATTGAAGTCGGATATGATCTTCTTCTTTGATCAGATAAGCCATCAGTTTATGGCTCATTTTGTTAGCAGCTGGCATCCCTGTTGAGGTCCAAATTTTCTGATGAATATCAAACAGAAGGAGGAGGAATCTATCCAGGCTTATATCATCCGATTTAATACTGCTGCGTTGGAGATCCGAAACCTAGATCAGTCTGTTGCAATGGTCGTACTCAAGAATGGCCTTCAGAAGAATGATTTACTATTCTCCTTAGAGAAGAAGAACCCCAGAAACTTTGCCGATCTGCTAGCTCGGACTGAATGATATGCCCGAGCAGAAGAAGTCTTCAAATTGAGAGATGAGGGAGCCATAAGAGAGCGACAGACGGGCGAGTCTAGTATACCCATGGCTGATGAAGGGCCGAATGAAGTTCGGCTGCACTCACGGACTTCCTCCGAGCGCAAGCGAGCCCAAACTCCGTCTGGAGCTCGTCGTCAAAGAAGCCCCAATGGAAGGGCATGAAGATGTTCCCCCCAAAAGGTTTCACAACTACGTCCCCCCTTAATGCTCCACAGATGCCGGCCTGAAGCAAATGAAGATTAGCCAAGGGCGCTACCGCAGCTAGAATCACCAATGAGGGAGGAACAGCAAGGAGATCGACCGCCTTCCTGCATCATCAATGCTATCTTTGAGGGGCTTAGTACTTCGGTGAGCCGCCATCTCTCAATCTCAGAGCCAAGAGAAGCTTGCCCCAAATTGGGAAGGTCCGTATGAAGTAGAGAAGATCGTCCTGCCCGAAACTTAATACCTGAAGAAGCTCGGAGGAATAATGCTCCCACGACCTTGAAACTCAGAGAATCTAAGAATGTACTACCGAAAAGAAGCAATCAATAATGACCATATTAGAAATAGGAGGAGAACCTCGTCCTAACGTGAGTAAGGTCGAAGGCCTCGTTCATTTTAGATGAGATGGGAGGAGAGGCCCTAACAACGGTCCTTTTGCATCCCTACAGTCCATTAGGAATAAGAGGAGAACTTTGTCCTAACGTGAGCAAAGTCAAAGACCTCGTTCATTTTAGACAAAATAGGGGGAGAGGCCCTAACAACGATCCTTATGTGTCTCCACAGTCCGTTAGGAACAGGAGGAGAACCTCGTCTTAATATGAGCAAAGTCGAAGACCTCGTTCATTTTAGATGAGATGGAGGGAGAGGCCTTGACAATGATCCTTATGTGCCCCCATAGTCCGTTAAGAACAGGAGGAGAACCTCGTCCTAACATGAGTAAAGTCAAAGACCTCATTCATTTTAGACGAGATGGGATGAGAGGCCCTGACAACGGCCCTTATATGCCCCCATGGTCCGTTAGGAATAGGAGGAGAACCTCATCCTAACGTGAGCAAAGTTGAAGGTCTCGTTCATTTTAGATGAGGTGAAAGGAGAGGCCCCAACAACAATCCTAAATACGCTCATATAGCTTGTTAGGAACAAAAAGAGAACCTCGTCCTAGCATGAGCAAAGGTCGGAACCCCATAGACTAAAGATATGGAGAAAGAAGAAGCTCGATGGAGAATCCTTACACGTGCTTTCTCACGATAATCTGACTATGTCAAATGAAAAAGGTAGAACTTTATCCTGATTTGTAAGAGAGATCCTAGTTTGACGTCCATAACAAGCTCGGCCTCAACAACAAGCAGCAAGCATGAAAACCTAAGATCAGAATTCTCCCTCGAGCTTCAACTTGAACCTCAATCTTGGCTGGAGATAAAATTTTCTCCGAGCTTCAACGTTAACAGGAGATAAGATCTCCTTCAACCTTGGCTGGAGATAAGATCTCTCCCGAGCTTCTCCTTCAACATCAACAGGAGATAAGATCTCCTTCAACCTCAGTTGGAGATAAGATCTCCTCCGAAATTCAACTTCAACGTTAACCCTTCAATAGGAGATAAGATCTCCTCTGAGCTTCAACTTCAATCTTGGCTGAAGATAAGATTTCTTCCGAGCTTCAATCTGAACTGGTGCAGAGTCCGAAAGAGAACTTCGGCAGTCGCCTTTTTTGTACTCCTTTCCTTCGAATTTCGAACTCGAAAGTGGGGGAGGACTATTGTTGGGGATAAATTCCGCTCCCGCTGAAGTCCAGCCTGATACTTAGCCTAATTCAACTGGTAATCATGGAAGAGTTTCGATCAAGAATTCTCCTCCAATGGTCGAATCCCTCGAGCGGCCGAACTCCTTTCGGACTTTAGCCGAACTACTCCTAGATTTCTCCTTCAGTCGGATTTTTTCAGGAGCCGAACTTCTTCCAAATTTCTCCTTCAATCGGATGCCTCCAGGAGCCGAACTCCTCTCGAACTTCTTTCTTTCAGGAGTCAAATTTCTTCTGGATCTCTCCTTCAGACGGATGCCTACAGGAGCGGAATTCCTTCTGGATCTCTCCTTCAGTCGGATTCCTCCAGGAGACGAACTCCTTTCGGACTCATCCTTCAGTCGGATGCCTATAGGAGCCGAACTTCTTCCGGACCTCTCCTTCAGTCGGACTCCTCCAGGAGCCGAACCCCTTTCGGACTTCTCCTTCAGTCGGATTCCTTCAGAAGCCAAATTCCTTCCGGACCTCTCGTTCAGTCGAATTCTTACAGGAGCCGAACTTCTCCCGGACTTCTCCTTCAGTCGGATTCCTATAGGAGCCAAACTCCTTCCGGACCTCTTCTTCAGTCGAATGCCTTCAGGAGCCGAACTCCTTCTAGATTTCTCTTTTAGTCAAGTTTTCTTTAGGAGTCCGAACTCCTTTGGAATTGATGTATGTCAAAGCTCTTCACCAACTAACGTCTGCTTCTTCCGAACTTCGACTATTAAATTTCAACGAACGGCCACATTATGGTAATGGACACCTCTTTTCATAACAAACTCAATGTGGCTCCGAGCGGTCCAGTACCGAACGGTTATGGCCGTCACTATCAGTCTCCTTCAGGCTTCGTCTATAAAAAAAATCCTCCATATACGTTTTCTCTAAGCTCTTTTATCCTTTCCAAAGTTTTCTTCTCCTTCCCAAAACTCTCTTCTTCTTTCCAAAATTCTACCGAAC
This sequence comes from Cocos nucifera, assembly GCA_006176705.1. Classification (NCBI taxonomy): domain Eukaryota; kingdom Viridiplantae; phylum Streptophyta; class Magnoliopsida; order Arecales; family Arecaceae; genus Cocos; species Cocos nucifera. The sequence goes on from QRFJ01005203.1 coordinate 21,433, forward strand.
TTATTTCTGAGCACTCTATTTCTGTTGGCCAAAAGAACTGACTTGATCATTGGAGGATCCTATCGGAGCCACCACCATCGCTTTTAAACAGAACACCGACGGCGATCTCTTCGTCCTCAGCTCCAATTTGATGTGGCGTCAATCAGATTCTGTACCAACATGTATGAATCAATTAACTTCTATATATTGCTCTTGGGAGAAATTAAAGAGAGAATAGTAATATCATGGGTTGAGAGATGGATGCAGGAAGAGAGCGAGGAGCTTGGTGTTGGAGTTGTCGGAGTCGCTGCGGGCGGCGGGTTTTGGGCTTGCCATATGGACCAATGGCTATTGGAGAGCGCTGGATGCGCTTGGGGTGGGTGACACTCTCCGGCAGAGTCATGTCCGCCTGCAACGGTGAGCAGCAACGATACTCTTTTTCTCTCTTATTATAGATTTCGTATCCCAGTGATGTTCTTCTGTTACAGGATCCCCCCCAACGCCCACCCACCTTTTTTTTTTTTTTTTGCAGAGACAGAGAGAATTAATAAAATAAAGTAATTATATATCAAAGTCCCAATACATGGGGAACTTATCCAATTGGATGATCATTCAAAACCAAATCATTGTATCAGTCTCTATCGACTTAAACAACTCAACTACTTAAACGTGCACCCTATTTAACAAGGCAAAGAATGGTGGATGGCTTACATACATAGTTCAAGATGATTGCAAACGTTGATAGTTTAACAGACACATCTGTGATTTACCCAAATTCCTACATATATAGATTTTACTAGTTTATTTTTGAAAAATCTTTATTGCAACTTGATCAAATAATAAATGCATATTATGTTCATATTTGATATATATATATATGGATAAACTTTAGTAAGATCAACTGAATTTAGACTCAAATTCGATCAAATTAAAATTGAATAATGGGGACTCTACATTAATGATCCAAGCTATTGGACGTATTTTACCATCTCAAAACTGCTTACACACAAAAAATCATATCATTTGAAGATTCTAGTTTATGCATTAAATGATCAAAAAAATATATCTAATTTAATTTTATTTAAGTTATCCAATTTTAGACTAATTTATGGCACAAAAAAGATTTTTTAAGCACATCACATTGTTCTTTAGCCACCATATAGTCGAAGTTAATTCCTTCAATTGGCTCATAAAATCTATATTCCTCATGTTTTGAATATACATACTTGTCCTAATAAGTGTTATAGGATCATATAATAATCATTTGTTGATCAAATACCCACCATCGAGATGGCCCATTAATATCTTCCAGCGAGAAAGCGTTATGTTTCATTAATTTAATTATAGTCTTTTCTGATGAAATTTTTTTGGTTGTCTATATAAATTATATTTTTTAATAAAAGAATTTGAAAAATAATGCAGTGGAGAGCATGAAGTTCGGTGCTTAAGGAGGAATATGTTGTTGGAAACCTTAGAGAAAGGAGCCACCACGTGGCACGGTTAGATACTCTTCCAAAGTTGTTGCAATTGAGGAGGATGGTTACGTTAAGCTCTTGCATTTAGCAGATGGCTCCACACTTAAAACTAAGGTTCGTATATTTCTAAAATGGAAAGGACATGGATGAAATAGTTTTGTAATGTAAAATATGTATCAACATGGCATATAAACTTTCTAAAGTTGTTAATAGAATTTTTTGATAACGATTTCTGTTGTTTACTCCACGTTAAAAATCTTGATAGGTTGTGATGGAGTGAACTCAGTGGCAGCACAATGGTTGGGCCTAAAGAAACCAATATTCACGGGGCATTCAGCTTCGAGAGGTTTTGCTGAGTTTCCTAATGGCCATGGCTTCAAACATGAGGCTATGCAATATTTTGGAGAAGGCTTACGTACAGGTCTAGTGCCGTGCAACGAGAGAATTATTTATTGGTTTTTTACTTGGACTTCCTCTGAGCAAGATCAGCTCTACAATTTTTATTGTGTATGCTTACATTCTATTATGTATATCTGTAGTCAAAGTAAATGATATTGGAAAGGTAGAATGCTGCTCCACCTCCACCCAAACATGGATCCTAAAATTTACCCGCCATTGAACATAATAGTGAAAGCTTATTAATCATAGTGCCCTACTATGATTAGTTAAGCTAATTGAAATATAGTGCGCGCGGCATCTTCTTTAATTCTAAAGCCATAGAATTTGGATATTGCCGTGGTTGTTAATTGTTTGAAACATACGTTATGTTTTATTCCAAAAAATATGGTTTTGAGCTTATTTATTATATTTTTTCCTAGAAAAATATACATAAAATTAGTGCTCATTTTTTAACTTTTTAAAGTTTTGTTTGGATACATTTTTTAAGATAGTGAATGTTCTTTTTATTAAATCTCAGCTCTTGAAACTATTAAGGGTAAAGTAGATAGTCCGAATATTTATGGTTCAGCTAGTTACAATTTTTTTTTTTTAATAAAAAAACGTAATTTAGTCCATGATATTTTGTGTATTTATATATTCCTTGCTGCCTATCCTCTACTTGTGTTTAATCCATGAAATCTTGTAATTTATTGCTTATACATTTCTCAGATTAAGTTAATTAGATGATAACCAAATAATCTACAATGTTAATTATATATCTTTTGGCTATTTTTATTCCATGCCCTTGTATTAATTTACAAACTTCTTAACCCATGCCTATCCACTTTTGGTCCTTTAGCAGCTTTGTGTCAAATAAAAAAAAAAAAAAAAAGGAGAAAGTAAGTGAGAAGAGATGGAGTCCTAAGACTCATTTGCCCTTAAAATAATATTTTATTGATCTTCCTACAACTCTGACCAATATTTACCAGGGTTTAGCCAATGAAATCTAGAGGAAGGATTATTTTGTTCAAATGTAAAACTTTGTAAGAGAGAGTGTGAGAAGAGAGACCAAGGGATAGATCTTACTCATTGTATACCTATATGTCTTATTTTAATATCAATATGAAAATGTTAACCCCTTTGTTTGTTTTTATTTAACAGAAAAGGAAGTGGAAGAAAGTCCAACTAAAATGAAATAATATATATTGAGTAAGTTGAAGCATTCTAAAATGCCAAAAGAATTCATACATGTTATAGAAATAAGCAAACTCAGTGAACCAGTCTTAGCTCCATTAAGATACAGATGGCCATTTTTTTTATTGTGGGATGATATAAGCAAAGAAAATATCTGTGTGGCCAGAGATGCATTCCATCCCATGACCCCTGAATTAGGTCAAGGAGGTTGCTCAGCACTTGAAGATAGCATTGTTTTGGCTAGATGCTTAGGTGAAGCTCTTTTGGGAGAACATAATGGAGGAGCTAAAGGAGAGTATGACAAAATTAAGAAGTGCTTGGAGAAGTATGCTACGGAGAGGAGATGGAGAAGCTTTCAGTTGATTACTACAGCTTATATCTTGGGTCGTATATAATAAAGTGATAGTGCAATCATCAGTTATCTAAGGGACAAATGGTTGTCTAATATGATGTCTAGGATGCTCTTAGAAAGAGTTGATTTTGACTGTGGGATGCTCTAAAGCTATTAATACTGGTGTTGGGGGTAAACCCCGCTCCTGCCAAAGTCAAGTTCGATGCCCAGCCTGATGCGGTCAATAGCCACGGAAGAGCTTCAGCGGACGCATCTTAGCCGAACTCCTACATCCGACCGACCTCCTCAGCGGTCGGGCCTCAGCCGAAGTCCTTCAACCGACCGAACTCTCCAGCGGCCGAGCTTCGTACTCCCAGCGGCCGAACTCCTTAGCGGACGAGCCTTAGCCGAACCACTTAGCGACCGAACTCCTTCTGATTGCCCAATCGTCGAGCTTCTACGAAAGCCGGACTCCCTACGGACTTCTCCAGCGGCCGAGCTTCTACGGAAGCCGGACTTCCTGCGGACTTCTCCAGCGGCCAAGCTTCTATGGAAGCCGGACTTCATGCGAACCTCTTTAGCGGACTTCTCAATGGCTGAACTTCCATGAAGGCCGAACTTCTTATGTAGATTTCGGCAGATGATTCCGCTACGGTTATGATCGGCATTTATCGAGTCAATAACGATCGGCAATAATGATCAACAATAACGATCGGTATTAATCAGGATAGTTACGACAATCATTAATCAAGGCGATTACAACAAGCTCCCTCTATAAAAAGGATCCTCCGGATACACTTACGCCAGATTCTAAAAATCCCTTTCTCCTCCTCTAAACTCTACCGAGCACTCCATTCCTATTAACTGAAGCTGACTTGATCGTCGGAGGGTCCTGCCGGAGCCATCCACCCCATCCGACTTCCGGACGGGACTTCGTTTTGCAGGTCCCCGGCGGCGACCCCATCTGGCCTCCACTTGCAGGCGAATTTCCGACGGCGACCAATTTCTGCGTCCAACAGATTGGCGCTGGAAGAAGGGACTGAACCTTCGAGGTTCCCTTGTTCTTAAAGGAGTGCTCGGCGACGATTTCTCCTCCTGCTCCGAAGATCTCTCTTCCTTCCCTCTTCTAGTATTCCTTTTCTGAAAAGATAAAATGCCTCCCAGGAAGAGCCTCGATCACGGACGGTCGGCGACCTCCGCGGCCCGATCCCGATTCGGGTCCGTTCCGCTCCCACTTCCGGCCCCGGCGACGCGGGCCAAGTTTCATCAATAACTCGCAGGTAGATGCGGAGCAGGTTCGACCTGCTTGTCCCAGCAGGTTCAGAGTCTTACGGAGGCGGTGCAAGGCAGTGCAGGCCATGCACCAGCAGGTCCCGCAATACCAGCTCGACCAGGCGCGAGGGTTCTCCCGGAGCCCGGGTAATCCAGTCCAGGAGCGACCGACTGTGGGCTATCCCAACCTCCGATGCCCTCGGGAGAGAGGGGCAGCCGAAGCAAGGGAGAGCCCCTGCTCGGACCGCGGCTCGAACCCAGGGAGAAGCCTTCGCACCCCTTCCGCGAGAAAACCTTGGAGGATTAGAGATCGCGAAGATCTTCCTGGACCAAACGGCTCATGGAGATGGGACCGACGCATAGAAGAACTTCGTCATACTCCTTCCTCACGCGTGGTAACGATATTTGCACTGATCCTCCCTTCTCACAGAAAATTATGCAGGAACAGGTACCGTCCGAACTTCAAGCTTCCCGCATTTCAAGAGCTACGATGGGACCATCGATCCCGGTCGACCACTTTGGAAGGCCTTCAGGACGACGATGTTACTCCATGGCGCGCCTGATGCCATCTTTGTGTCGGGCTTTCCCTTCTACCCTCAAAGGGAGCGGCATCAGGAACTTGGTACTCGGCGCTTAAGTCCGAGGCACCATCCTATCGTTTGACCAGAATGAGTCAACAATTCGCAGGCCCACTTCGTCAGCAGCAAACGGTCCGCGTCAGAGGTTTAGGACTTCTTTGATTGGCCATCAGGCAAAAAGAGGGGGAACCCATCCGGGCTTACGTCACCCGGTTCAACGCTGCCGCATTGGAAGTCCGGAACCTGGACCAATCAGTTGCTATGGCCGTCCCTCAAGGGCGGCCTTCAGAAGAACGACCTGCTATTTTTTCCCTGGAAAAAAAAGTATTCCCAGGGACTTCGCTGACATGCTAGCTCGGGCCGAAAGCTATGCTTGGGCAGAAGAGGCGTTTCGAGGCCAAGGACTATGAAGCTCGGCGACAAGCGACGAGTAGGCAGAGCGGGCCAGGCAGGCCTGGTCGAAGGAAAGAAAGCGCACCGAAGCTCGGCCGCGTTCCCAGACTCCCCCTGGTCGCGGGCGTGCCCGGACTCCACCTCAGAGCTCGGAGGGCAGGGAAGCCACCTGACGGAAGGGCACACCGAGGAAGTTCCCCTCAGCACTCCCTCGCGACGAGGTCCCTCCCCGCGCCGAGGTTCTCCCCTCCGACGGCGATTTTCACAGCTACGTCCCTCCCTCAACGCCCCGAAAGGCTCAAGTGCTGCTGGAGATCAAGGGACGACTTTCCGGAGCCGGAGAGGATGCGTTCCCATCCCAGCAAAACGCAACCCCAACAAGTTCTGTCCTCTTACCACCGTGACCACGGTCACGATACCGAGGAGTGCATCCAGCTCCAGGACGAAATCGAAGGAGCTGGTCCGGCGAGGGCAGGCTTAGGCCGATTTTTGCAAAGACGAACTGAAAGGCAAGAAGATCAACCGAGAGAGTTACCGCTAAGTGAGAAAAATCAGCAGGAAGATTGGCCGACCTCTTGGCGTCATCAACACTATCTCAGGAGGACCGGCCGTCATCAGGGGGAGGCTGATGGATCCGAGGGACCGGCAAAGAGGCGGAGGACCAAGGAGCCCATGATCCTTCACTTAGGCAGATGGCCAGGGGATTCAATTTTCCGCATAACGATGCAGGTTGTAATTTCTTTGAAACGTCGCTGATTATGATGTACGCCGCATTTTGGTGGATAATGGAAGTTCGGCGGACATATTGTTTTACGATGCCTTCTTAAAAATGTCCCTACCTGACACCCGCTTAGGACCTGTAAATTCCCCCCTGGTGGGATTTGCCGGACACGCCGTTCCAGGTCGAAGGCATGGTGACTTTGGCGGTGACGGCGGGCCAATCCCCAAAATCGGCCAAGGCGCGGATCGACTTCCTTTGTCGTGAGGACCCCGTCCGCCTATAATGCAATTCCTTGGGCGACCAGGCCTTAACGCGCTACGGGCGGTAGTGTCAACCTACTACTTTGAAAGATGAAATTTTCCCGACGAGCCATGGAGTCGGAGAAGTCAGAGGAGACCAAGCCCTGGCAAAGTACTGCTACTCAATCGTTCCCTGCGCGAAGGGAGACCGGCCCGACCCTTGCCTTGTTGACAGGACTGGACGTCCGCGACGACCTCACTGAAGAACGGGGCGAACCTATGCGGAAGACCTCGTCTCCTGTGTCCTTACGCGATGGAGACCCGAGGGCATGCGATGTGCGGATCGGCTCCAACTTAGCGGCCGAAGGTCAAGGGACAGCTCGTCGCTTTCCTCAGAAGGAATGCAGACGTCTTTACCTGGGCCCCAGCGGACATGTACCAGGGAATCGACGCCGATGTCATAGAACATCGGCTGGCCATCGACCCAAGGCACCGACCCGTCAGAGAAAAATTACGCCGCCAAGCCCCAGAAAGACAGAAGGATCGGTAGCCGAAGAAGTGGATAAGCTCCTTGAAGCTGGACTCATCCGGGAAGGTTCAACTATCCGACCTGGGTCTCGAACGTGGTCCTCGTCAAAAAAGCAAACAACAAATGGAGGATGTGCGTCGACTTCAAGAAGCTGAACAAAGCCTGCCCAAAGGACAGCTACCCCCTGCCGAGGATCGATCAGCTGGTGGACGCAACCTCGGGCCACGAGCTCCTCACTTTTATGGACGCATTTTCTGGTTATAACCAGATACGCATGGCGCCCGAGGATGAAGAGAAGAGACCACCTTTATTACTGACCGAGGTCTCTATTGTTACAGGGTCATGCCTTTCGGACTCAAGAAATGCAGGAGCCAACCTACCAGCGCTTGGTCAACAAGGTCTTCAAGAGGGCAGATCGGCCGCAACATGGAGGTGTACGTGGACGACATGCTTGGTCAAAAGCCGAGCCTCGACAGACCACCTCGCCGACCTTGAAGAAACTTTCGGTGCGCTTAGGAGGCACAAGATGAAGCTTGAATTCCGACCAAATGCGCCTTCGGCGTGACCTCCGGAAAATTTTTAGGATTCATGGTGTCGAGACGCGGAATCGAGGCAAATCCCTGAGAAAATCCGAGCCATTCCAGAAAGATGACTGTTCCCCGAAAGATAATTAAGGAAGTTCAGCGCCTGGCTCGGAAAGGTGGCGTCCCTAAACCGCTTTGTCTCAAGGTCGGCCGAGCGGTGCCTGCCTTTCTTCCAGGTTCCTCAGGCGACCGAAAGACTTTTTGCTGGACAGACGGAGTGCAAACAGGCATTCGAAGAGCTTAAAAACTACCTCGGCGCGCTCCCACTACTGGCAAAGCCCGAACCTGGAGAAGGGCTGCTCCTATACCTAGCTGTCTCTTCCAATGGCCCTGGCGGCAGTCCTGATCAGGGAAGAAGCAAAAATGCAACGACCAGTCTACTACGTGAGCCGGATCCTAAGGGATGCAGAAATCAGGTACTCTAGATTATGTTGGTGTAGAAACTGATCGTCACCGGAGGTCGCTGATGTCGAGGCCGCTGAGGTCGCCGCTGGGGACCTGCAAAACAAAGTCCCGTCTGGAGCCGGTGGGGGGTGGCTCCGGTAGGACCCTCCGACGCTCAAGTCAGCTCTGGCCAACAGGAATGGAGTGCTCGGAATGAGTTTCAGAGCTTAAAGAAGAGGAGGAGAGCTTGGAGATCAGAGAGAGATTAGAGTTAGCGTATCTGGAGGGGTCCTTTTTATAGCGGAGCTTGATGGTGATAGCTGTAGCCGCATGCTGGCGGGCCACTCGAGGTTCGATGGAGCCAGTCTCATGGGAAGGTGCCGTGTGCGGCGGGTTGATGGTGACAGCTGCAGCTGCGTGCTGGCGTGCCGCTCGAGGTTCGGCGGAGCCAGTCTCACGGGATGGTGACAGCCGTTGCCGTCTCATAGCGGGTCGCTATCGGTGGACCGATGGTGATGGCTGCAGAAGGGTTAAAGGCCTTCGTCGTGTGCCCATTTCGGAGGAGTTCGGGCTCCTGAAGAGGAAGATCGGAGGGAGTTCGGCTCCCATAGGCGGAGGTATGTAGCTAAGACTCGTCCGTTGGAGAGTTCGATTGGATGTTGGACTTCGGCTGAGGCTTGGACGCTTGAGAGTTCGGTAGGAGCTCGGTCGGCCGAAGTTCGACGAGGGCGACCGCTGAGGAGTTCGGCCGAGGGGGCTACCGCTGAGGAGTTCGGCCGAGGGGCGACTGCTTGGGGAGTTCGGCCGAGGGGGCGACCGCTGAGGAGTTCGGCCGAGGGGCGACTGCTTGGGGAGTTCGGCCAAGGGGGCGACCGCTGAGGTGTTCGGCCGAGTGACGACTGCTTAAGGAGTTCGGTCGAGGGGGCGATCGCTGAGGAGTTCGACTGAGGGGGCGACCGTTGAGGAGTTCGGGCGCTGGGGGATTCCGTTAAAGCTCGGCCGCTTGGAGTCCAAGGAGCTCGATCGCTGAACGGGTTCGGTCTTGACGTTGGAAGTCTAGAAGAAGCTCGGCAGCTAACTAGTTCGGCCGACTGGAAGAAGCTCGGGCGCTGGGAGTTCGGCTGAAGCCCATCTGCCGAAGCTCTTCTGCGGCTACTGGTTGCATTAGGCTGGGCGTCGAGCTAGACTTCGGCTGGAGTGGGATTTATCCCCAACAGGTTAGAAAAGCTAATTTACTGTCTTCTAGTTGCTGCCAGGAGGCTCCGACCTTACTTTCAGGAGCACACCATAACGGTCCTCACGGACCAATCAATAAATGCGGTCCTCCACCGAGCGGACACTTTCGAAAGAATCATAAAGTGGGCTATCGAACTCACAGAGTTCGACATCAACTACCGGCCCAGGCCATCAAACAAGGCCCAGATACTGGCGGATTTTGTATTGGAATGCACCATTCCAGTCGAAGCCGAGCTTGAATCAAGCGAGACAGACACAAAAGCGAGATCGAACCTTGACGAAGTCGAACTATCACAGCCGAACTTCTCCGAGGAAAGCGCCGACCTCTCTGAAGGCTCTTGGGCTCTGCACGTGGACGGTTCGTCCAACTCTGCTGGAGCTGGTGCGGGGCTGGTCTTGGTCAGCCCCGAGGGAGTCATCGCCGAGTATGCACTGCGCTTCAAATTCTCCGCTACCAATAATGGGGCCGAATATGAAGCACTGATTGCCAGATTAAAGATAGCGAAGGAGTTAAAAGTAGATCGGCTTCGAGTCTACAGCGATTTCCAACTAGTGGTCGGCCAAGTTGATGGCAACTTCGAAGCGCGGGAGGAAGGCATGGCGAGATACCTCGGGAAGGTGAGGAGTTTGACTCTGGCCTTCGATAGTTTTGGCATTCAGCACATCCCAAGGATAGAAAATGCGAGAGCCGATCTTCTCTCCAAATTGGCCACTTCGGCTCCGACCGAACTACCCAAAGAAGTATTTCTGGAAACTCTGAAGTACCTGACCACAGAGGAATCTTAGGACATCCTGCAGACGAAATTCGAGCCCAGCTGGATCGACCCATTGGTCTCCTACCTTAAAGAGGGGGTTCTTCCTCACGACCGAAAAGAAGCTCAGAAGCTCAAGAATCAGGCCTTCTGCTACGTCTTATATGAAGGCAAGTTGTATAAAAGGTCGTAGTCCCTCCCATTGTTGAGATGCCTCCGACCTTCAGAGGCCAGCCTCGCACTATGGGATGTGCACGAAGGACTTTGCGAAAGCCACATAGGAGCAAGATCTTTGTCGCAAAAGCTACTTTGACAAGGGTACTACTGGCCGATCCTGTTTCATGATTCCATGGAATACGTGAAGAAGTGCGACCGCTGTCAGAAGAATGCCAGTGTACAAAGGCAGTTGGCATCCGAACTCGCTCCGCTAAGCGCACCTTGTCCATTTGCGCAATGGGGAATGGACATACTCGGTCCCTTCCCAGCGGCATCTGGACAACGAAAGTTCCTCCTGATTGCGATCGACTATTTCACCAAGTGGGTCGAAGTCGAACCATTAGCGAAGATTACCGAGGCCAAGGTGCAGGACTTCGTCTGAAAGTTGCTAGTCTATCGGTTCGGCCTGCCCCGAACCCTCATAACTGACAATGGGCGATAGTTCTCTGGGGCAAGGTTTGCCGAGTTCTGCGAAGGACTAAATATCTCCCACCGCTTCACATCGGTGGCTCACCCGCAAGCCAATGGAGAGGCTGAGGTGACCAACCGAACTTTGTTACAAGGCATTAAAGCGAGGCTTGATAGGGCGAAGGGGGCCTGGGCGAACGAGCTCTACCACGTCCTCTAGGCATACCGAACTACTCAGAGGGTGCCGACCGGAGAAACATCTTTCATCTTGGCCTTCGACACTGAGGTAGTTATCCCGGTCGAGCTTAAGCTCCCGTCTGCATGAGTCGTGGGCTTCAACGAACGGCACAACCCTCAGGACCTCAGAGTCAATCTCGACCTTCTGGAAGAACAAGGAAAGAGGCCCGTATCCGGATAGCAGCCTACAGGCGGAAGGTGGCCCAATATTACAACTCCAGAGTTCGGAGTAAGATGTTCAGAGTGGGAGACTTGGTGCTTCGACGAGCCGCCGTCTCTCAGCCTCAAAGTCAAGGGAAGCTTGTCCCAAATTGGAAAGGCCCGTATGAAGTGACGAAGGTCGTTCGGCTAGGAACCTATCGCCTGAAGGAGCTCGGAGGAATAATGCTTCCCCGACCTTGGAACTCAAAAAACTTGAGGATGTATTACCAGTAGACTTTCTGTAATAAAACTACTTCGCTCAGCGTTATTATTTTCTGGTGCAAGAATTACATGACGATAGGAAAAAAATGAGCAAAAATAGTCCGTTAGGAATAGGAGGAGAACCTCGTCCTAACGCGAGCAAAGTCGAAGGCCTCGTTCACTTTAGACGAAATGGAGGGAGAAGTACGGACGATGGTCCAAATGTGCCCCCACAGCCCATTAGGAATAGAAGGAGAACCTCATCCTAACATGAGCAAAATCGAAGGCCTCATTCACTTTAGACGAGATGGAGGGAGAAGTACGGACGATGGTCCAAATATGCCCCATAGTCCGTTAGGAGCAGGAGGGAAACCTTGTCTTAACGCGAGCAAAGTCGAAGGCCTCGTTCACTTTAGACGAGATGGGGGGAGAAGCACGGACGACGATCCAAATATGCCCCCACAGTCCGTTAAGAACAGGAGGAGAACCTTGTCCTAACGCGAGCAAAGTCGAAGGCCTCGTTCACTTTAGACGAGATAGGAGCAGGAGGGGAACCTCGTCCTAACACGAGCAAAGTCGAAGTTAGGAACAGGAGGATAACCTCATCCTAATCCGAGCGACCAGGCCAACCTCGATCGGAGAGCTTCAACTTACACTTCGGACAGAGATAAGATCGGAGATAACCTCGTCCTAACGCGAGCGCCCGCGTCAACCTCGGCCAAAGGAGATAAGGTACCCCCGAGCGACCGGGCCAACCTCAGTTGGAGAGCGTCGACTTCGACCTCAGCATGGGATGGGATTTCTCCTGAGCGACTGTATCAATCTCGGCTGAAAAGCTTCAACTTCAACATCAACTCTAGCCGGAGATAAGAGCTCCCCCGAGCTTCGACTTAAATCAGCACGGAGCCCGGAAGAAGACTTCGGCAGTCGCCTTTTCTGCACTCCCTTCCTTTGAGTTTCGAACTCGGGAGTGGGGGGGCTAGTGTTGGGGGTAAACCCCGCTCCTGCCAAAGTCAAGTTCGGTGCCCAACCTGATGCAGCCAATAGCCATGGAAGAGCTTCAGCGGATGCGTCTTAGCCGAACTCCTATATCCGATCGACCTTCTCAGCGGTCGGGCCTCAGCCGAAGTCCTTCAACCGATTGAACTCTCCAGCGGTCGAGCTTCGTACTCCCAATGGTCGAACTCCTCAGTGGACAAGCCTTAGCCGAACCACTTAGCGGCCGAACTTCTTCTGATTTCCCAATCGTCGAGCTTCTACGGAAGCCGGACTCCCTGCGGACTTCTCCAGCGGTCGAGCTTCTATGGAAGCCGGACTCCCTGCGAACCTCTTCAGCGGACTTCTCAATGGCCGAACTTTCATGAAGGCCGAACTTCTTATGTGGATTCCGGCAGACGATCCCACTATGGTTACACGATAATAACGATCGGCATTTATCGAGTCAATAACGATCGGCAATAATGATCGACAATAACGATCGATATTAATCAGGATAGTTACGATAATCATTAATCAAGACGGTTACAACAAGCTCCCTCTATAAAAAGAACCCTCCGGATACACTTACGCCAGGTTCTGAAAACCCCTTTCTCCTCCTCTAAACTCTACCGAGTACTCCATTCCTGTTGACTGAAGCTGACTTGATCGTCGGAGGATCCTACCAGAGCCATCCCCCATCGGCTCCGGACGGGACTTTATTTTGCAGGTCCCCGGCGGCGACCCCATCTACCTCCACTCCAGCGAATTCCGACGACAACCAGTTTCTGCGTCAATAACTGGGTTCTTTTATGTCATATTATAATTGAAAGTATTGTAGAATTATTAATCGATATTTTTATTTATGCAATATAGTTTAAATAAAAAGCTCTATTATTGGTGCATTAGTAGGCCAATCTATGGGCCTAAATCTATATTATTTCAAGGAGAAATACTTTATGCACCGTGCGTGGTGCAACACCATGCGCACCGTGCGTGGTGCAACACCATGCGCACCGTCCGCAGTAATTGGCTCACACATAGGATCGGAGTGTGGCATGCCAAATTTTTTTCTTCTAGTTTCGTGCGTGAGCCAATCATCATGAAAAGTGCGTGTGGTGCTGTACCGCTCATGGTGCACCAAATATTTCTCTTGTTTTAAGTTCAATCACATATAGATCTTAATTCATATTAGTTAATTGGTATCTTGTGTTTATTACAAGGATAACCTATGAAGGCTGTCTCATATTCGCTTGTGTGCAAGCATTAGAATTTGGCATGTGCTATGAGAGAATGAGTAATGTTATGATGATTTTATCTTTCCTCTGATTAAAATTTTTTTCTAACCTCATAAAGAATCCCACTTTTGACTTATACTATTCTTTTGCATATGTCCTTTAAATAGTCAAGAACTACAATAAGAATGGTGAAGTTGATAAATATGAAAATGCCTTTAAAAGTTTAGAGCCACTCATGGTAGGTAAAGGAATTTTTTCAACAACCTGTGTAATGACAATTTTAATCTAACAAGAAAGAGCATTTGATGATTAATTATATTCTTATCAATGAATCAAGAGAAAGTAAATCTATTTCATAGATGATTGAATTAAGGAGCAACATACCATGTATCATGATTAATTCAAGAAGAATAAGATTTGATGGATGGTTGTGATATCTTTACTTTATGAAATTTATCGTTACTCATCATGCATCCGATTATTTTAAATGGATAAGATATCTGATTGGTGCTTGTGATTCAACATCAAGAAAATTTTGATGGCAAATGATGATCCATTATTAGCTAAAATATCAATGCTAAGATTTTTATATTTTCATGAATGCTTTCTGTTACTGTTTGGATTAATGATGACACTCTCAATTTTGGTACGCTCTTCCGTATATTTAAAGCAAGGGCCCAATTACCCGCTATAGTATTAATGGTCTCGTATAGCCATTTGAGTTTATGGACATAGGATGTAAATTTGTGTATATATATATGCTTGTATGTTCTATTATTTTTGTTGTGCAAGAAGCCAAGCTGATTGGTTAGTCCCGATCAAAAACCGGTTGACTTGATTCGGCCTATCCTTAAGCTTAGCTTTTGAGCCCTTAACCAGCCTAGATGGTTAGGCCTAAGTCTCATCGACAGAAGACATAAAATTGCAAACTTACAAGTTATCTACCCGGGGTACGTTTTGGAGATGAAATAAGATGTAATCACAGGAAGGGTCGGATGGCTACGTACCCTATATATTTGCTTCGGATATTGATTCTATATCCAACGAACGCAAAACTCTGGTCAGCTCAGCTTGGTTCGGGTTAAAGGTCTGCAGGATTCGCCTAAACCTTACCCGATCCGAAATCACTTGACCGCTGTACCGTGCTGAAATATTTTCTTGGTCGAGCTCGAAAAACCAAACCCTCGTTCGGTCCTCCTCTTCGTGTCGTGGCATCGACGGAAGCTACTCCGAATCCCTTCTTTTCGAATTAATTTCGCTTCCCTTGTTTCCTTTCTCCATCATCGGATCCATGATTTCTTTGTTTGTGCGTTTTACTCTCCATTTTTATCAGGAAAAAGGACGATGAAGGAAAGAAAAAAGATGACTAATGATGTGGAGATGGAGGTTCAAGCTCCATCCATTTCCGTGTCGTCCGCCACCGCTTCTTCCACCCTTCAGCATAAGATTACGATAAATTTAATGAAAGAAATTTTAAAGAAAAGGAAACCTTTTCCTTTCTAATTCTCTAAAATTCTTTCTATCTTTTTTGTGATCTTTTGGCCTTAGAAGAGAAATATTTGGATTCTGGTTTGGTTTCGGATCTGAAGGAGATTGCTTCCTCGGTCGAGCCCGGCCGGCGCATATGCCAAGGAGGTGTGGCAGATCGTGCGGGCGGTGCGGCTCACCGTGATGCTCCGCCGGAAGCTCAGGGCGCCCGTGGTATCTGCCTTCCGTAGCTATGCCCTTGCCCCAGGCTTTGAGGCCCACATGAGGCTCTCCTCCCATCTTCCCAAGGTATTAAAGCGATTCGTCACAGAGGCACTCCTAGGTCCCCTTATAGCATAGTCTTTCCTTGCTTGATGCTTTTTAAATAAATTTATGAAATTTGAAAGTCCAGTTCTTTTCACTCGCTAATTGTTGTTCAAGAATCAAGGTATCGCTGTGTTTGGGCAACGAGTTTAAGTAGGATGGCCTACTAGAGCTGAATGGTTGGCATTCTTTTTTTTTCCTTTGAGGTCTTTGCATCATACATCTCTCCATAATAGTGGCGATGCAAAATGATGTCCAATAAATCGAGGTAGAGATCCCTAAATCTAATGGGTTAGTAGTAATTTGCTAAACATGGTATATTTAAAGCAACGCAACTGCTACGACATTGATCGTTCAAAGAATTTATAGATTTTTCTTTTTTTGGTTAGTACAATAGAGAGAGATTTCACCTTTCATTTACGGTCATTTTAACAGACTTCGTAGGCACTGCAGCTAAAAAGAAGACTTCTGTAGGAGCTGATTTATGCTAGGTAGAATTTTTTAATCACTGGAAACAACAGCTTTTGCCGTCTGAATTTGTTAAAAACTTTTTTAAGAAAGCTCATTAAAGCAATGCTATTTAAATAGTAATAAGCTTTTATCATCCATTTCTTGGCTCTCAAATGCTTTTATATATTGACTGTAATGGGTTTGGTAGGTGAGGGGAGGGTTAGGTTAAAGGTGGATACTATTTTTTGAGGTAAAGTGAATAATACATATTTTTGTGAATATATGTTGGAGAAAATCATAAATTCTAGAGAGGGGGCTTTGGTGCAATGGTAAGGTTGCTCCATTATGGCCTGAAGGCCATGGGTTCGAAACATAGAAATAGCCTTTTCCGCATGTGGAGGACTAACATGATATTTGAAGTTTTCCTACAAGAACGATGTAGGTTAATTTTGATGTGCATGAGCAGGGAAAACTTGATTAAGATGTTGGGATATGTGCATGCTGGCAATCTAAGCACAATAAGCTTTCAATCTTGGAGAACAAAAACCTGTTTTCTCGTTGTCCTTTTCTTACCTCTTCATCACATAAATTATATATGATTATAAAAGTGGTGATGATGTGACAGTTGTGCCATATACGGGCCTATCTAATTTTTTAAAGGTGTCCAGTATTGGTTATGTGGCTCTTATGATGTAACCATGAACAGCTGCACTAATGGAAACATGTTGTGAATACATGTTGGTACAAGTCATAAGCCTTGTTGCAATGGTAAGATTGCTCCATTGTGACCTGATGCTCATGGGTTTGAAACATAGAAACAGCCTTGCCCCCTTCCCTACAAGTCATTAAGGCTAGCTAAATGCTAATGAGATCCTAGCATTGTTCATCATATTTAGGTAGATGCCTACTCTCATATTTTTCTTGTATAATTGCATCTTAATCTGCAAATGTGGGATCAACATGACCCAACCTCTCCCGTGATTCCAATCGGATCGAACCAGATACAATCATTTCATCTCTCTAGCGGGGCGCCCATTCTGTGATCAACAATGCCACATCCGAATTCGATTGACATCATAGGCGCATCTGCCACATCTCTATAATTGGAACTCGGAAGAAGAAGCTTGGATTAGCACCCAATCCTAGAATGGTTATGAATCTACAAGAAAGATATAGGTTAGAACTGATTAATTTCGAAATGCATGAGCAAGCAAAACTTGATTAAGATGTTGGCATATAGCCAGTATCTGACCTATATCCTTCTTGTAGGAAAACTTTAAATATCATGTTGATCCCACATTTGCAGATTAAGACGCAATTATACAAGAAAAATATTAGAACAAATACATGTTTTCTTGTTTTCTTTTTCTTACCTCTTCACCACATAAATTATATATGATCATAAAGGTGGTGGGGATGTGATAGTCGTGCTATATACAGGCCTATCTGATTTTTTAAAGGTGTCCAGCATTGGTTATGTGGCTTTTATGATGAACAGCTGCACCAATGGATAACTATACATTTATTCTTAAATGAGCATGATGCTTTCTTTCATATAAGCACCATTTATATTTGATTGATATGATGAATGCATCATCGGATTTTCTTGCTACAATTTTGCAGCATTTTTAGCTACTTATATCTTGTGATTTGGCTTGCAGAATTAAATATATGAGATCATTGAGATGTTATCATTGACTATAGACATTTGTATGTTAAAAATGTACATTCATTACTGTTTTGTTGATCAAATAGATGAACAGCATTTTTTGTTATTCAGATTCTTCATTGGTTTATATTTCTGTTAAGAATTGGTCTATACAGTCACAGCACATTTTAGTTGTAGGCAGTGTGTATATGTTTTGTTGTTTGATGTTTAGAAATATGCCCAAAAATATCTAATATGTTGAAGGACTTCAGCACCTAAATTTATTGTCAGTTAGTTTAATTGTAAGAAGAATTTGTTTCCTTTGCAGTAGAAGCATCCACATGTAAATTTATTTCCTTATCTATTAATGTCTATTCAGGCCAACCTTTTGACGGCTTCCCAAACTGGCAGATCTTTAACTAAACATAACTTGAATTGGTGTCAATTGGTTTAAGCCCTCCTTCCTCTCCCCTCCTCCAAAGTATGTTATTAACAGCTAGAAATAACAAACTTCCCATTCTAATCTGTTTATTGTTAGTTTTATTTGAGCATATTCTGGAACCTTTTATCGAATTTAAAAATGTAGTGTTGTTTTATGAAATCAAATTTATGAAAGCTCATTAGTTCAAACTTTTGATTATTTATGATCCTTGACTATTAGTATGGTTAGTAGATATATGGTGGTTAAGTAATTCAAAGGAAAAATGTGGTGGTTTCAATGTGCCTTAAAGGAATTCTCATGTTTTGGCTAGCCTTCAAATTCATATCAACTAAATTTGCAATTTCTTGCTTGGAAAATACACATGCCAATACTCAGGATTGGATACCACTTCCTAATGCCTATGCAAAACTGTGCCTTGCCATCTTGGCATTTGCACTATCTGTCACACCGTAGCTTGGCATACAATAGCATACAACTAGCACCATACCATTACAAAGGGTGACAATTTGACTTGACCTGCTGGTCCGATCCATGACCAACCTGAATTAGGGTTTGGCACAAATACTTTGGATCTTAAGGGGGTTGACCCAACTTGACCTATTTATTAATTGGAAAAGGGAATGTACTAAAGTGCCAAGGGAATTCAGATTTAATAAAAAATGACTTTGAGTGTGGAAATATGGGTCATCAATAATACATAGATTTATAGACTACTCTATGGAATACCAAAATATGGATATCTACACTGCACCCAAACCTCAATCATATCTTTAGCTTTATGAAATATGATTTTTAAATATATTTCCAGTGTCGTCCTAGACATGTCAAAAGATGTTTCATATACAAGGCATCATCTTAAGGCTAAGTTGGGTATTTGAAAGAAACATCTTTGTGGTTGGCCCTGTGGATGATTTGCCTTCTATGCTGTGAGTCAGCTTTATATATTAAGGTAGGTAAAGTGTCCCTAACCTCTTTCCTGCTTGTCCTTCTTTTGGGTTTGCAACAATGTAGATTTTTTCTGCTCAATGGTATATCATGGTACTGTGACACCCCTGGCTAGGCCGCTCACCATCCCCCCCAGTTATGTGTACTATGCACATACGTTGGTTAACATTCATATTGCATGTGGAATGATGTTGCAAAATGGGGAGGCAAAAGTTATTAAACTCGAAGTATTTTATTTCCCTGATCTAGTTATTACTTGTCAAGATGGTAAACCCAGTTTACTACTGTTTTGGAATGCATAAAATGTGTGGGTTGAAGTCATACCATACAACAAGATATCTTAATAAATTTTTACTTGTATTCTCATTCTTGCAATAATACCTTAGTGGTGCCTTTAGATCTTTTTCTCATGCTCTTCATCTTCATTCACTTTAAACCTGGGATTGTGTTTGGTAGTAGCCCTTTTTTCCTTTTCCGGGGGGTGGGGTGGGGGGTGATGAAGGCCTCATTGTTCCTCGAAAAATCTTATGCTAAACAGCAAGCATAATTGATGTCTGAGATGATTTGTTATTCTAGATTCCTTTAGATGTATTAATCATCTTTACAGTTTATATACATGATCTATTCTTAGATGTCTGATCAAAATTACATAAATTATCCACATTGAGGGTGCTCAAACAATCCACTCACCTTGTTGGATGGCAGGATGAACCTGTTCATAAACTTCTGAACATGTATAAGTGATTCATAAAATTTGCTTTACAGTGTGAAAGTAGTATAGATGTGAACTTAAGTTTTACTACTCTTGTGTTCACTTCCATTTAGTTGCCAGCAAATCTTGTTAATCTTGTTGAATTTGGTGATCCCATACTTTAGATTTGCTTTTCAAATTATGGAATATTTTACTTAATAATCCATTCGTTTCCACAGATATCAACCTCCTTTACCCAAGGATCAGGTGAAACCACTGGCTGAATTTGACCGTGATAGAGGTACGTGTCTTCAACTTGTTTGATTGGATGTTTCATATGCTCATCTTTCTTGACAATTTATTTGCATTCTAGAGGGCTCACCAGGGGATCGAGGCAGAGGTTGTGTGGTTCGTGGCAGGGGAAGGGCTGTAGGTGTGTCATTGTGCTTCAAGCTGCCTCATCAGACCTAAATTGTCACTCATTTTTTGTTAATATGTAAGTCAAAACGGTTTGGGATCTATCTGTAGGAGATGGTACTGTGGCAGCAGATTATGGTGATGGAGGATGGGACAACAGGGGGCATGGATGTGGCAGAGGAGGCTGGGGCCATGCTAGAGGTTGTGGCTATTTTACAACTAAACCGCGTGAAGTTCATGTGGCACGATCAAGTACTCCTCGAAGATCATTTCAATCGAGGAGGATTGCTAGTATATGCTTTTGTATTTAGTGGATGAGCATGTTCTAAAAACAAAGGTAATTAAATAGATCCAAAAAAAAAAAAAAAACAGATATTTGACATAATTGCAATTAAAATAATGATGTAACATGTGCATTAACTTTGGCAATTCTACTGAAGTTATGAAGTATTATAATTAGCCTGTTTTTCCGTATTTTATTGTAATAGGTGTTGAGAGGGTGTGACGGAGTATATTCAGTGGTGGCAAAATAGTTGGGACTGAAGAAACCATTCTTATCTGGGCGTTCTGCTTCTGGAGGTTTTGCTGAGTTGGCAAGCGGCCATGGTTTCAAGCCACAGCTTTCAGAGTATTTTGCAGAAGGCTTCAGATCAGCTTTGGTACCATGCAGCAAGAGAAGCATTTGTTGATTTTTCATATGGACTTGCTCTGCTAAAGTAGGCTTTTGTTTGCTTTTATTTAACAGAAAAGGAAGTGGAAGAAAGTGCAATGAAAATGAAATGATATATGTTGAGTAGGTTGAAGCATTCCAAGGTGCCAGAGGAATTTATACATGTTTAGAAATGAGTGAACTCAGCAATCCGGTCTCAGCTCCATTGAGATACAGACGGCCATTTTCTTTGTTGTTGGGGTATATTAGCAAGGAAAATGTTTTTGTGCCTGGAGATGCATGGGACACCTGATATAGGTCAAGGAGGTTGCACATTGTTCTGGTCAGATGCTTTGGTGAAGCCCTTTCTAGGGAATACAATGGAGGAGAAAAAGAAAGGTATGATGAAATTAAGAAGGGGTTAGAGAAGTGTACTAGGGAGAGGAAGTGGAGAATTGGTTGATTGCCACAGCTTATGTCTTGGGCCGTATACGACAAAGTGATGGTGCAATTATGGATTTCCTAAGGAAAAAATGGTTGTTTGGTACAGGGCTAGGTTGCTCTTAGAAAGAACTGATTTTGATTGTGGGATACTCTAAAGCTATTAATATCGAGTTCTTTTATGTCATAATATAATTTGAAGCATCGCAGAATTATTAATTGGTATAAAAAGCTCTGTTATAAGGGCATCGGTTGGCCATAACAAGAGCCTGAATTTATATTGTTTCAGATTGCATCACATAGGCATGCTTAGTCCACATTAGTTAACTGATATCTTGTGTTCATTACGAAGGCAATTTATGCAGGCTGTCTCATATTCGCTTGTGCGCAAGCACTGCATGTACTTTATTTCTGGTTATGGCTGGTGCTTGAAGTATGATTTTGTGCTTACAAGTAGGATGTGAGCCTGGCACTTACTATGCTATCAGTTTGGATGTATCACTCTTACTGTTAATCAATTTTATTTAACAGTTGATCGCACTACAAGAATTGTACAATACCTCATACCATGTCAATGTTCCTGATCATTACTGCTTCAGCAACTTTTTTGATGGTTCATATTGTACAGCATTGCAAAGAAAACAAGAAGAAAAGGAAATAAGTCAGATGAAAGAAAAAAAAAAGAAAAAAGGAAAAGAAAAAGAAAAAGCGAAAAGAAAAAAGGAAAAAGGAAATAAAAAAACAAAAGAAAAGCATACAAGTAGGTATTTTTTTTACTAATTTTTTTTGGATTTCATTGCAGGTTTTAATGGCCAATGATTGTATATCTCTTATGATGGGTTGCTTCTTCCAATTCTGTATCATGGGTTCTGATTTCTACCGGCTATCTAAGCAAGTGTATTATGCCTATGATTATATACATATTGAGATGAGCAATAACATTTCATTCATGGTGGAGCATTGAAATTTAGGTTATGGTCTTTATCACATAACTACATGTTACTTCACAGTTTCATTTCAATTGCAAATATGGCCTTCTGCTCACCTTCATATTTTATCAAGGCTTGTTGAAGTACAATTGACGGTTGGGTGGATGAACATTCCTGGATATCGTGTTGTACACCTTTAATGCAGGATTCTGTTCAACTTTATTTTGCTGATATCTTTTTATTTCAACAACTAGAACTCAGCAAATATCTTTTCCTAAGCTGCTGATATCTCTGCATTAATTTCAGTATGCTTGCAATTTTTGTATAACTTGCAGCTGCTCTTTACATCAATGATTTTTCGAGTTATGTTTCAGCCTACAGTGTATACTCTCTTCACAGGTTTTTTTTTTCTCAGGTATTCTCTTTTGGAACTATTGGCAACCGTAACTTTTGGGTCTTTACAACTATATCTGTATTATACTCTGTTTTTCTTGTTTATCTTCCTTTTATATTATCTTGTTCTATCAGGTTTTGGTTTTCCTTACATTACTTTGGGGCTATGCAAAAAAGTTTTTTTTTTTTTGTTCATCTGTTGGCCTGCTTCTTAGCAATCTTGTACATGTTTCATGAATGAATAAAGTTTTCCCTTTCTTACCAAAAAAAAAAAAGAAAGTAGGATGTGAGCCTTGTTTTTGTCAGTGATGAGTCACTTGGATGGATGAAGCCTTAGCATATATCATAACAACCTTGATACAACTTATCTTTGAACATAAAAAATGTAAGACAAAACTGTAATAATCTTAAAAAAATAATTAAATGGAGAAGACTTCCGGCAAGAGTTTTCTTTCTTGTGAAAACACCAAAGGAAAAGTTGAATCCGGGAAGGATTCAACCTCCCCTCTGCCCATTTAAAGGCACGAGCCCCCTCTTCTATGTCAACGACCTCTCTCCCCTCTTCTCCCTCTTCTTTCTTCCTCTTTTCTTCCATTAGAGCCATAGACTCCCATCACCGTATCCGCCAAAAATCATTGCTGGAGACCTCATTAGAGTGTGAGTTAAGCTCCAGCCCCTTCCTCTCTTTCTTCTCCTTCTTTCCTTGGCTTTGGGCACCGTTGTAGGCCACCAATTTGGTTGAAAAATTGCTCAAAGGAGAGCCTCCTATTTTTCTTTCTTTTTTTTGATTTTCTGCCGACTGGTCAGGTCGCCGGCCATCCTTTTTTTCGTTGCCGTCGCCGTCGTCGGTCTTCAAGCCCCTAGTCAGAGCGCGAGCCACCAACCCCTCCCTCCTCTGTTCGGCTAAGAGAGAAGAAGAAAAGAAAAGAAAGAAAGAAGAAAAGAAAAAGAAAAAAAAGGAAAAGAAAAGAAAAAAGAGAGAGAGAATATTTTCTCTCACCTCTCTCTCTAGGGCTTTACTCTCTCTCTTTTTAAACTTCACCACAGATCCTAGGTTGAACCTAAGATGAAATCAAGATGATCAGGAGACTGCTTTGAAATTCATGCAGTGGTTAGATTTCAATCCGACTCTTATCAAAAATTCATAGTATCTGATCGTAGTTAACCTACATTGAGTTATCCTGATATAATTCTTGATAATCCTGATCATGACTGCCTCTTTTATCAGATATAGAGATTCTTTCTCCATTTTTTTTCTACTTTCTCTTCCTAGAAACTTCCATATTAAGTTATATCTTCCTCTTTTAGGGAGCCGTGTTGACTCCGACAAGATAATTTTAAATCGATTTGATGTTCGGATGACCTATCGGATTGATCACCTGATTAATTTTTTTTTTATTATTATTTAATTTTATTAAATTTAATTAATAAAAATTAATTATGAATTAATATTTAAAATAGGATTATTTGATTCTTCTAAAAAAGTTTGAAGGCCTAAGACAATCCAGGTAAGTGGAATCTTACACTTCTTATTTATTTTTAAATTATCATATTTTATATATAAATAATAATTATTAATAAAATCATATTTTTTATATAAAATAAAGATCAATATATGAGATATAAAAAAGCATATTTTATTATGATCATTGATTTTATGAATATATTTTATGAAAATGACATGTTTTATGATGTATGAATTTTAATATTTTTTTATCTAAGTATATGTATATTTTAAGCAAAGAATATCAAGATTTCAAAGATTTTCATATAGTTATGAATGAATCCCTATGGAAAGATCGACATCCGGAGCTAGCATCCATATGAACAT
Source organism: Cocos nucifera (assembly GCA_006176705.1). Classification (NCBI taxonomy): domain Eukaryota; kingdom Viridiplantae; phylum Streptophyta; class Magnoliopsida; order Arecales; family Arecaceae; genus Cocos; species Cocos nucifera. The sequence goes on from QRFJ01005203.1 coordinate 45,581, forward strand.
AGGCCCTGCCAGCCCCTCCCTCCCTTGTTTCCTCTCTTGTTTGGTCAAGAGAGAAGAAGAAAAAAAAAAGAAAAAAAAAAGAAAGAGAGAGAGAATATGGATGCTTGACCTTCCCACAGGAATTCATTCGTAGCTACCTGAAAATTTTTAAAATCTTGATATCTTTTTCTTAAAACATACATATATTTAGATGAAAAAATATTAAAATTCATATATCATAAAATATGCTATTTTCATAAAATATATTCATGAAATCAATGACCATAATAAAACATGTTTTTTCATATCTCATATGCTAATGCTTATTTTATATAAAAGATATGATTTTATTAATAATAATTTATTTGTATATAAAATATGATAATTTAGAAATAAATAAGGAGCATAAGATTTTACTTACTTAGATCATTTTAGGCCTTCGGACTTCTTTAGAAAAATCAGATAATTCTATTTTAAATACTAATTCATAATTAATTTTCATTCATTAAATTTAATAAAATTAAATAATAATAAAAGAGATAATTGATCAGGTGATCAATCTGATAGGCTATTCGGGCATCAAATCGATTTAAGATTATCTTACTGGAGTCAACATGGGTCCCTAAAAGAGAAAGACATAACTTAATACGAAAATTTTTAGAGAGAGAAAGTAGAGAGAGAAAATAGAGAGAGAATTTCTGTATCTGATAAAAGAGACAATTATGATCAAGATCATCAGAAATTATATTAGGATAACTTAATATAGATTAACTATAATCAGATACTATGAATTTCTGATAAGAGCTGGATTGAAATTCGAGCTACTACATGAATTTCAGAGTAATCCTTTGGTCATCTTGATTTCATCTTAGATTCAATTTAAAATCCGTGGTGCAATTTAAAGAGAAAGAGTAAAGCTCTAGAGAGAAGAAGAGAGAAAATACTCTCTCTCTCTCTCTTTTATTTTTTTTTTCTTTTCTTTTCTTTTCTTCTTCTTCTTTTTCTCTTTTCTTTTCTTCTTCTTTTTTGGCCAAACAGGAGAGGGAGGGCTGGTGGCTCGCGCTTCGATTGAGGGTCGGAAGACCGGCGGTGGTAGCGGCCACCGACAGTGGCGATGGAAAAAGGGATGGCCGACGATATGATCGATCGACGGAAAATCAAAAAAAAAGAAAGGAAAACAGGGGCTCTCCTTTGAGCTATTTTTTGGTTAAATCGGTGGTCGGCGGCGGTGCCCAAGGCCAAAAAAAAAAGGGAAAGAAAGAGAAGAAGGGGATGGGGCTTACCTCGCACTCTAGTAAGTTCTCTGACAATAATTTTTGGCAGGCACGATGATAGCAATACATGGCTCCAACAGAAGAAAAGAGGGAGAAGAAGAGAAAGAGGTCGCCGGCATAGGAGGGGGGCTCGTGCCTTTAAATAGGACGGAGGGGAGGTTGAATCCTCTCCGAATTCGACTTTTTCTCCTATGTTTTTGCGAGAAAGAAAACTCCCGCTGGGAGTCTTCGCCGTTTAATATTTTTTAGATTATTACAAAAACCATGAGGCATATTTTATTGTATATTTTTAATATGGAGGAAAATTGGTTTACAAGTTTTAGAAGTGTAATGTAGATTTGCGACTGATGATCAATAAGATGTGAGGACGGCTGCTGTAGTTGTTGTTTTTGACATCTGGCCTGAGCAAATTCTTGCATTTGTTTCAGTTGTTTTATTGTTATTTAAGCTACAACCCATGCTTTACGGATTGGTTCTAGAAAAAGTATCGTTCTTTTGGTTTATATATGCTTAGGTTCGTACCATCAAATCTTTGCTCTTGGTCGGTCCTTCAAGGTTCGGCAGAACCAAATAACTTTGAGAGGAAATTAAGCTGAATTGGTTAAGCCAATATTTTCTTGTGGGTATCCAGATTCGATTAACTGATTTCTTGCTGGTAATCACTGTTGGCCATTGAGTCGATCATATTCTCGGTTGGTTGGATATGGTGACAAGTAGTGATCGTCGTAGAAAAGAGTACTTGAAACCATTATATTAGTGAAGTGGCTGCTGATATGGTAGGAATACTAGTGACTATTTGCATGATACTTTGTTAAATAATTTTTTTCAAAATTTAAATCTTCTAGCAATTTTTCTCTTAAATATATACTTAAAACCGGTAACTTTTCATTAAGTGAATGGTTGCCATGAATACCCTTATTGTCTTTTACTTTGCTTTATATGCTGTTATGAAAATGTTATAATATTTATTTAATTTTTGAGAGAATCAATAGGCACAAAATCTCTAAAGAAATTTATTCAATTAAAAAAAAAATTTATAATCAGCTACAAATTGAGATAGCAGTATTATTTATTGGATCTCTAGTAAACCAAAGCATGCATACTCTCGAAATAGGCCTGGCCGACCAACTGACCAAGCACATGTTTTTTTTTTGGTAAAAAAAATTTAAAAAAAAGAAAAAAAAGGAAAAACATATGCCTAGTGGCATATTATTATTATTATTATGGTACGGGCATTCACGTGGGTGTCTAAGTAAAATAATCAAATTAACTATATAAAGACGTAAGATGCTACGCCACGGGAGTCTGCCACGGTCGAAGTCCAATGCCTTTTTAGTTTTCGGTAAATGTAGGTGGCAAAGTCGAGAGGAAGAGAGCATGTTACCAACAGCAGAACTTCGCTGGACTAGGTCCAATGCCTCCTTTTAAGACCACATGACAACTGGGTGCTGATCAAATTAACTAATATTTGATGAGTCACTTTGGTGATGAAATTTTCATTTCTTTCTCGGTACGGCCCCATGTTGGGACTCCTCTTGGCTCCGGCACATATGAAAAAAAAAAAAAAAAAAAAAAATCTAAACAACAATCAAAAAAATATAATATACAAAAATTTACGACATTTAACTATTTATAATAACAATTTTCTGCAAAATAATTATCTTTTTATGTGACACAAGGGTATTGGTGCTGTTTAATCTATTCGAATCATGCCCTCATGATTTCTCTCTTACCCTCAAAGCAAGAGTTCAGGGATTCCATTTCGGATGGCAACGCACCCTCTTTTAATCTAGATTAGTTAATTCTTGGTTCATTAAATGGTGCAGTCCTCTTGGAGGTCTAAGCTCCTATCTAAATAAAGTGGGACGGTTACAGGATAAGTAGTGCTTTGCTACCGACAAAAAAACCAAAAAAAAAAAAAAAAAAACGAGTAAAAAGAAAAAACACGGGCAGCGGCCTGCCACTTCAGCGGTGACCTCAGGAGATTCCCAACCCTCTCCCTCCTTCTAGCTATAAATATTCTTTTCCTCAACCCGCCGAACTCCATCTCTAATCTCTACCTCTAAATCTCTCGCAACACATCCAAAGCTTGCACGAAATGGAGGCCATCGAGGATGTCGTGATCATCGGCGCCGGAATAGCGGGTCTCGCAACAGCTTTGGGACTCCACAGGTATGAACCGATTAACGTCTATATACTGCTCTTGGGAAGAATTAAAGAGAAAATAACGATATGAATTGAGAGATGGATGCAGGAAGGGAGTGAGGAGCTTGGTGTTGGAGTCGTCCGAGTCGCTGAGGGCGGCGGGTTTCGGGCTGTCCATATGGACCAATGGTTGGAGAGCACTGGATGCGCTTGGGGTGGGAGACTCTCTCCGGCGGAGTCATGTCCGCCTACAAGGGTAAGCAGCAACAATAGTACCCTCTCTCTCTCTCTCTCTCATTATTTCTCGGTCATTATAGATTTCGTATTTCAACTATTTAGTCGTGGCCTTCGGTTACAGGACCTTTTTTTTTTATCTTTCTTTCTTTCTTTTTTTTGTGTTGTTGGGTTCTTAATTATTGAATCCCTTTAATCGAGAAGACATGCATCACATGGATTATGATTGCCTTAGAAGGAGCTCAATAGAAGTTTAAGAGAGTCGGAGGGAATTAATAAACTAAAGAAATCGAAGTCTCCTGTAACCTGGGAACCTTATCCAATTGGATGAGCATTCAAAACCAAATCATTATATCAATCTCTATGGACTTAAACATGCACCCTATTCAACAAGGCAAAGAATTGTGGATGGCTTGCATACATAGTCTCAAGATGATTGCAAACGTTGATAGTTTCTAACCAGAACTGGCACATGTGTGATATATCCAAATTCCTGAACAATTTTTATGCAACTCGATCAAATAATGAATGCATATTATTTTCATACTTAATTTTTATATACGTGAAAAGCTATATATATATATATATATATATAAACTAATGAGTGCTCTTGTGTGTGCAGAGTGACCGCTACTTCTGCCACTTCTGGAGCTAGAGCGTCAAACTCGGCATTTGTGGCACAAGGGAAGAGGTGAGCTTTTAGATTGTGTCATACATGATCCAAATTTTTTAAGCACACTGCATTGTTCTTTAGCCACCATATGATTGAAGTTAATCTCTTCAGTCGGCTCATAAAACCTATATTCCTTATCTTTTGAATATACATACTTATCCGCTATCTGAAATAATTGTAATAGGATCATACAATAATTATTTGTTTATCAAATACCAATATATCTCTCTCTTGCTAGAACCCTCTATCTAGTGAGAAAGCGATACGTTCCATTAATTTAATTATAGTCTTTTCTGATGAATTCTTTTGGTTGTTCATATAAATTAGATTTTTTAATCTTAAAAAAAAGAAAAAGAAAAATAATGCAGTGGAGAGCATGAAGTTCGCTGCTTAAGGAGGAATATGTTGTTGGAAACCTTAGAAAAGGAGCTACCACGTGGCACGGTTAGATACTCTTCCAAAGTCGTTGCAATTGAGGAGGATGGCTACTTTAAGCTCTTACATTTAGCAGATGGCTCCACGTTTAAAACAAAGGTGCACATATTTCTAAAATGGAAAGGACATGTATTGAATAGTTTTGTAGTATAAAATATGTATCGATATGGTATATAAACTTTTTAAAGTTGTTAATAGAATTTTTGAAAACTAATTTTGTTGTTTTCTCCATGTTATAGGTCTTGATAGGTTGTGATGGAGTGAACTCGGTGGTGGCAAAATGGTTGGGCCTAAAGAAACCAATATTCACAGGGCGTTCAGCTTCAAGAGGTCTAGCTGAGTTTCCTAATGGCCATGGCTTCAAACCTGAGGCTATGCAATATTTTGGAGAAGGATTTCGTACAGGTCTATTGCCTTGTAACGAGAGAATTGTTTATTGGTTTTTTACTTGGACTCCCTCTAAGCAAGGTAGACCCTACACCTTTTATTGTGTATGTATGCATTATATCATGCATGTTTGTCATCAAAGTAGGTAGAATGCTGACCCGCCTCCACCCAAACATGGATCCTAAAAATTTACTCGACATTGAACATATCAGTGAAAGCTTATTAAACATGGTGCCCTGCTATGATTAGTTAGGTTAATTGAAATATGGTTCGGTTGGTAGTTAATTGCTTGAAACATGCTTTATGCTTTAATCCAAAAAATATGGTTTTGAACCTATTTATTATATTTTTTCCTAGAAAAAATATACATAAAGTCAATGCTCATTTTTGCTTTTAAAAGTTTTGCATGGATACCTTTTTTAAGATAGGAATGTTCTTTATATTAAATCTCAGCTCTTAAAACTATTAAGGGGAAAGCAGATATTCCAAATATTTATTGTTCAGCTAGCTACAATTTTTTTTTTAAAAAAAATGCAACTTGGTCCCTGATTTTTTTTTTGTATTTATATATTCATTTCTGCTTGTGCTGTATTTATGTTTAATCCATAAAATCTTGTAATTTATTGCTGATACATTTCTCAGATTAAGTTAATTAGATAGTAACAAAATATTCTACAATGCTAATTATGTATTTTTTCATAATTTTTATTTTATGCCCTCATATTTACAAACCTTTTAACCCATGCCTCTCAACCTTTGGTCGTCAAGCAGCTGAGATGCCTCAAATAAGAAAAGAGGAAAGTAAGTGAGAAGAGACGGAGCCTTAACCTTATTTGCCCTTAAAATAATGGTGTATCGGTCATTCTACATCCCTGGTCAATATTTACTAGGGTTTGGTCAATGAAAACTAGAGGAAGGTTTATTTTGTTCAAAAGTAAAAATTTGTAAGAGAGAGTGTGAGAAGAAGAGAGACCAAGAGATAAATTTTACTCATTGTATACCTATATGCCTCTTTTTGATGTCAATATGAAAATGTTTACTCCTTTCTTTGTTTTTATTTAACAGAAAAGGAAGTGGAAGAAAGTCCAATGAAAATGAAACAGCATATGTTGAGTAAGTTGAAGCATTCTAAGGTGCCACAAGAATTCATACATATTATAGAAAAAAGCGAACTCGGTGATCCAGTCTCAGTTCCATTAAGATATAGATGGCCATTTTCTTTGTTGTGGGGTGATATAAGTAAAGCAAATGTTTGTGTGGCCGGAGATGCATTCCATCCCATGACCCCTGATTTAGGTCAAGGAGGCTGCTCAGCACTTGAAGATAGCATTGTTTTGGCCCGATGCTTAAGTGAAGTCCTTTTGGGGGAGCACAATGAAGGAGCTAAAGGAGAATATGACAAAATTAAGAAGAGCTTGGAAAAGTATTCTAAAGAAAGGAGATGGAGGAGCTTTCAGTTGATTGCCACAGCTTATGTCTTGGGTCATATACAACAAAGCAATAGTGCAATCATTGGTTTTCTAAGGGATAAATTTTTGCCTGGTATAATGGCTAACTTGCTCTTAAAAAGAGCTGATTTTGATTTTGGGAAGCTCTAAAGCTATTAATGTTGAGTTCATCTATATCATAATGTAATTGAAGCATGGCAAAATTATTATTTTATATTTAATTCATGCAGCAGAATTTATATAAAAGACTCCTTTATAGGAGCATCAGTAGGCCAATCCATGAGCCTAAATTTATATTATTTCAAATTTGATCACATTGACATGCTTAATTTATATTAGTTAAATTTATATCTTGAGTTTATTACAAAGGTGTGCGTTAGCATTAATATTTGGCATGTGCCAAGAAAACAAGTAAAGTTAGGGTGACTTTAATGCTTCCTTGGACTAAAAACTTTTTCTAACTTGATAAAACAATCCCACTTTTGACTAGCATTATTCTTTTGCATATGTGCTATAAATAATCAACAATTATGATAAATATAATAAACTTGGAAATATCTTTAAAAGTTTAGACCTACTCTGATGTGGGATAGCCTAAAAAAAAGAAAAAATCAAGCTTTTTTTCATTCGTCAACAATAAATCACGTTCGATCGTGACACAAAATTTTTAGAACAGACAGTATAGTTGTCTATACTCATGGCCACCATGACTCCAATTATGAGTCTACACAATTTTCCTTCTTAACAAGAGACATCAATTACAATATTTTTAACCATCAAGTTTCATGAAAATTTATGATTCAACCTAAAAGCTTAAGCTATTAATAGCCTATGGATAAAAATGAGAAAACTGGCATCCCACGCTCTTGTGAAAGAGTGAAACAAGGACGCACGACTAAAACTTGGGGAGCATCTGTCTAAGATATTAATGTTTTCACTCACTCCATCTCCATCACCATCACCATCACAACCACGTCTTCTTTCCTCCATCTGTGTCGTATGTCCCCATCACTACTCATTAAATACGCATAAACATCGTAACCCCAAAAAAGCAAGCTTTGAACCATTAAATGGATACAAGGCACCAAAACCACAAAACTAAGCTTTAGGTCCTCCAGTGCAAGCGGCTAACACAACAAACCACCCAATTCTAGCCCGGATCCACCAACGCTGCTGGCAGATGCGTTCCCCATCTATGGTCACCAACTTTATATGTCATGTCATTTCTTTTTTGGCATGGAAGCACGTACAAGCAATGCGTCACATTTCTTTTATCGGATGAGGAAATGCCTCTGGACAAAGTACTCTTCGGTTCTTCCGTATGCTAACTGTATACCTATATACCTCTTTTTGATGTCAATATGAAAAATGTTTACTTTTTTCTTTATTTTTATTTAATAGAAAAGAAAGTGGAAGAAAGTTCAATAAAAATGAAATAGCATATGTTGAGTAAGTTGAAGCATTCTAAGGTGTGAAAAGAATTCATACATGTTATAGAAACAAACGAACTCTGTGATCCAGCTCTCAGCTCCATTAAGATATAGATGGCTATTTTCTTTATTGTGGGATGATATAAGTAAAAAAAATATTTGTATGGCCGGAGATGCATTCCATCCCATGACCCCTGATTTAGGTTAAGGAGGCTGCTCAGCACTTAAAGATAGCATTGTTTTGATAAGATGCTTAGGTGAAGCCCTTTTGGGAGAACACAATGATGGAGCTAAAGGAGAGTATGACAAAATTAAAAAGGGCTTGGAGAAGTATGCTAAGGAGAGGAGATGGAGGAGCTTTCAATTGATTACTATAGCTTATGTTTTGGGTCGTATACAACAAAGTGATGGTGCAATCATGGGTTATCTAAGAGACAAATGGTTGTCTGGTACAATGTTTAGGTTGCTGTTAGAAAGAGCTAATTTTGATTGTGGAATGCTCTAAAGCTATTAATATCGAATTCTTTTATTTCATAATATAGTTGGAAGTGTTGTAGAATTATTAATCGATATTTTTATTTATGCAATAGAATTTAAATAAAAAGCTTTGTTCTTGGGGCATTAGTAGGGCAATCCATAGGCCTGAATCTATATTTTTTCAAATTCAATCACAGAGATGCTTAATCCATATTAGTTAATTGATATCTTGAGTTTAATAAAAGAGCATTCTATTTAGGTTGTCTCATATTTGCTTGTATGCAAGCATTAGCATTTGGCATGTGCAGTAAGAGAATGAGTAATGTTAGGATCATTTTATCCTTCATTTGATTAAAAACTTTTTCTAAGTTGTTATAAAATCCCATTTTTGACGTATACTATTCTTATGTCCTATTGGGGATAAATCCCGCTTCTACCGAAGTCTAGTTCGATGCTCAGCCTAATGCAACCAGTAGCCGCAGAAGAGCTTCAGCAGATGAGCTTGAGCCGAACCCCTAGCGTCCGAGCTTCTTCGAATCTATTCAGCCGGTCGAACTACTTAGCGGTCGAGCTCCTTCGGACTCCTCAGCCATCGAGCTTCTTCAGACTCCCAACGTCCGAACCGAACTTCTAGCGATCGAGCTCCTTCCGAACTCCCAGCGGCTGAACCTTAGCCGCGCTCCTCCAGCCAGACGCATATAAGAGCCGAACTCCCATCCAAGCTTCCTCTTCGATCGGATTTTTTCGGGAGCTGGACTCATCCCAGACACTCTTCGGTCGGACTTCTTCAGGAGGTGGACTCCTCTGTGATACCCCCTTCGGCCGACCGAGCTCTTACCAAACTCTCCAACGATCGAGCCTTAGCCACGTACAGGAGTCGAACTCCTCCAAGCTTTCTCTTCAGGAGTCCAAACTCTTCCGAAATGGGCACACGACGAAGGCCTTCAACCCTTCACTTGGCTGTCTCTGCAGCCATCACCATCAGTCTGCCGCAAGTGATAGCGATCCGCTATCAGGCGACGATGGCTGTCACCATCAATCCATCATAGATGGCACCTCTCTAAGAGACTGACTCCGCCGAACCTCGAGCGGCTCGCCAGCACGCGGCTGCAGCTGTCACCATCAAGCTCTGCTATGAAAGGGACCCTCCAGATACGCTAATCTCTCTAATCTCTAAGCTCTCCTCTTCTTCTCTAAGCTCCGAAACTCATTCCTGAGCACTTCATTCTTGTTGGCCAGAGTTGACTTGATCGTCGGAGGATCCTTCTGGAGCCACCCCCCACCGGCTCCGGACGAGACTCTGTCTTGTAGGTCCCCGACGGCGACCTCAGCAGCCTCCACTCCAGCGAACTTCAACGATGATCAATTTCTGCATCAACAGATTGACGCTAGAGGAAGGGCCGATTTTTTTCTTGTTCTTAAAGAAGTGCTCGACGACGATTTCTCTCTCTCCGGAGATCTCTTCTTCCTCACTAAAGCTCTTTTTCGAAGAAAAAATGCCTTCAGGAGAGCTTTGACTCGGCGATCGGCATCCTGCATGCCAGATCCATCTGCTCCCATCCCGTCGAGATGATGCAAACCGTGCGACAACCTCCGACGGGGACTTTGTCAGCAAATCCGCTATGAGAACGCGAGGAACCGGCCTTAAGGAAAAGCATTTGGGCATACCAATCGTCCTAAGGAAGGAACGAAGTTCTCCCGCGAAATAAAGTTCGGCGCAAGTGAGGCCAAACTTTCCCTCAAATCTCATCATCGAAATGAAGTTCGGCACAAGTGAGGCCGAACTTCTGCTCCAATACGTCGCCAAGAAAGCCTCCTACAGAGATTTCACAGGAGGTGAGATGAAGTTCGGCCATGCTCACGACCGTCCCAGGGTAAGCACTCTGTGCTTACGACCTCCACAGTGCAAGCAAGACCCAAACTCCTCGAGCTCGCCATCGAGGAAGCCCTGATGGAGGGGCACAAAGAAGCCCTCCTTCCGAAAGGTTCCGCGACTATGCCCCCCTCAATGCTCCTCGAACTCAGATTCTCACCGAAGTGAAGAACTAGCTGCCAAGATGGGTTACAGTCTCCTCCAAGCAAGCACGATCGAAATAAGTACTGCCTCTACCATCGCAACCACGGCCACGACATCGAGGAATGCATCCAACTCCGAGACAAAATTGAGGAGCTCGTCAGAAAGGAATGGTTGGGTAAATTCCTCCGGCACCAGCCTGAAGCAAGAAAAGATCGGCCAAGGGCGCTGCCATAGCTAGAGACGGCAAGGAGCTCAGCACTGCCATAGCCAGAGATCGCAAGAAGGTCGGCCACCTTACGACCTCATCCACATTACCCCTGGGAGGAGCTTGGTGCATCAGCGATTCGTCGTCTCCAAGCGACAAGAGCTTGCACCAAATTGAGAAGGCCAGCACGAGGAGGTCATCCACCCCGGGACTTATTGCTGAAGAAATGCGGAGGAACAATGCTACCAGGACCTTGAAATACAGAATTTGAGGATGCGCTGCTAGTAACTTTCTTTCAATAAAGTTCTTTCCTTTTGATAATATTATTTTTGGATCCGAAAACTATGCGATGATAAGGAAGAAGCAGATTGCCGCGTTAGGAACAGGAGGAGAACCTCATCCTAATGCGAGCAATAATCTCGGCTAGAGATAAGATCTCTCCCGAGCGAAGGCCTTGTCCATAAAGGATGAGATGGGGGGAGAGGCCCTGACAGCGGCCCTTATGTGCCTCCACAGCCCGTTAGAAATAGGAGGAGAACCTCGTCCTAACGCGAGCGACAACCTCCACCAGAGATAAGATCTCTCTCGAGCGATCGTGGCCAACCTCGACTAGAGATACTCTTCCAAGCGATCGGATCAACCTCGGCTAGAGATAAGATCTCTCCCGAGCGACCGAGTCAACCTTGGTTAGAAACAGGAGGAGAACCTCATCCTAATGCGAGCAACAACCTCGACCAGAGATAAGATCTCTTCCGAGCGACCGTGGCCAACCTCGGCTAGAGATAAGATCTCTTTCGAGCGACCGAGGTCAACCTCGATTAGGAACAGGAGGAGAACCTCATCCTAACGCGAGCGACAACCTCGGCTAGAGATAAGATCTCTCCCGAGCGACCATTGACAACCTCGACTAGAGATAAGATCTCTCCCGAGCGATTCGAGTCAACCTCAGTTAGGAACAGGAGGAGAATCTCGTCCTAATGCGAGCAACAACCTCGGCTAGAGATAAGATCTCTTTCGAGCGACCGTTGACAACCTCGGCCAGAGATAAGATCTCTCTCGAGTGATCGAGTCAACCTCGATTAGAAACAGGAGGAGAACCTCATCCTAACGCGAGCGACAACCTCGGCTAGAGATAAGATCTCTCTCGAGTGACCGTTGACAACCTCGGCCAGAGATAAGATCTCTTCCGAGCGACCAAGTCAACCGAAGGCCTCGTTCACAAAGGATGAGATGGGGGGAGAGATGCGGACGATGGTCCGTATGTGCCCCCACAGCCCGTTAGGAAATAGGAGGAGGACCTCGTCCTAATGCGAGCAAAGTCGAAGGCCTCATTTACGAAGGACGAGACGGAGGGAGAGGCACGGACGATGGTCCGAACGTGCCCCCACAGCCCGTTAGAAATAGGAGGAGGACCTCGTCCTAATGCGAGCAAAAGTCGAAGGTCTCGTTCACGAAGGATGAGATGAGGAGAGAGGCACGGACGACGATCCGTATGTGCCCCCATAGCCCGTTAGGAATAGAAGGAGGAACTCGTCCTAACGCGACCAAAGTCGAAGGCCTCGTTCACCTTAGACGAGATGGAGGAAGACGGACGACGGTTCGAATGCGCCCACATAGCCCGTTAGGAACAGGAGGAGAACTTCGTCCTAACGCGAGCAAAGTCGAAGTTAGGAACAGAAGGAGAACGTCGTCCTAACGCGAGCGCCTGCATCAACCTCGGCCAAAGAAGATAAGATCTCCCCCAAGCAACCGGACCAACCTCGGCTGGAGAGCTTCAACTTCGATCTCGGCTAGAGATAGAATCTCTTCCGAGCGCCCGCATCGACCTCGACTGTAGGAGACAATGTCGCCCCCGAGGAGCTCAACCTCCGACTTCGATCGCAGTGGACGAAGCCTCCCTCAACTTCGATTGGAGATGGGATCTTCCGCGGGCTTCAACTTCGATATCAACTTTAGCTGGGGATGAGATCTCCCCCGAGCTTCGACCTAGACCAGCACGGAGCTCAGAGGAAGACTTCGGCAGTCGCCTTTTTTGGACTTCCTTCGATTTTCGAACTCGGGAGTGGGGGGGCTAGTGTTGGGGATAAACCCCACTCCCACCGAAGTCTAGTTCGATGCTCAGCCTAATGCAACCAGTAGCCGCAGAAGAGCTTCAGTAGATGGACTTCAGCCGAACCCCTAGCGTCCGAGCTTCTTTGAACCTATTCAGCCGGTCGAACTACTTAGCGGCCGAGCCCCTTCGGACTCCTCAGCTGTCGAGCTTCTTCGGACTCCCAGCATCCGGACCGAACTTCTAGCGACCGAGCTCTTTCCAAACTCCCAGCGGCCGAACCTTAGCCGTGCTCCTCCATCCAGACGCATACGAGAGCCAAACTTTCCTCCAAGCTTCCTCTCTGGTCGGACTTCTTTGGGAGCTGGACTTATCCCAGACACTCTTCGATCGGACTTCTTCAGGAGTCAGACTCCTCCGTGACACCTCCTTCGGTCGATCGAGCTCCTACCAAACTTCCCAGCAGTCGAGCCTTAGCTGCGTACAGGAGCCGAACTCCTTCCAAGCTTCTTCTTCAGGAGTCTGAACTCTTCCGAAATGGGCACACGACGAAGGCCTTCAACCCACCGCAGATGGCACCTCCCCGAGAGACTGACTCCGTCGAACCTTGAGCGGCCCACCAGCACGTGGCTGCAGCTGTCACCATCAAGCTCCGCTATAAAAGGGATCCTCTAGATACGCTAATCTCTCTAATCTCTGAGCTCTCCTCTTCTTCTCTAAGTTTCGGAACTCATTCCCGAGCACTCCATTCTTGTTGGCCAGAGCTGACTTGATCGTCGGAGGGTTCTTCCGGAGCCATCCCCCATCGGCTCCGGATGGAACTCTATTTTGCAGGTCTCCGACGATGACCTCAGCAGCCTCCACTCCAGCGGACTCCGATGACGATTAATTTTTGCGTCAACATGTTCTTTAAATAATCAAGAACTACAATGAGATTAGTGAACTTGATAAATATGGAAATGCCTTTAAAAGTTTAGAGCCACTCGTAGTAGGCGAAGGAATTTTTTGATAGATGATTGAATCAATGAATAATTTTTTGATAGTTTTAATCCAACAAGACAGTGCATCTAATGAATAATTATATTCTTATCGATGAATCAAGAAAAAGTAAATCTATTTTGATAGATGATTGAATCAATGAGCAACATGCCACGTACCATGATTAATTCAAGAAGGATAAGAATTTGATGGATGGCTGTGATTTCTTTATTTTATGAAATTTATGAGGTTTATCCCCATTCATCATGCATCCAATTATTTTAAATGGATAAGGTATTTGATTGGTGCTTGTGATTTACGATCTAGAAAACTTTGATGGCTGGTAGTGTTCCATTATTGGCTAAGTATCAATGCTAAAATTTTTATATTTTCATGAATACTTACTGTCACTGTTTGGATTAGTTAATGATGGCGTCCTTACTTTTGGTACTCTTGCCCATGCATTTAAAGCATGGGGCCAATTACCCACTCATCAATGGCCTGGTATAGCCATTTGAGTTAATAGATGTAGGATGTAAATTTGTGTATATATACTTATTTTTTCAATTAGTTTTATTGCTTAGGAAGCCAAGCTGATTTGTAATTTTATACCTCAAATTGTCAATACTTGGCATGATAAATTATTGAAAATTTCAAGATAAATACTCTATATTTTAAAGAGATCTTCCAAAAATATTCGTGACTCTATTTTTGAATATTTTATTTTTTAATTCCATAGATATATTTGTGCTCAAATTATTTAATTTATCAAAAAAATATTATAAATATTGTAGATAATTAGTACGTCCTGATTAGTTTTAAAAACTGTTTGGCATGATTTGGTCTATCCTTAATTTAGGCTTAGCTTTTGAAACTGTTGCGTCAAGACTTTGGGGTGTTGACATAACTATCGGATGCCTAAAGTTGGCCGAAGGTGGGGCACTAGAGACCTGTAAAAGAAAGTCTACATGCTAGGAGATTCTCCGTGGGGGATCTTTTATTGTCTAAATTAACCAAAACTTGAGCACAGTAGAGAAAAAGAAGAATTGGTTCTGAGTAGCTTGGCTTAGCATAGCATACCTCTCAAGATTTTTTTTTTTTTTTTTTATCTCTTTATATATGAGATAGTTGGAGTTTGTTGCTCCCCAACATGTAGGTTGTCAAAATAGGTAGTTCGGCTTCTCAATCTAGGCATATGTTAGTTTGTTGGTCCTGGACATCTATCAACCCATGTCTTAGAGAGTGTTAGAAGATTCAGCAACAATCCATATGATCGGATGATTTGGCCGAGGTTGAAGTACGATCGAGGAGTTATCGTAGCTGTGTTGATTCTACGTCCCATTATGCGAACCTGTCCATGTCGTTGACGAAGTCCCAACCTGAGGGCTTGTGGAGTCCCGATCCAAAAGCTGATGAAAAGCATAGGATCGGATGGAAGCCGATGAGACTACTTCGTCTCTTCTTATGGCATGATCATCTTATCGGCATCATCATCATGGCCATCTGATGTGCTTTGAAGGATGGACTTCGAGGATCATAGCCTAGGTGGATTGACCCCACAACAAAGCCCTTAACCAGCTTAGATGGTTAGGCCTAAGTCTCATCGGCCAATTTCTAATTTTGTAAATTATAGATAAAAGACATAAAATTGCAAACTTATAAGTTATCCGACCGGGATACAATTTGGAGACGAAATAAGATGTGATTGCAACAAGGGTCGGCTGGATGCGCATGCGGGAACTCCATTGAATTGTGTAGGATATTAATTCTAGGTCCAACGAACACAAAACTCTGGTCAGCTTAGCTTGGTTTGGGTTAAAGGTATGCAGGGTTCGCCTTAACCTTACCCAATCCAAAATCACTCGATCGTTGTACCGTGCTAAAATATTTTCAAGCTCAAGATGCCAGGGGAAAGCGTGAAAGGATAAAGGCATTCTTGCGATCGAGGACCAAACCCTTGTTCAGTCAATCAATCCTCCTTCGTGTCCTTGCATCGACGTGAGCTACTCCGAATCCCTTCTTTTTGAATTAATTTCGCCTCCCTTGTTTCCTTTCTCCATCATCGGTCCATGATTTCTTTGTTTGTGCGTTTTACTCTCCATTTTTATCAGGAAGAAAGACGATAAAGGAAAGAAAAATGATGTGAAGATGAAGGAGGTTCAAGCTCCATCCATTTCCGTGTCATTCGCCACCGCTTCTTCCACCCTTCGGCATAAGATTACGAAAAATTTAATGAAAGAAATTTTATAGAAAAGGAACTTTTTTCCTTTCTAATTCTCTAAAATTCTTTCCACTTTTTTGGAGACATTTTAGCCTTAAAAGAGAAATATTTGGATTCTGGTTTGGTTTTGGATCTGAAGGAGATTGCTTCCTCGGTCGAGAACGGCGCATATGCCAAGGAGGTGCGGATCACCGTGATGCTCCGTCGGAAGCTCAGGGCGCCCGTGGTATCTGCCTTCCGTAGCAATGCCCTTGCCCCAGGCTCTGAGGCCCACATGAGGCTCTCCTCCCATCTTCCCAAGGTATTACAGCGATTCGTCATAGAGGCACTCTTAGGCCCCCTTATAGCATGGTCTTTTCTTGCTTGATGCTTGTCGTTCACTCGCTAATTGTTGTTAAAAAATGTTTGTATGCTGTGAAAATTCGCATTTCAGTTCATTGCTACCGATGAGACATGTTCATGGATGGTCCTTTTAGACTATTAACATTGATATGTCCTTTTGTTTGCTTATTTGTGCTTGATACGATTTGTAGCCCAATACATGACGCACAAAAGCAGAGACTTAAGTTTCGGAACAGGGGGTGGCGTGCGGTGCAAGAAGCTGAGTTTATCCAAAAAATGATAAATTCACGTTGATATGACTTTCTAGAGTTGAATAGTTGGCATTCTTTAAAAAAAAAAAAAAAAAAAATCTTCTGAGGTCTTTGCATCATATATCTCTCCATAATGGTGGTGCTAAAAAATGATGTCCAATAAATCGACGTAGAGATCCTTAAAGCTAATGGATTAGGAATAATTTGCTAAACATAGTATATTTAAAATAGCACAACTGCTGGGACATTTGTTGTTCCAAGAATTTATAGGTTTTTTTAGTTTTTTGGTTAGTACAGGAGAGAAAGATTTCACTTTTCATTTACAATCATTTTAACTGAATTCTCAGGCACTGCAGCTAGACTGAAGACTTCTGTAGGAGCTGATTTATGCTAGGCAAAATTTTTTAGTCGCTGAAAACAACAACTTGTGTCATCTGAATTTATTAAAAACTTTTGTTGAAAACTCATTAAAGCAATGCCTATTTAAATAGTAATAGGCTTTTATCATCTTTTTCTTGGCTCTCAAATGCTTTTATATGTGCTGACTATAATAGGTTTGGTTTTGGGAGGGGAGGGCTAGCTTAAAAGTAAGTGGATCCTATTTTTTGAGGTAAAGCGCATAATACGTATTTTTTTGTGAATGCATGTTGGTATAAGTCGTAAGCCTTGTTGCAACGGTAAGATTGCTCCATTGTGACCTGATGCTCATGGGTTTGAAACATAGAAACAGCCTTGCCCCCTTCCCTACAAGTCATGAAGGCTAGCTAAATGCTAATGAGATCCTAGCATTTTTCATCATATTTAGGTAGATGCCTACTCTCATATTTTTCTTGTATAATTGCATCTTAATCTGCAAATGTGGGATCAACATGACCCAACCTCTCCTATGATTCCAATTGGATCGAACCAAATACAATCATTTCATCTCTCTAGCAGGGCGCCCATTCTGTGATCAACAATGCCACATCCGAATTTGATTGACATCATAGGCGTATCTGCCACATCTCTAGAATTGGAACTCGGAAGAAGAAGCTTGGATTAGCGCCCAATCCTAGAATGGTTATGAATCTACAAGAAAGATATAGGTTAGAACTGATTAATTTCGAAGTGCATGAGCAAGCAAAACTTGATTAAGATGTTGGCATATAGCCAGTATCTGACCTATATCCTTCTTGTAGGAAAACTTTAAATATCATGTTGATCCCACATTTGCAGATTAAGATGCAATTATACAAGAAAAATATTAGAACAAATACATGTTTTCTTGTTTTCTTTTTCTTACCTCTTCACCACATAAATTATATATGATCATAAAGGTGGTGGGGATGTGATAGTCGTGCTATATACAGGCCTATCTGATTTTTTAAAGGTGTCCAGCATTGGTTATGTGGCTTTTATGATGAACAGCTGCACCAATGGATAACTATACATTTATTCTTAAATGAGCATGATGCTTTCTTTCATATAAGCACCATTTATATTTGATTGATATGATGAGTGCATCATCGGATTTTCTTGCTACAATTTTGCAGCACTTTTAGCTACTTATATCTCGTGATTTGGCTTGCAGAATTAAATATATGAGATCATTGGGATGTTATCATTGACTATAGACATTTGTATGTTAAAAATGTACATTCATTACTGTTTTGTTGATCAAATAGATGAACAGCATTTTTTGTTATTCAGATTCTTCATTGGTTTATATTTCTATTAAGAATTGGTCTATACAGTCACAGCACATTTTAGTTGTAGGCAGTGTGTATATGTTTTGTTGTTTGATGTTTAAAAATATGCCCAAGGAGCAGCATCATTGAGCAGAAACTGAAGGAGAAGCCTGAAAAAAATTTGGCTCCTGGAGGAATCCGATTGAAGGAGAAATCCGAAAGAAGTTCGGTACATAGAGATATATGACTGAAGAAGAAGTTCGAAAGAAGTTCGGCTCTTGGAGGAATACAGAAGGAGTTCGACTCTTGGAGGTGTCCGGAAGAAGTTCGGTCGCTAGAGAAATCCGACTGAAGAAAAAATTCGGAAGGAGTTTGACTCCTGAAGGTATCGGACTGAAGGAGAAGTCCGAAAGAAGTTCGGCTCCTGGAGGAATTCGGAAGGAGCTCGGTTCTTGAAAGAATTCGGAAGAAGTTCGGCTCCTAGAGGTGTCCGGAAGAAGTTCGATCGCTGGAGGAATCCGACTGAAGGAAAAGTCCAAAAGAAGTTCGGCTCCTGGAGGTATCCGACTGAAGAAAAAGTCTAGAAGGAGTTCGACTCCTAAAGGTATCTAACTGAAGGAGAAGTCGGAAAGAAGATCGGCTCCTAGAAGAATTCGGAAGGAGTTCGGCTCTTGGAGGTGTCTGAGAGAAGTTCGGCCGCTGGAGGAATTCGACTGAAGAAAAAATTCGGAAAGAGTTCGACCGCTGGAGGAGCTCAGCTGCTGAAGGAGTTCTGCTGGGGTTCGACCGCTGAAGAAGTTTGACTGAAGTTTGACCATTGGAGGGAGAATTTTCGATCGAAGCTCTTCTATGATTACCAGTTGCATTAGGCTAAGCATCAGACTGGACTTCGGTGGGTGCGGGATTTATTCCCAATATTAATGACGATTGCATAGAAAAGACATTTGATAGGATTTTATCAAATGGGAATATCTATACAAACTTCTTATGGCCTTTAATTACTATAATAAATTTATCTTTTGGATTCTTGCCTGTATTACTAAATCTCAGTTTACTTTACTTATAAATAGATCTCTCTCGGATTGGTTCTTAGTGGGGATAAATTTTGCTCCCGTTGAAGTCCAGTCTGATGCTTAGCCTAATACAACTGGTAATCACGGAAGAACTTCGATCGAAAATTCTTTCTCCAGCGGTCGAACCCCAGTCGAACTCCTTCAGTGGTCGAATCCCTTCCAAACACTTCTAGGAGTCAAACTCCTTTCGAATTTCTTCAGGAGCCGAACTCCTTCCGAACTTCTCCTTCAGTTGAATTTTTCTAGGAGTCGGACTTCTCCTTCAGTTGGATTCTTTCAAGAGCCGAACTTCTTCCGAATTTCTTCTTTAATTGGATTCCTCTATGAGCTGAACTCCTTTCGGACTTCTTCCTCAATCGGATTCTTTCAGGAGTCGAACTCCTTTCGGACTTCTCCTTCAGTCGGATTTCTTCAGGAGCCGAACTTCTTTCAGACTTCTTCCTCAATCGGATTCCTCCAAGAGTTGAATTTCTTTCGAACTTCTTCTTCAATTGGATTCCTTCAGGAGTCAAACTCCTTCCGAACTTCTCTTTTAGTCGGATTTCTCTAAGAATCGAATTTCTTTCAGACTTTTTCTTCAGTCGGATTCCTCCAACGGATTACTTTCAGATTTTAACTAGCATTTCTCCTGGATGATCCCTTCTAATCGTATTTCCTTTAGAAGTCTGAAGTCTACTGAAATTGATATATATCAAAATTTTTCATCAACCAATGTCTGCTTCCTCCGAACTTCGACTATTAAATCTCGACGAACGGACACATCACGACAGGCAACACCTTTCTCTCCATAGCAAACCCCATGCGGTCCCGAGCGGCCTACTACCAGATGGGTATGGCTGTCACTATATGTCTGCTACAGATGATACCTCTCCGTTCATAGCAAACCCCACGCAACCTCGAGCGGCCCACTATCGGACGGTTATGGCTGTCACTATCAGTCTACTATAGGCTTCGTCTATAAAAAGGGATCCTCCAAATATGTTTTCTCTAAGTTTTCTTCTTCTTTCCAAAATTCTACTAAATTCTTTTCTGAGCACTCCATTTTTATTGGTCAGAAGAGCTGACTTGATCGTCGGAAGGTCTTGTCGGAGCCACCACCATCGACTCTGGATGAGACTTTATTTTACAGATCACAGATGGCAACCTCTTCCTCCTCAGCTTCAGTTTGATTCAGCGTCAATCAAATTTTGCCCCAATAGGATTGGCGCTAGAGGAAGGGCCCTCTGTTCCTGAGGTATCCTTATTCTTAAAAAAGTGCTTAGTCGATCCTGTGGATCTTCTTTTTCAAGGTTCATCTCCGTCCTCTTTCCCAATCTCAAGAAATGCCTTCAAGAAAGACGACTGTCCGAAGATCTACCGCTTCTGTCATCAGATCTGAGCTAGATCCATCCGTTCTTACTTCATCGTTGGTGCTTCAACCTCCTCCTCCACCGACAACCATAGTAGATCTGGAGCAGTTTAACCTGCTGATGCAGTAGGTTTAGGACCTCATCGAAATGGTGCAGGCCATGTGGCAACCCTCGGTGGTGATTCTGTCAGAAAATCCACCATCGAAAAGTTAGAAATTGATTCCAAGGAGGAGCACTTAGGCTAGCATATCCATCTCCCCTAGAAAGGAAAAACAATGAGCAAAGAATTCTTGTTTGGATCATGATTCTCCTCCGAAAGAGGTCTTTTTCATCTACAGTCGAAATTCTTTCAAGATCTGCGATCGAGATGACGTTCTCGATCAAAAACTATGGAAGATAGATCGATGGATTGAGAAACTCCATCATGTCACCCCAGCTCACCATGATAATGTCTGTATTGATCCCCCTTTCTTTCTCCGAATTATGCAAGAGCCCATTTCACTGAACTTCAAGCTTTTTTAACTTGAAAGCTACGACGGAACTTCTGATCCGGTCGATCACTTGAAGACCTTTCGGACCATAATGCTGCTTCATAGCGCACCAGACGCCATCTTATGCCGAGCTTTTCTATCTATCTTAAAGGGAGCAGCAAGAAACTGGTACTCGATGTTGAAGTCAGGTATGAACTTCTTCTTTGATCAGATGAGCCATCAGTTTGTGGCTCACTTCGTCAGCAGCCAACGTTTTCGTCGAGGTTCAGATTTTTTGATGAATATTAAGCAGGAGGAAGAATCTATCCGGACTTATATCACCTAGTTTAATGCTGCTACATTAGAGATTCAGAACTTGGATCAGTCTGTTACAATGGCCACACTTACGGGCGGCCTTCAGAAGAATGATTTGTTATTCTCCCTGAAAAAGAAGTACCATAGGAACTTTGCCGATCTGCTAGCTCGGACTGAGGGATATATCCGAGCAAAAGAAGCCTTCAAATTGAAAGATGAGGAAGTCGCAGAAGAGCGGCAAGCGGACGAATCTAATAAACCCGCAGTCGATGGAAGATCGAATGAAGTTCGACCGCACTTACGGACTTTCTTCGAGCGCAAGCGAGCCCAAACTTCTTTTCGAGCTCGTCGTTAAAGAAGCTCCGACAGAAGGGCTCGAAGAAGTTCTTCCCCCAGAAGATTTCACAACTATGCCCCCCTCGATGCTCTAAAAATATAAGTATTGATGGAGATCAAGAAGCAACTATCGAGGCCTGAAAGAATGCACTCTCATCCTGCTCCAAGACGAGATCGAGGAGCTTATTAGAAGAGGCCGACTAGATCGATTCCTTAGACACCGATCTGAAGCAAGAGAAGATCGGCCAAGGGCGCTGTCGCAGCCAAAACCACCAATGAGGAAGGAACAACAAAAAGATCGGCCGTCTCTCGGCATCATCAACACTATCTTTGAGGGACTTAGTGCTTCGACGAGCCGCCATCTCTCAGCCTCAAAGCCAGAGGAAGCTTGTCCTAAATTAGGAAGGCCCGTATGAAATAGGGAAGTCGTCTGGCTTATAACTTATCGCCTGAAGGAGCTTGGAGGAACAACGCTCCCACGATCTTGAAATTCAAAAAATTTAAGAACGTACTGTCAGTAATTTTTCTTCAATAAAACTCCTCCATTTCAATATTATTATTTCTTGGTGCAAAAACTATGTGATGACAGGAAAGAAGCAATAAAAAATGACCGTGTTAGGAACAGGAGAAGAATCTCATCCTAACATGAGCAAGTTGAAGGCCTCATTTATTTTAGACTAGATGAGGAAAGAATCTCTGACAACGGTCCTTATGTGCCCCTACAGTCCGGTAGGAACAGGAGGAGAGCCTCATTCTAACATGAGCAAAGTTGAAGGCCTCATTTATTTTAGACGAGATGAGGGGAGAGGTCCCTAATAATGGTCCTTATTGTGTCCCAACAGTCTGTTAGGAACAGGAGGAGAACCTCGTCCTAACGTGAGCAAGTCGAAGACCTCCGATTATTTAAAATAGGAGGAAAGAGGCCCATTCAATGGCCCATCTGTGCTCTTATTGCCATATTAGGAGCAGAAGGAGAATCTCGTCCTAACGTGAGCAAAGTCGAAGACTCATTTATTTTAGACGAAGATGCGAGAGAGGCCCTAACAATGGTCCTTATGTGCCTCATGCCGTTAGGAATAGGAGGAGAAACCTCGTCCTAACAGTGAGCAAAGTTGAAGGCCTTCGATTCATTTAAGATAGGAGGTGAGAAGAGAGGTCCCGATTCAACAATCCTAAATACTGCTCCTATAGTCCTATGTGAGGAACAGGAGGAGAACCTCATCCTAACATGAGCAAGTCGAAGGCCTCATTCATTTTAGACGAGGTGAGAGGAGAGGCCCGATGGAAATGGTCCCAAACGTGTCCACGACAATAATAGTCAGTGAGATAAGAATTTCTTCAACCTTGGCTGGAGATAAGATCTCTCTCGAACTTCAATTTCAAGCAAGAGATAAGATCTCCTTCAACCTTGGCTGAAGATAAGAATCTCCTCTTAGTTTCAACGTGTCAATAGGAGATAAGATCTTCTTCAACCTCGGTTGGAGATAAGATCTCCCCGAGCTTCAATAACTCAACTCAACAGGAGATAAGATCTCCTTCAACCTCGATTGGAGATAAGATCTCTTCTGAGTTTCAACGTCAACCTCAATAGGAGATAAGATCTTCTTTAACCTCGGCTGGAGATAAGATCTTCCCCAAGCTTCAGCTTCAACTTCAATAGGAGATAAGATCTTCTTTAACCTCGGTTGAAAATAAGATCTCTTTCGAGCTTCAACGTCAAACTCAATAGGAGATAAGATCTCCTTCAATCTCGGCTGGAGATAAAATATATCCTGAGCTTCAACCTCAACAGGAGATAGGATCTCCTTCAACCTCGACTGGAGATAAGATCTCCCTCCGAGCTTCAATCTCAATGGAAGATAAGATCTCCTTCAACCTCGATCGGAGATAAGATCTTTTTTCGAGCTTCAACGTCAACCTCAATAGAAGATAAGATCTCCTTCAACCTTGGTTGGAGATAAAATCTTCTCCGAGCTTAAATCTCAATAAGAGATAGGATCTTCTTCAACTTCGGTTGGAGATAAGATCTCTTCCGAGCTTCAACTTCAACGAAAGATAAGATTTTCTTCAACCTCGGTTGGAGATAAGATCTCCTCCGAGCTTCAATATCAATAGGAGTAAAATCTCTTTCAACCTCGACTGGAGATAAGATCTTCTCCGAGCTTCAACGTCAACGTCAATAGGAGATAAGATCTCGTTCAACTTGACTAGAGATAAGATCTCCTCCGAGCTTCAAGTTCAATAGAAGAAAATCTCCTTCAACCTTGGCTGGAGATAAGATCTCCTCCGAGCTTCAACTTCAATAGAAGATAGTATCTTACCTCAACCTCGGCTAGAGATAAGATCTTCTTCAACCTCGGCTGGAGATAAGATCTTCAACTTCAATAGGAGAGAAGATCTTCTTCAACCTCGACTGGAGATAAGATCTTTTCGGAGCTTCAACGTTAACCTCGATAGGAGATAAGATCTCCGTCGAGCTTTTCAGGAGCTTCAACGTCAACAGGAGATAAGATCTTCTTCAATCTCGGCTAGAGATAAATCTTCTCCGAGCTTCCTGAGCTTCAACTTCAGTAGGAGAGAAGATCTCCTTCAACCTCGGCTGGAGATAAGATCTTCCTCGAGCTTCAACTTCAACAGAAGATAGTATCTACCTCAACCTCGACTGGAGATAAGATCTCCTTCAGCCTCGGCTAGAGATAAGATCTTCTTCGAGCTTCAACGTCAACCTCGGCTAGAGATAAGATTTTCTTCAACTTCGATTGCTAGCTGCCCAACTTTAATGCAGGATAACGAACCTGGTGGCATGCTAGTTAGATATATTCATATGAGATTTACCGAAGGCAGGATTCTATTATTCATAATACATGTGTTATTAAAGCAGGCCAACTCACATGATTCAATTGCATAGGCTGATTATGCTCTGGGAACTCTCTTGGGCCACTGCGGCACTTATGAAGGACCCACAGTTTAATTTTTAGTTCTCTAATGGAACCTATTTTATTTCTTCATTTTCTAAAGTTGGTATTTTCTATCGAGCTACGGTAATATATCTGGAGGGTCCTTCTCCTGTTCAGGCTTACGCTTATCCGTGCAGCATATTAACAGCTTATTATTTGTCGTCTGATGAATATAGGCTCATTTATGCCATCGCATACGGCAGATTCTCAAAATGCTGATGCTCAGGACATTTTGCTGCCATCGTTTCGGACCACTCATGGGTTGGCTGTTGGAGACATCTCTTTACCATGGGCTTTCTTATCTTCGTTCCTGGAGACGGCCAGTATTCACCATTCTATTTTTATGCCATCCCTCGATCCAGTGGGCGCGGTACGATATGATCATACAGCTCCTCTTCTTCCATTTCAATGGCACTTGGGAGAATTAATTGCAGCATGCTCCAAACTTGGTAGTTGATCAAGTAATTCTATTGGTGGATGGGCTTCTCACAACATAAACGTTCTCTTCTGTCTCTACAACACCACCATGTTCTACGCACAAACTTATAATACTTCATCCGGCATCAAGTTATGCATTCACCATTGTGGGCTTCATTTACAAATCATACATCTCAGATTTTTCTCCTTCTTTTACTTCAAATGTGGAGCTACTGTTTAAAGTTCATGGTTGCATCCTTACCTACTTGTTTATGTTTGATATTCGCTATGCCTCCGATTACCTTCTGCTCCAATCCCGGCAGGGCACACAATTTATCCCTTGTAATGATGTATATTTTGGCCTGTACTGTGTTTACGCATCTTTTGGCCTGGCCTGTTCTGCGTTTATGTATCACAAGCGTTTTGTCTATAAGCTGCACGGTTACCTCTCGGGGCAAAGAGACTTCGTCTTTTACCAAATGAATGAATAAATAAATAAATCAAAATCAAAATCAAAACAACACTCAAAAATTATAACATGTATAAAGTGATGGCATCTAACTATTTATAAGATTATTTTTATACAAAATAATTATCTTTTCATGTGGCATGAGTATTGATGCACCACAATCTCTCCTAGCAATGTCGACATGACATGCCTCTTACCCTCAAAGCAAGAGATGAGGGATTCAATTTTCACCCCTCCTTTAATCTAGATTAGTTAATTTTTGGTTCTTCAATCTTCTTGTCGGAGGTCTAAGCTTCTATTCAAATGAAGTGAGCTGGATGCTGGATCTTTAAAAAAAAAAAAAAAAAAGGGTAGGGCACCGTTCCCCCTGGTATAGAGAAGAAAAAAAAAAAAGATAGGTAGTTCTCCAGTCGCATCACTCCTCGGTACCTCGTAAGGTACGCTGTCGGCTAGGTGCGAAAATTTTTGTATTCAACGGTGGGCTCCACATTACGGATGGCAAATTATGAGAAAGGCCAAGGGTTCGGAAGGACGCCACTTTTGCCTTCAGCGGAAAAAAAAGAAAAAGAAAAGGGTAAACAGCAGTCCACTGCGTCAGCGGTGAGCTCACGAGAGTCCCAAACAAACCTCTTGCTCCCTCAAAGCCATAAATATTCTTTTCCTCGTCTCCCCTGCCTCCATCCTTAATCTCTGCCTCTAATTCTCTACCAACTCATCCACAGCTTGCATCAAATGGAGGCCATCGAGGACGTCGTGATCGTCGGCGCCGGAATAGCGGGGCTCGCAACGGCTTTGGGACTCCACAGGTATGAACTAATTAACTTCTATATATATATTGCTCTTGGGAGGAATTAAAGAGAGAATAAGAATATTATGGGTTGAGAGACGGATGCAGGAAGGGGGTGAGGAGCTTGGTGTTGGAGTCGTCCGAGTCGCTGCGGGCGGCGGGTTTCGGGCTCCTCATATGGACCAATGGTTGGAGAGCGCTGGATGCGCTTGGGGTGGGCGACTCTCTCCGGCAGAGTCACGTCCGTCTGCAAGGGTGAGCAGCAACAATACTCTTTTTCTCTCTTATTATAGATTTCGTATCTCAACCTAGTCCTGTTCTTCCGTTACGGGACCTTTTTTTTTTTTTGTATGTGTATGTGTTTGTGTTATTGGTGCTTCGATCACACGATTTATGATGCCTTTAGAAGAAGCTCAACGCAATTTTAAGAGAGACAGATCGAGAGAATTAATAAAATAAAGTAATTATATATTGTTGGGGATAAATCCCGCTCCTGCCGAAGCCCGACCCGACGCTCAGCTCAATGTAACCAGTAGCCGCTGAAGAGCTATAGCGCCAGGCCGAGCCCCTATCACGGCCGAACTGCCTAGAGGCCGAACTCCCCTGCGCCAAGGTCTGGGCTGAACTACCTAGCTGCCGAACTCCCCAGCGCCAGGCTCCGGGCCGAACTCCCACCGCCAGCCGAACTTCCTGAGGGCCGAGCTCCTTGGACTCCAAGCGGCCGAGCTTCAATGAAGTCCTCTCGGCGGCCGAACTCCTTCGGGCCGACTCCAAGCGGCCGAGCTTCAATGAAGTCCTCTCAGCGGCCGAACTCCTTCGGACCGACTCCAAGCGGCCGAGCTTCAATGAAGTCCTCTCAGCGGCCGAACTCCTTCGGACCGACTCCCAGGCCGAGCTGCAGCCGAACTCCTTCGGACTTCCCGCGGCCGAACTCCTTCGGACCGACTCCAAGCGGCCGAGCTTCAATGAAGTCCTCTCAGCGGCCGAACTCCTCAGCGGACGGGCTTTAGTAGAATCCCCAAGCGGTCGTCACTCAGGAGCCCGAACTCCTCAGCAGTCGTCACTGGGCCGAACTCCTCAGCGGTCGCCCTCATCAAACTTCGGCCGACCGAGCTCCTACCGAACTCTCAAGTGTCCAAGCCTCAGCCCAAGTCCAACAGGCCGGCCGAACCCCAGACGGCCGAGCCGCGGCTTCTCAGCAGCCGAACTCTTCTGCGGACGGGCCTTAGCTGCATACCTCTCGCCAGACGCCTATGGGAGCCGAACTCCCTCCTATCTTCCTCTTCAGGAGCCCGAACTCCTCCGAAATGGGCACACGACGAAGGCCTTCATCCCTTCATTCGGCAAGCTCTGCAACCATCACCATCAGTCAGTCCGCCGCACCATCAGTCAGTCCGCCGCGGGCGATAGCGACCCACTGTCAGGCGGCGATGGCTGTCACCCTCCAATCCGCCGTATGCGGCGCCAGTGAGACTGACTCCACCGAACCTCGAGCGGCCCGCCAGCACGCGGCTGCAGTTGTCACCATCAAGCTCCACTATATAAAGGATCCCTCCCGACACGCTAAGGCTAAGCTCTCTGAACTCTCGACTCTCTAAGCTCTCCTCCACATCTCTAAGCTCCGGAACTCATTCCGAGCACTCCATTACTGTTGGTCCGGAAACTAACTTGACCGTCGGAGGGTCCTGCCGGAGCCACCACCCCACCGGTTCCGGACGGGACTTCGTTTTGCAGGTCCCCGGCGGCGCCCAGCGGCCTCGATTGCGGCGACCTCCGGCGGCGACGGATTTCTGCACCAACAGATTGGCGCCGTCTGTGGGAAGAGGGACTGAACCTTCGAGGTTCCCTTGTTCTTAAAGGAGTGCTCGGCGACGATTTCCCGCCCCTGCTCCGGATCTCTCTTCTCCCTCTTCAGAATTCCTTC
The DNA here is from genome assembly GCA_006176705.1 of Cocos nucifera. Classification (NCBI taxonomy): domain Eukaryota; kingdom Viridiplantae; phylum Streptophyta; class Magnoliopsida; order Arecales; family Arecaceae; genus Cocos; species Cocos nucifera. Next base: position 73,891 of record QRFJ01005203.1, read on the forward strand.
TCTGGAAAGAGGAAATGCCCCCAGAAGGGCCTTCGACGCGGCGCTCGACAGGCCTTCCGCGGCTCGATCCCCTCCGAGTCCGTCCGTCCCTGCTCCGGCCCCGGTGACTCAGGCCCCCTCCGTAGCCGCGGTAGATACGGAGCAGTTCAACCAGCTTGCATCCAGCACGTTCGCGGTCTCACGGAGGCGGTGCAGGCGGTGCTGCACCAACAAGTCCCAGTGCCAGCCCGACCGGCGCGGGACTCCCCGAAGTCGGATGATCCAGTCCAAGAGCGACCGGCCTGGGCAGCCCGACCTCCGATACCCGGATTGGGGAGGCGGAGGAGGGAGAGCCCTCGTTCGGATCATGGATCGACCAAGGGTGAAGCCTCGCGCCCATCTCACCAGAAAGCCTTGGGGATCAGAGACCGTGAGGACCTGCTGGGCCAAAGGCTCTTGGAAATGAACCGGCGAATTGAAGAACTTCGTCCCCCCTCGCGTGGTGATGACGTTTGTGCAGACCCTCCTTTCTCGCAGAAAATCATGCAAGAACCTGTTCCACCGACCTTCGAGCTCCCTCAACTGGAAAGCTACGATGGAACTTCTGATCCGGTTGATCACCTAGGGGCCTTCCGGGCCATGATGCTGCTTCACGGCGCTTCAGATGCCGTGCTGTGCCGAGCCTTCCCGTCTACCTTAAAGGGAGCAGCGAGGAACTGGTACTCGGCGTTGAAGCCCAACACGATCTTCTCGTTCGACCAGATGAGCAGTCGGTTCGCGGCCCACTTCATCAGCAGTCGACGACCGAGCCGAGGTTCAGATTCCCTGATGAGCGTCAAGCAGAAGCAAGGGGAATCCATCCGGACTTACGTCACTCGATTCAACGCCGCGGCATTGGAAGTCCGGGACCTGGACCAGTCTGTCGCGATGGCCGCACTTAAGGGCGGCCTTCAGAAAAATAACTTGCTGTTCTCTCTGGAAAAAAGGTATCCCAGGGACTTCGCCGACCTGCTGGCTCGAGCCGAGAGATATGCCCGTGCGGAAGAAGCCTTCAAATTGAAAGATGAGGAGCTCGTCAGAAAGGACCGGCCGGCGGACGAGGAAGAGCTGGGTGAAGCTCGGCTGCACTCGCAGACCCCCTACGAAAGCAGGCGGGCCCGAACTCCTCGAACTCGCCCTGATAAAGAGGCGCGAAGGAGTCCTCCTCCCGGAAGGTTCCGCCGCTATGCCCCCCTCAACGCTCCTCGAACCCAGATTCTCACCGAAGTAAAACACCAGCTGCCAAGACCGGAAGGATTACGATCTCCCCCAAACAAGCGCGATCGAAATAAGTACTGCCTCTACCATCACGACCACGGCCACGACACGGAGGGATGCATCCAGCTCCGAGACGAAGTTGAGGAGCTCGTCAGAACGGGTCGGCTGGGTAAATTCCTCCGGTACCGGCCTGAAGCAGAAAAAGATTGGCTAAGGGCGCTGCCGTAGCCAGAGACTGCAAGAAGGTCGGCCACCTTACGGCGTCGTTCACATTGCCCCTGGGAAGATCTCGGTGCATCAGCGATTCGCCGTCTCCCAGCAATAAGAGCCTGCACCAAATTGAGGAGTTCAGCATGAGGAGGTCGTCCACCCCGGAACTTATTGCCGAAGAAATGCGGAGGAACAACGTTATCACGATCTTAAAATACAGAATTTGGGGGATGCGCTACTAGTAACTTCCTTTCAATAAAATTTCTTTCTTTCGATAATATTATTCCTGGATGCGAAAATCATGTAGTGACAGGGAAAAAACGGCCAACCTCGGTTAGGAACTGGAGGAGAACCTCGTCCTAACGCGAGCAATAAGCTCGATCGCAGGAGATAAGATCTCCCCCGAGCGCGCACTTCGGCAGCAGGAGATAAGATCTCCCCCGAGGGAAGCTCGGCTACAGGAGATAAGATCTCCCCCGAGCGCGCACTTCACTTCGGCTGCAGGAGACAAGATCTCCCCCGAGGGAAGCTCGGCCGTAGGAGATAAGATCTCCCCCGAGCGCGCACTTCAACCTCGGCTAGAGATAAGATCTCTCCCGAGCGACCGTTGACAACCTCGGCTAGAGATAAGATCTCTCCCGAGCGACCGTTGACAAACACGAGCACCAACCTCGGCCGCAGGAGATAAGATCTCCCCCGAGGGAAGCTCGGCTACAGGAGATAAGATCTCTCCCGAGCGCGCACTTCACTTCGGCTGCAGGAGATAAGATCTCCCCCGAGGGAAGCTCGGCCGTAGGAGATAAGATCTCCCCCGAGCGCGCGTTTCAACCTCGGCTAGAGATAAGATCTCTCCCGAGCGACCGTTGACAACCTCGGCTAGAGATAAGATCTCTCCCGAGTCGTCCTAACACGAGCACCAACCTCGGCTAGAGATAAGATCTCTCCCGAGCGACCGGAACAATCCCGGTTAGGAACAGAAGGAGAACCTCGTCCTAACACGAGCACCAACCTCGGCTAGAGATAAGATCTCTCCCGAGCGACCGGAACAACCTCGGTTAGGAACAGGAGGAGAACCTCATCCTAACACGAGCACCAACCTCGGCTAGAGATAAGATCTCTCCCGAGCGACCGGAACAATCTCGGTTAGGAACAGGAGGAGAACCTCGTCCTAACACGGGTGCCAACCTCGGCTAGAGATAAGATCTCTCCCGAGCGACCGTCGACAACCTCGGCTAGAGATAAGATCTCTCCCGAGCGACCGGAACAACCTCGGTTAGGAACAGGAGGAGAACCTCGTCCTAACACGAGTGCCAACCTCGGCTAGAGATAAGATCTCTTCCGAGCGACCGTCGACAACCTCGGCTAGAGATAAGATCTCTCCCGAGCGACCGGAACAACCTCGGTTAGGAACAGGAGGAGAACCTCATCCTAACATGAGTGCCAACCTCGGCTAGAGATAAGATATCTCCCGAGCGACCGTTGACAACCTCGGCTAGAGATAAGATCTCTCCCGAGCGACCGAAACAACCTCGGTTAGGAACAGGAGGAGAACCTCGTCCTAACACGAGCACCAACCTCGGCCGCAGGAGATAAGATCTCCCCCGAAGGGAGGCTCGGCCGTAGGAGATAAGATCTCCCCCGAGCGCGCACTTCAACCTCGGCTGCAAGATAGGAGGTCTCCCTCGAGTCGACTTCAACTGATGAAGATAATGTCGCCCCCGAAGAGCTCAAATCCGACCTCGACCGAAGGAGGCGAGTTTTACTTCGGCTTCAACATCAGCTTCATCGACTTTAGCTGGAAACGAGTTCCATTTCAACTCCAAACATCGGCTGGAGATGAGACCTCCCCCGAGCTTCAGCTGCAACAAATGCGGAGCCTGGAAGAAGACTTCGGCAGTCGCCTGTTTTGGTACTCCCTTCCTTCAATTTTTGAACTCGGGAGTGGGGGGGGCTACTGTTGGGGATAAATCCCGCTCCTGCCGAAGCCCGACCCGACGCTCAGCTCAATGTAACCAGTAGCCGCTGAAGAGCTATAGCGCCAGGCGCCAGGCCGAGCCCCTATCACGGCCGAACTGCCTAGAGGCCGAACTCCCCTGCGCCAAGGTCCGGGCCGAACTACCTAGCTGCCGAACTCCCCAGCGCCAGGCTCCGGGCCGAACTCCCACCGCCAGCCGAACTTCCTGAGGGCCGAGCTCCTTGGAAATGAAGTCCTCTCAGCGGCCGAACTCCTTCGGGCCGACTCCAAGCGGCCGAGCTTCGATGAAGTCCTCTCAGCGGCCGAGCTCCTTCGGGCCGACTCCAAGCGGCCGAGTTTCGATGAAGTCGTTTCAGCGGTCGAACTCCTCAGCAGTCGTCACTTAGGAGCCCGAACTCCTCAGCAGTCGTCACTGGGCCGAACTCCTCAGCGGTCGCCCTCATCAAACTTCGGCCGACCGAGCTCCTACCGAACTCTCAAGTGTCCAAGCCTCAGCCCAAGCCCAACAGCCGGCCGAACCCCAGACGGTCGAGCTTCGGCTTCTCAGCAGCCGAACTCTTCTGCGGACGAGCCTTAGCTGCATACCTCTTGCCAGACGCCTATGGGAGCCGAACTCCCTCCTATCTTCCTCTTCAGGAGCCCGAACTCCTCCGAAATGGGCACACGACGAAGGCCTTCAACTCTTCATCCATCAGCCAGTCCGCCGCACCATCGGTCAGTCCGCCGCGGGCGATAGCGACCCACTGCCAGGCGGCGATGGCTGTCACCCTCAATCCGCCGCACACGGCACCAGTGGGACTGACTCCGCCGAACCTCGAGCGGCCCGCCAGCACGCGGCTGCAGTTGTCACCATCAAGCTCCACTATATAAAGGACCCTCCCGACACGCTAAGGCTAAGCTCTCCGGACTCTTGACTCTCTAAGCTCTCCTCCACATCTCTAAGCTCCGGAACTCATTCCGAGCACTCCATTACTGTTGGTCGAAAACTAACTTGACCGTCGGAGGGTCCTGTCGGAGCCACCACCCCACCGGTTCCGGTCGGGACTTCATTTTGCAGGTCCCCGGCGGCGCCCGGCGGCCTCGATTGCGGCGACCTCCGGCGGCGACGGATTTCTGCACCAACATATATCAAAAGTCCAAACACATCTCCTGTTACCTGGGACTACATACAGCTAGTGTATTTTCTTGCTTTTTATCATGCATCGATCAAACCCAAATCATTGCGTGATTCCCCCTTGACTTTGTCAACTGTACTAGCTGAACATGCACCCTGTTTGAAAAAGCGAAGAATTCTGGATGGCTTACGTACATAGCCACAAGGTTCCAACAAAAACCGGCACATGCCTCATCTACCCAACTTCCTACATGCATGGATGTTGCTAGTTTATCATTGAAAAAGTTTTATGCACGGGACTTGATCAAATAATAAATGCATATCACTTTTAATTCATGCCTAATATTTATATATATGAAAAGCAAAATATATATGTTAAAATTAATGAACGTTCTTATGCGTGCAGAATGACCAATACTTCGGCAAATTCTGGAGCTAGAACATCACGGTTGGCATTCACGACACAAGGGAAAAGGTGAACTTTTAGATTGTGTGATGCATGAACCAAATTTCTTAACCACATTGCATTGTTCTTTCGCCACCAAATGATTGAAGTAAATCTCTTACCACGTATTCCTTATGTTTTGAGTACGCATACTTGCCCGTCATCTAATATAATTGTAATGGGATCATAATGTAATTATTTGTGGATCAGATAGAAAAAAAGAATCGATCTCTTGCTGCAACCTGCTAGTGAGGTGTCCCATTAATTTGTTCTCGTGAGAAAGTGATGTATTCCATTAATTTAATTTTAGTCTTTTTGGTCGACTCTTTGGATTGCCTATATAAATTATATTTTTTAATCTAAAAATTTGAAAATGATGCAGTGGAGAGCATGAAGCTCGTTGCGTAAGGAGGAGCATATTGTTGGAAAGCTTAGAAAATGAGCTACCACCTGGCACAGTTAGATACTCTTCCAAAGTTGTTGCAATTGAGGAGGATGGCTACTTTAAGCTCCTGCATTTGGCTGATGGCTCCACACTCAAAACTAAGGCATGCATATTTCTAAAAGGGACTGGACATGGATGAAATGATTTTGTAATGCAAAATATAGATCAATGTGGTACATAAACTTTTTAAAGTTGTTAATGCAATTATTTTAAAACTATTTCTGTTATTTTTTTTTCCATGTGATAGGTCTTGGTAGGTTGCGATGGAGTAAACTCAGTGATAGCAAAATGGCTGGGCCTAAAGAAACCAAGTTCTACGGGGCGCTCAGCTTCGAGAGGTTTTGCTGAGTTTCCAAATGGACATGGTTTCAAACCTGAGTTCATTCAATACTTAGGAAAAGGCTTTCGTACAGGTTCATTACCTTGCGATGAGAAAAATGTTTATTGGTTTTTTACTTGGACTCCCTCGGAGCAAGGTAGGCTCTACAATTTTTGTTGTATTTTCATGCATTCTATTTTGTATATTTGTAGTCAAAGTAGATAATGCTAAACAAGCAAAATGCTCTGCCTCCATCCATCCATGTTAGCTAAGCTAATTGAAAAATAGTTCAGCATCTTTCTTAGTTAATTGTAAAGCCATAGAATTTGAGCCATCAGTGTGTAGTTAATTGCTTGAAACATGTGTTATTTTTTCTTCCAAAAAAATATGGTTTGGAGGTTATTTACTTTTGTTTTTCTTCACAAAAAATTTGAATTGAAAGGCTAGAAAAATATACATAAAATCAATGCTCATTCTTGCTTATTAAAGTTTTGCTTCCATACATTATTTAAAATAGTAAATGTTCTTTACATTAAATCCAAGCTCTTAAATTATTAACGGTAAAACAGACATGTCAAATATATATAGTTCAGGTAATTACAAATTAAAAAGAAAAAAGTTTTTTTTTTTTGCAAGTTAGCCCCTCATATCTTTTGTATTTATATATTCATTCTTGCCTATTCTCTATTTATATTTAATTAGGGAAATCTTGTAATTTATTGCTTATATGCATTTCAGGTTAACTAGATGATAACAAAATATTCTACTTATATTCTTTTTTTCTTGGTAACAATTCTACTCATATTCTTCCAACAATGCTACTTACATAACTTTTGGATATTTTTATTCCTAGCCCTCGTATGTACATGACCTCTTAACCCATGTCTCTCCACTTTTGGTACTCCAGCAGCCAATGCTCAAGCAAGGAGGGGGAAAGTAAGAGACAAAGCCCTAAACCTAATAATGATATATTTGTCATTCTATGACCCTGCCCAATATTAACCATGGTCCAGTCAACGGAAACCAGTGGAAGAATGGTCTTGTACAAATGTAAAACTTTGCAAGAATTTTTATATAAATATGGAAAGATAGAGATTAATATGTAAATATAAGAAAATGGAAGAACAATTTACAAGAAATCCAGAAGCATTCGTTCATTCTTCCTTAACTGCATGGTGGGCTTAGGGAAAAAAAACATGCATGAGAGTTCGTAAGAGAGGGATTTATTAGAGAGATGGAGCAGAGAGATTGTGAGAGACAGACCAAGCAATAAAGTTTGCTCATTACATACCTACATGCCTTTTTATATCAATATGAAGATATTAACCCTTTTGTTTGTTTTTATTTGACAGAAAAAGAAGTGGAAGAAAGTCCAATAAAAATGAAACAATATATCTTGAGTAAGTTGAAGCATTCCAAGGTATCCGAAGAATATATACATGCCATAGAAATAAGTGAACTCATCAATCCGATCTCAGCTCCATTGAGATATAGGTGGCCATTTTCTTTGTTGTGGGGGGATATAAGCAAGAAAAATGTTTGTGTGGCCGGAGATGCATTCCATCCCATGACCCCTGATTTAGGTCAAGGAGGCTGCTCTGCACTTGAAGATAGCATTGTTTTGGCCAGATGCTTAAGTGAAGCTCTATTAGGAAACCATAATGGAGGAGCTAAAGAGTATGACAAAATTGAGAAGGGCTTGGAGAAGTATTCTAAGGAGAGAAGGTGGAGGAGCTTTCAGTTAATTGCTACAGCTTATGTCTTAGGTTGCATACAACAAAGTAATGGTACAATCATGGGTTTCCTAAAGGACAAAATTTTGTCTGGTTTGATGGCTAGGCTGCTCTTAGAAAAAGCTGATTTTGATATTGGGATACTGTAAAGCTATTAATATGGAGTTCTTTTATGGCATAATTGAATTGAAAATGTGACAGAACTACTAATTAGTATTTAATTTATCCAGCAAAATTCATATAAAAAACTCTATCATAAGGGTCAGAGGCCTAATCTACAAGCCTGAATTTATATTATTTCAAATTCGACCATGTAGGCGTACTTAATCCACATTAGTTAATTGATATCTTAAGTTTATTATAAAGGCAATTGCATATTCGCTTGTGTGTTAGCATTAGTATTTGGCAAATGCCATGATAAAGTTTGGATGATTTTATTCTTTCTTTGATTAAAAAATAATTTTAAACTTAACAAAAAAATCCCACTTTTGACTTGTACTGTTATGTCCTTTAAATAATCAAAAACTACGATAAGAATAGCAATTTTGATAAATATGGAAACATCTTTAAAAGTTTAAAGCTACTTGTGCTGAGCAAAGGAATTTATTCAATAGCATGCATAATGACAATTTTGATCCAATAAGAAAGAGCGTTTGATGAATATTTATATTTTGATCGATGAATCAAAATAAACTAAAGCTATTTGATAGGTGATCTAATAAATGAGCAAAAAGCATACCATGTATCATGATTAATTCAAGAAGAATAAGTATTTGATGGATGATTGCGATCTCATTATTTTATAAAGTTCATCCTTGTCATGCATCTGATTGTTTTAAGTGGACAACGTATTTGATTGATGGTTGTGATTCAAGATCAAGAAATTTTAATGGCAGATAATGGCCCATCATTTGCTAAAATATTGATAAAATTTTTGATCCATGTGTGTTCTTTTTGTTACTGTTTGGATTAATAGAGATGCTCTCCCCATACATTTAAAGTAAGGGGCTCATTGACCATAGCACAGGTTTCACTGTATGTACTTGTTTATTCTATTAGTTCTGCTCAACAACCAAGGTGATCGACAAATTTATACATCAAATTGATAATATTTGGTATGATAAATTATTAGAATTTCAGGGTAAATGCTCTGTATTTTAAAAAGAGAGACCCTCAAAAAAAAAAAAAAAAAAAATCCATGATCCTTAATTTTTGAATATTTTGTTTTCTAATTCCTACTCATGTATTTATGCTCGAATGATTAAACTTACTTGATTTACAAATTTTGGAAATATTACAAATTTTGGAAATAATGAGCCCATCTTGACTAGTGGTGGAAAGCGGTTGACTTGATTCGGCCCATCCATCTAGCTTATGAGCCCGTAACCAGCCCAGATGGTTAGGCCTAAGTCACATCGTCCAATTTCTGATTTTGTAGCCAGATAGAGTCACATCCAAGCTCGTCTGGATGGCTGAAGACCTATCAAAATGCAAACCTAGCAGTTTAACAGGGATACCTTTTGGAGCGGAAGTAAGATGTGGTCGCAAGAAAGGGTCGCTTGGTTACGTTTAACATGCCCATTTCTTGTTGGTGGGAACGCCTTAGATTTGCTAAAGATATTAATTTTGAAAAAAAAAAATTTTACATCGCAGACAGTATAGCGCTATAGACAGACTGCGGTGATTAATTTTTGCATGAAACTCGAGTACAATACTAAAAAAAAAATTTTTTTTAATTCAATATGAGAGTCAATCATCATGGAATGAAGCTACACCATCCGTGTTTCTCTTAATTTTGTATCCAACGAATCCAACGAATACGAATCTCCAGCCAGCTTGGGGAGTTAAATGACTGTAGAGTTCGCCTTAACCTAAGCCGACCCGAAATGACTTTGACCGTTATGCCGCGCTAAAATATTTTCTTGGTCGACCTCAAAAAGCCGAAGGGGCGAAAGAATAAAAAATAAAAAAAAGGCATTCTTGCGATCCCCGAGGGACCCAAGCCTAGTTCGGCCTTCCGCTTCGTGTCCTCGCATCGACATGAGCTACTCCCAGTCCCTTCTTTTCGAATTAATGTCGCATCCCTTGTTTCCTTTCTCCATCATCGGATCCGTGATTTGTTTGTTTGTGAGTTTTATTCTCGATTTTTGTCAGGAAAGAGGAAGAAAACAGAAAGCAAAGGATGCCTAATGATGTGGAGATTAAGGAGGTTCAAGCTCCATCCATTTCCGTGTCATCCGTCACCGCTTCTTCCACCCTTCAGCATAAGATCACGATAAATTAACGATGAAAGAAATTGTAAAGAAAAGGAACCTTTGTCCTTTCTAATTCTCTAAAATTCTTTCTACTTTTTTTGAGTCCTTTTGGCCTTAAAAGACAAATATTTGGATTCTGGTTTGGTTTCTGACCTGAAGGAGATTGCTTCCTTGGTCGAGACCGGCGCATATGCCAAGGAGGTGCGGCTCACCGTGATGCTCCGCTGGAAGCTCAGGGCGCCCGTGGTATCTGCCTTCCGTAGCCATGCCCTTGCCCCAGGCTCTGAGGCCCACACGAGGCTCTCCTCCCATCTTCCCAAGGTATTAAAGCGATTCGTCACAGAGGCACTCTTAGGTCCCCTTATAGCATGGTCTTTCCTTGCTTGATGCTTTTTAAATAAATTTATGAAATTTGAAAATCCGATTCTTTTCACTTGCTAATTGTTGTTCAAGAATCAAGGTATCGCTGTGTTTGGGCAACGAGTTTAAGTAGGATGGCCTGCTAGAGTTGAATGGTTGACATTATTTTTTTCCTTTGAGGTCTTTGCATCATACATCTCTCCATAATGATGGTGATGAAAAATGATGTCCAATAGATCAAGGTAAAGATCCTTAAAGCTAATGGATTAGGAGTAATTTGCTAAACATGGTATATTTAAAACAACACAACTGCTGGGACATTTGTTGCTCAAAAAATTTATAGATTTTTAGTTTTTTGGTTAGTACAAGTGAGAAAAATTTCACTTCTCATTTACAATCATTTTAACTGGATTCTCAGGCACTGCAGCTAAACTGAAGACTTCTGTAGGAGATGATTCATACCAAGCAGAATTTTTTGATCGCTGAAAACAACTTGTCCCATCTGAATTTATTAAAAACTTTGGTTGAAAACTCATTAAAGCAATGCCTATTTAAATAGTAATAGACTTTTATCATCTTGTTCTTGGCTCTCAAATGCTTTTATATGCTGACTATAATAGGTTTGGTTGGGGAAGGGGAGGGTTAGCTTAAAAGTGGATCCTATTTTTTGAGGTAAAGTGCATAATACATATTTTTTTTTGTGAATACATGTTGGTATAAGTCGTAAGCCTTGTTGCAATGATAAGATTGCTTCATTGTAACCCGATGGTCATGGGTCCAAAACACAGAAATAGCTTTGCCCCCTTCCCTACAAATCATAAAGGCTAGTTAAATGCTAATGAGATCCTAGCAATTGTTCATCATATTTAGGTAGATGCCTACTCTCGTATTTTTCTTGTATAATTGCATCTTAATCTGCAAATGTGGGATCAACATGATATTTAAAGTTTTCCTACAAGAAAGATATAGGTCAGAACTGGTTGATTTCGATGTGCATGAGCAAGCAAAACTTGTTTAAGATGTTGGCACACGCGCATCTTGGCAATCTAGGCAGAATTAGCTTCAATCTTGGAGAAATGAATACATATTTTCTTGTTTTCTTTTTCTTACCTCTTCACCACATAAATTATATATGATTATAAAGGTGGCGATGATGTGATAATCATGCCATATACAGGCCTATCTGATTTTTTAAAGGTGTCCAGCATTGGTTATGTGGCTCTTATGATGTAACCATGAACAGCTGCACCAATGGATAAATATACATTTATTCTTAAATGAGCATGATGCTTTCTTTTGCATAAGCACCATTTATATTTGATTGATATGATGATGTGCATTATCGGATTTTCTTGCTACAATTTTGCAGCATTTTTAGCTACTTATATCTCATGATTTGGCTTGCAGAATTAAATATATGAGATCATCGAGATGTTATCATTGACTATAGAAATTTGTATGTTAAAAATGTACATTCATTACCGTTTTGTTGATCAAACAGATGAACAGCATTTTTTGTTATTCAGATTCTTCATTGGTTTATATTTCTGCTAAGAATTGGTCTATACAGTCACGGCACATTTTAGTTGTAGGCAGTGTGTATATGTTTTGCTGTTTGATGTTTAGAAATATGCCCAAAGAAAATATCTAGTATGTTGTAGGACTTCAGCACCTAAATTTATTGTCAGTTAATTTAATTGTAAGAAGAATTTGTTTTCTTTGCAGTTGAAGCATTCACGTATAAATTTATTGGCTTACCCATTAATGTCTATTCAGGCTAACTTTTGATGGCTTCCGGAACAGGCGGATCTTTAACTAAACTGCGATCACCTGATTCCTTTAAAAACCAACCGCACGAATTTTAAAGCAACTAAAAAAAAAAGGAAAAAGAAAGAAACGAAAAATGGTAAAAAAACTTCCGTTTAGGAGTCTTCTTCCACTCGAATTCTCGAAGAAGAAAACTAAATCTAGAAAGGATTCGGCCTCTCCTCCGCCTTATAAATTAGATCCCCTCATCCTCAAGAGATCTCACACGATAACCCAGCCCCCATCTCTTCTTCTTCCTCTCCCTTTTTTTCGATTGAAGCCGCGGCCCCCTCATTCGTGCTCGTCGAAAATCGAAGAAGAGAAACATCGGAGCCAAGGTAAGGCTCTGATTCTTCTTCCTCTCCTTCTTTCCCTTGGCCTTGGGTACTACCGTCGACCATCAATTTGACCGAAAAATAGCTCAAAGAAGAATCTTCTATTTCTCTTTCTTTTCTTAATTTTCCATCGGTCGGACATCGTCACTGGCCATCCTTCCACCCAAATTCTCGAAGAAGAAAATTAAATCTAGGAAGGATTCGGCCTCTCCTCCGCCTTATAAATTAGATCCCCTTCCCCTCAAGAGATCTCACATGACAAGCCGGCCCTCGTCTTTTCTTCTTCCTCTCCCCTTTTTTTGATTGAAGCCGCAGCCCCCTCATTCGTGCTCGTCAAAAATCGAAGAAGAGAAGCCACCGAAGCCAAGGTAAGGCTCCGATTCTTCTTCCTCTCCTTCTTTTCTTTAGCCTTGGGCACCGCCGCCAACCATCGATTTGACCGAAAAATAGCTCAAAGAAGAATCTCCTATTTCTCTTTCTTTTCTTGATTTCTCATTGGTCGGACATCGTCGCTGGCCATCCCTTTTCCATCACCATCTCCACTGTCGGCCGTCGACACCACCGCCGGTCTTTCGGCCCCCAGTCGGAGCATGAGCCACCAGCCCCTCCCTCCCCTGTTTGGCCAAGAGAGAAGAAGAAAAGAAAAGAAAAGAAAAAAAAAAAAGAAAAAAAAAATAATTTTCTCTCTCTTCTTCTCTCTATCTGATTCATGAATTCTAAATTGAACCTAAGATGAAATCATAATGATCGAAGACTGCTCTGAAATTCATATGGTAGGTCGGATCCTAATACGATTTTTGCTAAAAATTCATAGTATCTGATCATAATTAATTCATATTGAGTATTTTGATATGATATCTGATGATCCTGATCATGATTGTATTCTCTTTATACTTTCTCTTTCTCTTGACTGACTTTCTCTCTCTAAGAAGATCTATGAATCTTATACCTGAGTCATGTCTTCATCTTCAAGAACCCATGTTGACTCTAATAAAATGATTTGAAGCCACTTTGAAATTCATATCATATGTCAACCTCACTTGAATCATGTCTAGTATCTTAAGAATCTACTATTGATAAATCCTATTGATCGATCTTGGTTTTTATCTAATCTATGCTTCATGATTTTTTGATCAAGTCACTTAAATCTGACTCTCAACTTAAAGACCTTAAATTGTCTTGATGACCAGATGGTCTGGCACATCCGACCAATAGTCCTCTTTTCTTATGATTTAATCATATTGAATTCATCGGATAGAAAATTGATCACGTTTTTGATATGTTAAATAGGATCACCTATGAAGTCTAAGGATTTAGGATGAATAAGATAAATGAAATTTTACGTTCCTTAATTATTTTCAAATTATCATATCTTTTTATGTAAATAAACCGTTGTTATAAATTCATGATTTTCATAAATTATGGATCAGCATATGATGTGTGAAAAATCATATTTTATTATGATCATTGCTTTTATGAATTTGTTTATAAAAATGATATATTTTATGATGCATGAATATTAATGTTTTTCATCTAAGTATATGTATGATTTAAGAAAAAGATATATGATTTGAAAAACTCTTAGATAGCTAAAACAGTTTTTTGTGCATATTTATTGTAAAGCCAATCATGCTGCGGTTTGGTTGGTCGGTTGTGGAACCATGTTTGACGTTATAGATGGCTCTAATTTGCATCCAGATTTCCCTCTTCTTCGTTCAGACAAGACAATATGGGCAACGGCTATAAGTGGGAGATTTAGATTAGTCCTCTGTTTTGTTCTGTGTTTTCACTGTTTATGTTTTCGGCTTTGCTGTCCGTAGCTATGTTCTTCTGCTGTTACTCTTTCAAGTTACCAAAAAGAAAAAGGATGAGACAGTTTATGGTTAGCATGATGAAGCTTGCAAATGTGCCTAAAGAAGCAATACAAGTCAGAGAAGGGTGAATTGAGTGATATGATATCCTCACCATTGAGATATGGGTGTCCATTTCATTTGCTTTGGGGTAATATTAGCAAGGGAAATGCTTGTGTAGCTAGAGACGCACTTTGTCCTATGACTCCTTATCTAGGTCGAGGTTGTGCAACACTTCAAGATGGCGTTGTTTTGGCTGAAGCTCTTTTAGGTAAAACCGATGAAGAAGAAAAGGTAGAAAATAATGCAAACAAGGAGGCTTTACGGAAGGATGCCAAGGAGGGATGGAAGAGCTTTGAACTTATTAGCTTATATCTTGGGCTTTATACAACAAAGCAATAACGTTGTTAGAAGTTTTCTACACGATAAGTTTTATATATCACTAGTGGGATCCATGCTCAGCAGCGTGTTGTGTAAAATATGAAGAAAATAATCTAAACATGGTGAAATTTTTTTATCAACTAAAGAATATAAAGTATATAATTTTATTTCAGAAACTTATATGAATGTTAATATTTTTGTTCTAATATATATAATGGGATTTAAAGGATTGGAAGAATAGCTGGATTAGCAGGGTTCTATAGAAGAGGGTAGGTTTAGATTTTTTTTTTTTTTTTTTGTTAACTTAGTAATTTTTTTTTTATCAGTTTATTATGAGATAACCGCCTGAGATGCTGCATCCTTTGCTCTCATAAAAAAAAAAAAATAAAAAAAAAAAAAGAAGCATCATTCGAGGAAGAAGTTGGTGATGCTTGTTGCTCCGATACATATATCCTAGTTAGCATTTTTAATCTTTATTTTTTTCCATACGATGAATTGAGAGGTCATCCACCTAGGATTTATTAAAAAGAGTGAAATGTATCATGTATATAGAGTGGCCCATATACCTAGCCATTTTATTGACTAAAAGATCTCATTTTTTTGGCAGGGCTAGACTAGCTTGTTTCTGTCGCTCCCCATTTTGATCAGTCTTTGACATGTTTCTATAATCTTTGTCATGCACTACCATCTGCCATGGGCTCCACCAGCAACCCACATGTTGTGCCCCTCATCTTTCTATTTGGGTCCCATATTGCCACACTTTTCACTATTGTCTGAGCCTTTGTGCCGTAGCCCTCAATGCCACATTCGCCTTCCTCAGCATTGCTTGGTCCATCATCTCTCTCTCTACATCACCACCATCGGATAACATCCCTTCTTTCCTCTCTCGCTCTCTCTCTTTCTACTGAACAGATTGCTAACGTAGATGCCAATGTGGATAATAATGTCGCATAGCATACAGCGTAGGCTGCTCGCATGTCTACGATGCATCATGCCATGACCCCATTCCTACCAAGGTATAGAGTTTTGTCCCTAGTTCTATCGTTATCCATACTTAATGCTCTATATTTCCCAAAAAGAAGGAAGTTAATCCCAGTATAAATAATATATCTACTATACATCATTTTTCTTCCTATTATTGTATATAGAGAAGCATAGAGAAGCAAAGTCTATTGTTCATGCCCCTCCCCTTTTTCCTACATGGAGTGTTCAGAACCCTCCTAAATAGGCGACACATATCACTAAGAGAAGGCTCTAAAACTCTCTTTTGTTTTCTACCCCTCCCCCTCCTCCTTTTCCTACTGAATATGGGAAGTTTAGAACTCTCTAAATATATGAGACGTGTCGCAAAGGGGAGGTTCTAAACTCCTCTTTAATGTATTAGATAGATTTGATGTCAAAAAGTAAGCTGTAGTTACAAATCTATACTCTTGATTAAAAGAGTCACTTTGACCTTTTTTTTTTTTTTTTTTTGGTAACGTAAGGCGCAAATGCTGTTGTATTACTATAGTAAGTCAGCACATACAAACAGAAGAAGAAATGGGAACAAAAAAAAGAAAAAATAAAGGGCCGACCCAAAACATAGGCCAGCAACATTTTCCAGGCCACAAAAACAGTTGAACAATGGCCAGCGACCCAGAAAAGTAAGACAAATAGCCTAAAATTACAGCAGAAAGGATGCGTACATAGGTCAACAATGAAGTAGTTACAATATAGATAGTACAGAAGGAACGAAACAGCCGATCTGCAGCATGGCATAAAGTATTCTGAAAGTGAGTGAATAAAACAAGAGCATAGGAGGAACGGGTAGCTTGATCCAAGACAGCAGCTAAACTTGCCGAAAAATAGAAGAAAGAGTAGCAGTGTAACCCATATAAGGAATGAATGGCATAAATTTAGAATGCACAATGTCCAGTCTCCAGAAATAGTATATTAAGCACAAGAATAACAAAGAAGAACCCAAACATCTGTGCCAGCTACGTGCCACTAAGCATAACCGCAGCATATAACAACACAGGCCAATACAGAATAGCTGATACAGAGACATAAGATTTGACACAAAGGCCAATGTGGCTTAAAAGGGAGCAGTTGAAAACGCAATACCGGAAGCATTTGCTTGCAACAGAAATAAACATTGAACATGCAACATGGCCAAGGAATCGCAAAGAAAATTCCCATAAAATCTGCCACCATATTTACCTTCCAAAATATATGGATAATATTAGAGATAAATCCTGCTCCCACCGAAGTTCAGTCTGATGCTTAGCCTAATGCAATCGACAATCACGGAAGAGTTTCGATCGAAAATTCTCCTTCAACGGTCAAATCTTAGTCAAACTTCTTCAGCCGGCCGAACCTATCTTGGACCCCTCCAGCGGCCGAACTCTTTCAGGAGCCGAACTCCTTCCAAACTCCCTCAGTCGGACTCCTCCAGGAGCCGAACTCCTTCTAGATCTTTTCTTCAGTCGAATTTCTACAGATGCCGAACTCCTTCCGAACTTTCTCAGTCGGACTCCTCTAGGAGCCGAACTCCTTCCGGATCTCTCCTTCAGTTGGATTTTTATAGAAGCCGAACTCCTTCTGAACTCCTCCTTCAGACGGATGCCTACAGGAGTCGAACTTCTTCCGAACTTCTTCGTCAAACGGACTTCTATAGGAGTTGAACTCCTTTTGGATCTCTCCTGCAGTCGGATTTTTATAGGAGCTGAACTTCTTCCGAACTTCTCCATCGATCGGACTTCTACAGAAGCCGAACTCCTTTTGGATCTCTCCTTTAGTCAAATTTCTATAGGAGCCGAACTCCTTCCGGACTCCTCCTTCAGTCAAGTTCCTCCGGAAGCCGAACTCCTTGTAGATCTCTTCTTCAGATGGATGTCTACAAAAGTCGAACTTTTTCGTCAGATGGACTTCTACAGGAGCCGAACTTCTTCCGAATCTCTCATGCAGTTGGATTCCTACATGAGCCAAACTTCTTTCAGATCTCTCCTTCAGTCGAATTTCTACAGAAGCCGAGCTCCTTCCAGACTTCTCCTTCGATCGAACTTCTCCATCAGTCGGACTCCTCCTAGACTTCTCCATCAATCGAACTCCATCTGGATTCTTCCAGAGGCATTCCTCTTGGATGATCCCCTCTAGCCGTATTTTCTTTAGGAGCCCAAACTCCTATGGAATTGATATTGTCGAAGCTCTTCACAGATCAATGCCCGCTTCCTCCAAATTTCGACTATTGAATCTCAACGAACGATCACTATCAGTCTAACGACACATCTCCCACTCCGTACCGAACTTCATGTGGCTCCGAGCGGCTCAGTACCGGACAGCTACGACTATCGCCATCAGTCTGCTACAGACAGCGCCCTCCTCCATGACAGACTTCATCAGACCTTGAGTGGTCCGCTACCAGACGGCTACAGCTGTCGCTATCAATCCGTCACAGACTCCG
Source organism: Cocos nucifera (assembly GCA_006176705.1). Taxonomy (NCBI): domain Eukaryota; kingdom Viridiplantae; phylum Streptophyta; class Magnoliopsida; order Arecales; family Arecaceae; genus Cocos; species Cocos nucifera. The sequence continues at coordinate 91,797 of QRFJ01005203.1, forward strand.
TCTATAAAAAGGGATACTCCAGATATGTTTTCTCCAAGCTCTCTACTCCTTCCTAAAATTTTGCTGAATTTTTGTCTGAATACTCTATTTCTGTTGGTCAAAAGAGTTGACTTGATCGTCGGAAGATTCTACCGAAGCCACCACCACCGACTCCGGATGGAACTTTATTTTACAGATCACTCATGGCGATCTCGTCTTTCCCGACTCTAGCTCGATCCGACATCAACCAGATTCTGCAACAATAGAATTGGTGCTAGAAGGAGAGCCCTTTATTCTTGAGGTATCCTTATTCTTAAAGGAGTGCTCAGTCGATCCTACCGATCTTCTTCTTTAAGGTTCATCTCTATCCTCTTCCTCGATCCTAAGAAATGCCTCCAAAGAAGGTGACTACTCAGAGATCTGCCGCTTCTATCGTCAGGTCTGAGCCAGATCCATCTGCTCCTGCTCCATCGTCGGTGCTTCAACCACCACCTCTACCGACGGCCATGGTAGATCCGGAGCAGTTTAACCTGCTGATGTAGCGGGTTCAGGGCCTCACCAAAATGGTGCAGACCATGTGGCAGCCTCCGATGGCGATTCCGTCAGGAAACCCACCATCAGGATGTCAGAAACCAACCCTAAGGAAGGACATTTGGCCTAGCATACCCATCACCCTTGGGAGGGAGAAATAGAGAGCAGAGGATCCATGTTCGGATCATGATTTTCCTCTGAAAAATATCTTCTCCATCTATAGCTGGAAGCCATCCAAGATCTACAATCGAGACGATGTTCTCGATCACAAACTACGGAAGATGGATCGATGGATTGAAGAACCCTGCCATGTCGTTCCGACTCTCCATGACGACGTTTACACCGATCCTCCTTTCTCTCTCCAAATTATACAAGAGCCCATTCCGCCGAACTTCAAGCTTTCCCAACTTGAAAGCTATGATGGAACCTCTGATCCGGTCGATCACTTGAAAGCCTTTCGGACCATGATGCTGCTTCATGGCGCGCCAGATGCCATATTATGCTGAGCTTTTTCATCTATCTTAAAGGGAGCAGTAAGAAACTGGTACTTGACGTTGAAGTCAAGTACGATCTTCTTCTTTGATCAGATGAGCCATCAGTTTGTGGCTCACTACGTCAGCAGCCGACGTCCGCACCGAAATTTAAATTCTCTGATGAATGTCAAGCAGAAGAAGGGAGAATCCATTCGGACTTATGTCATCTAGTTTAATGCTGCTGCTTTGGAGGTCCGAAATCTGAACCAATCTTTTGCAATGGTCGCACTCAAGGATGACCTTCAGAAGAATGATTTGCTGTTCTTCCTAGAGAAGAAGTATCCTAGAAACTTTATCGATCTGCTAGCCCAGGTCGAGAGATATGCACGTATGGAAGAAGCCTTCAAGTTGAAGGATGAAAAAGCCGTAGGAGAGCGGCAGATGGACGAGTCTAGTAAACCCATGGCTGATGGAGGGCCGAATGAAGTTCGACCGCGCTCACGGACTTCTTTCGAGTGCAAACGAGTCTGAACTCCTCCTCGAGCTCATCATCAAAGAAGCTCCGATAGAAAGGTGCGAAGAAGTCCTCCCCCTAGAAGGTTCGGCAACTACGCCCCCCTTAATGCACCTAAGACTCAAGTTTTGATGAAAATTAAGAATCAATTACCAAGATCAGAAGAATTATGATCTCTCCCAAATAAGCACGATCGAAGTAAGTACTGCCTCTACCATCGTGACCATGGTAATGATACTGAATAATGCATTCAGCTCCGAGATGAAATCCATCTCAGAGCTCATCAGGAGAGATCGGCTGGCTTGATTCCTCAAATGCCAATCTGAAGCAAGAGAAGATCGACCAAGGATGCTGCCGTAGCTAGAACCATCAATAAGGAAGGAACAATAAGGAGATCGGCAGTTCTCAGCATCATCAACCCTATCTCTGGAGGACTTAGTGCTTCGACGAGCCGCCATCTCTCAACCTTAAAGTTAGGAGAAGCTTGCCGCAGATTGAAAAAGGCTAGTCTGAAATAGAGGAGATCGTCCGGCATGAAACTTATCGCCTGAAGGAGCTCGGAGGAACAATACTCTCACAATCTTTGAATTCATAAAATCTGAGGATGTATTACCATTAATTTTTCTTCAATAAAACTCCTTAATTTCAGTATTATTATTTTTTAGTGCAAAAACTATGTGATGATAGGAAAGAAGCAATCAATAGTTGGCCCTGTTAGAAACAGAAGGAGAACCTCGTTCTAACATGAGCAAGTCGAAGGCCTTCAACCTTGATTGGAGATAAGATCTTCCCCAAGCTTCAAAGTCTACATCAATGGGAGATAAGATCTCCTTCAACCTCGGTTGGAGATAAGATCTTTTCCGAGCTTCTACGTCAACAGAAGATAAGATCTTCTTCAACCTCGGCTGGAGATAAGATCTCCCCCGAGCTTCAAAGTCTACGTCAACGAAAGATAAGATCATCTTCAACCTCAGCTGGAGATAAGATCTCTTCCGAGCTTCTATGTCAATAGGAGATAAGATCTTCTTCAACCTCGACTGAAAATAAGATCTCCTCCGAGCTTCAAAGTCTACGTCAACGGAAGATAAGATCTCCTTCAACTTTGATTAGAGATAAGATCTCCTCTGAGCTTCAGAGTCTATGTCAACAAATGATAAGATCTCCTTCAACCTCGACTGAAGATAAGATCTCCTCGAGCTTCAAAGTCTACGTCAATAGGAGATAAGATCTCCTTCAACCTCGGCTGGAGATAAGATCTTTTCCGAGCTTCTACCTTAACAGGAGATAAGATCTCCTTCAATCTCGGCTAAAGATAAGATCTTCCCCGAGCTTCAAAATCTACGTCAACAAGAGATAAGATCTTCTTTAATCTCGATTGAAATAAGATCTCCCCCGAGCTTCTACGTCAACAAGAGATAAGATTTTCTTCAACCTTGGCTGGAGATAAGATCTCTTTCGAGCTTCAAAGTCTACGTCAATAGGAGATAAGATCTCCTTCAACCTTGGTTGGAGATAAGATCTCCTCCGAGCTTCAAAGTCTATGTCAACGGAAGATAAGATCTCCTTCAACCTCGGTTGGAGATAAGATCTCCCCAGAGCTTCAAAGTCTACATCAAAACAAGATAAGATCTCCTTCAACCTTGACTGAAGATAAGATCTCCTCCGAGCTTCTACGTCAATAGGAGATAAGATCTCCTTCAACCTCAGGCTGAAGATAAGATCTCCCTCGAGCTTCTACGTCAACAGGAGATAAGATCTTCTTCAACCTCGACTGGAGATAAGATCTTTTTCGAGCTTCAAAGTCTACGTCAACAGGAGATAAGATCTCCTTTAACCTCAGCTGAAGATAAGATCTCCTTCGAGTTTCAACCGCAATATCAACAGAAGACAAGATCTCCTTCAACCTCGGCTGGAGATAAGATCTCCTTCGAGCTTCCACTTCAACATCAGCCTCGGTTGGAGATAAGATCTCTCCCAAGTTTTAACCTCAATGGGTGCAGAATCCAAAAAAGAACTTCGGCAGTCATCTTTTTTGTACTCCTTTCTTTCGAATTTCAAACTCGAAAGTGGGGAGGACTATTATTGGGGATAAACTTCGCTCCTGCCAAAGTCCAGTCTGACTCAGCCGAACTCCTCCATCGATTGAACCTATCTCGGACTCCTCCAGCAGCCGAATTTCTGCCGAACTCCCTCAGTCAGACTCCTCCAAGAGCCAAACTCCTTCCGGATCTCTCCTTCAATTGGATTTCTACATGAGCTGAACTCCTTTCGAACTCCCTCAGTCGGACTTCTCCAGGAGTCGAACTTCTTTCAGATCTCTCTTTCAGTCAGATTTCTACAGGAGCCGAACTTCTTTCGAACTTCTCCTTCAGATGGATGCCTATAGGAGCCAAACTCCTTCCGAACTTCTCCATCAGACAGACTTTTACAGGAGCTGAACTCCTTCCGGATCTCTCATATAGTTGGATTCCAACAGGAGCCGAACTCCTTCCAAACTTCTTCGTCGGTTGGACTTCTATAGGAATCGAACTCCTTCTGGATCTCTCCTTCAATCGAATTTCTATAGGAGCCAAACTCCTTCTAGAGTTCTCCTTCAGTCAAGTTCCTCCAGAAGCCGAACTCTTTCCAGATCTCTCCTTCAGATGGATGCCTATAGGAGCCAAACTCCTTCTAGACTTCTCCATCAGACGGACTTCTACAGGAGCCGAACTCCTTCTGGATCTCTCTTACAGTCGAATTTCTACAGGAGCCAAATTCCTTGCAGATCTCTCCTTCAGTCGAATTTCTACAGGAGCCGAACTCCTTTCAGACTTCTCCTTCGATCGAACTTCTCCATCAGTCAGACTCCTCCTGAACTTCTCCATCAGTCGAACTCCATCTGGATTCTTTCAGAGGCATTCCTTCCGAATGATCCTCTCTAGCCATATTTTCTTTAGGAGCTCGAACTCCTATGGAGTTGATATTGTCGAAGCTCTTCATGGATCAATGCCTGCTTTCTTCGAACTTCGACTATTGAATCTCAACGAATGGTCACGATCAGTCTAACGACACATCTCCCTCTACGTACCGAACTCCACGTGACCCTGAGCGGCTCAGTATCGGATAGCTACAGCTATCGCCATCAGTCTGCTACAGATGGTACTACAGACGGTGCCCTTCTCCATGACAGACTCCATCAGGCCTCGAGTGGCCTGCTACCAGACGGCTGCAGCTGTTACTATCAATCTGCCATAGGCTCCATCTGTAAAAAGGAACCCTTCAGATACGTTTTCTCTAAGCTCTTTTCTTCTTTCCGAAATTCTGCTAAATTTCTATCTGAGTACTTCATTTTTGTTGGCCAGAAGAGCTGACTTGATTGTCGGAGGGTCCTACCAAAGCTACCACCACCGACTCTGAAAGGATTTTGTTTTGTTGGTCACTGACGGTGACCTCGTCTTCTCCGACTCCAGCTCAATCCGACGTCAACCGAATTCTGCAACAATCGCAAAGAAAATTCCCATAAAATCTGCCACCATATTTGCCTCCCAAAATATATGGGTAATTTTAAAACATACATTAGATGACAACCAATGCCGTAAATCTTGCAATATTGGCAGATGCTGAAATCTATGTATAGAAGTGAGCAACCAATTTATCACAGTAAGAGAGTCACCTTCAACCCAAATTTTATGTGCATGTAATTGCTGGATGGCAACCCTAACACCAATCCATGCTGCTGCAAGTTCTACAAAAGGGACTGAGCGATGCCTTAGTTTTTTACCATCCGCTCGAAGTAGCCTAGAATTATGATCTCTGGTCACATATCCCATAGCTGCTTGATTAGAACACACTACAATTGACCTTGAGAACTCCATAGGACGGAGGCAGCCACGATGTCGATCGCACAAAGTGGAGAGAAGGATTGTGTGAAAAAGAGCTACCCTAGAGCCTGAATGGAGCATCTCGCTGGTAACCTGCCAAATTGGTGTGAGCAGAAAAAATAATAGCCTGACATGCTACTTGAGATGGCAGGGAAGCAATGAGATTGAAAACTCGTTTGCCAGAGTAGCCAAGCTATGTATGCCAAGACTACCTTCTGTCCATTCCCTGCAGAAGATGTTGCCATATAATCAAGTAATGCTGGCAAGGAATTCGGACAATAACCTAGCCGACACATTACTGCATTTGGCCTATTTTTTAAGTAGCAATCTGGATTATCTTGACAATCTAGATTGCCCTTTGAGAGACAATCTGGATTACCCTGCTGAGAGATAGATCTCTAGATTACCATCTGTTGGTGCAGAAATCCGTCGCCGCCGGAGGTCGCCGCAATCGAGGCCGCCGGGCGCCGCCGGGGACCTGCAAAATGAAGTCCCGACCGGAACCGGTGGGGTGGTGGCTCCGGCAGGACCCTCCGACGGTCAAGTTAGTTTCTGACCAGCAGTAATGGAGTGCCCGGAATGAGTTCCGGAGCTTAGAGATGTGGAGGAGAGCTTAGAGAGTCGAGAGTTCAGAGAGCTCCCCTTTAGTGTGTCGGGAGGGTCCTTGATATAGCGGAGCTTGATGGTGACAACTGCAGCCGCGTGCTGGCGGGCCGCTCGAGGTTCGATGGAGTCAGTCTCACTGGCGCCGCGTGCGGCGGATGGAGGGTGACAGCCATCGCCGCCTGACAGTGGGTCGCTATCGCCCGCGGCGGACTGACTGATGGTGCGGCGGACTGACTGATGGTGCGGCGGACTGACTGATGGTGATGGTTGCAGAGCTTGCCGAATGAAGGGATGAAGGCCTTCGTCGTGTGCCCATTTCGGAGGAGTTCGGGCTCCTGAAGAGGAAGATAGGAGGGAGTTCGGCTCCCATAGGCGTCTGGCGAGAGGTATGCAGCTAAGGCTCGTCCGCAGAAGAGTTCGGCTGCTGAGAAGCCGCGGCTCGGCCGTCTGGGGTTCGGCCGGCTGTTGGACTTGGGCTGAGGCTTGGACACTTGAGAGTTCGGTAGGAGCTCGGTCGGCCGAAGTTTGATGAGGGCGACCGCTGAGGAGTTCGGCCCAGTGACGACTGCTGAGGAGTTCGGGCTCCTGAGTGACGATTGCTGAGGAGTTCGGGCTCCTGAGTGACGACCGCTTGGGGATTCTACTAAAGCCCGTCCGCTGAGGAGTTCGGCCGCTGAGAGGACTTCATTGAAGCTCGGCCGCTTGGAGTCGGTCCGAAGGAGTTCGGCCGTGGGAAGTCCGAAGGAGTTCGGCCGCATGGAGTCGGTCCGAAGGAGTTCGGCCGCTGGGGAGTCCGAAGGAGTTCGGCCGCATGGAGTCGGTCCGAAGGAGTTCGGCCGCTGGGGAGTCCGAAGGAGTTCGGCCGCATGGAGTCGGTCCGAAGGAGTTCGGCCGCTGGGGAGTCCGAAGGAGTTCGGCCGAAGGGGAGATCCGGGAGGAGCTCGGCTGGCTGGAGGGTCGGTTCGAAGGGGAAGTTCGGCTGGCGGTGGGAGTTCGACCCGGAGCCTGCGCTGGGGAGTTCGGCAGCTAGGTAGTTCGGCCCGGACCTTGGCGAAGGGGAGTTCGGCCTCTAGGCAGTTCGGCCGTGGTAGGGGCTCGGCCTGGCGCCCGGCGCTGAAGCTCTTCAGCGGCTACTGGGTACATTGGGCCGAGCGTCGGGCCAGGCTTCGGCAGGAGCGGGATTTATCCCCAACACCATCTATTTGGTAATTTACAAAAAATTTTTTGGACAAGAATATCCTCAAAACAATTTCATGGTCTTTTTCCTCAGCAAAAAGAGGGAGGGCCAAAACCAACGCCCTCCTCTACAGATTCGACCGGCAATGATTAGAAACTAGTCGATCGATGGGCCACTGCCAGCAATCAAGAAAAAATCGTCAGTCTATTAAGATCCAGCAATCTCTGTATGAAAAAAGGGGCTACGGAGGCAATACGAGTGGCCGACGGGTGGTGCGGGTAGCCAAAGAATAGCACAAGAGATCGTGGGGGGTGGGGTGCAGGGGACCGATGGTGCAAGTGAGAGCGGTGGCATGGATGGATGAAGGCAGTTGCGGAGGGCATGGGGTGCAGGTTCGCCAGGGGGCAGGGGATGGTGCAGGAGGTGGTGCGGATGGTCGAGGGGCCAAGGGCGGTGCTGGAGATGCGGCTGTCGGGGGGCCGAGGGCACAGCAGCCGGGGGTTGGGGGGTTTGTGACGTGTGGAGGAAGGACATGAAAGAAAAAAAATAAAAATAAAAATAATAAATAATAATAATATAATATTATATATTATATGTTGGTGCAGAAATCCGTCGCCGCCGGAGGTCGCCGCAATCGAGGCCGCTGGGCGCCGCCGGGGACCTGCAAAACGAAGTCCCGTCCGGAACCGATGGGGTGGTGGCTCCGGCAGGACCCTCCGACGGTCAAGTTAGTTTCCGACCAACAGTAATGGAGTGCTCGGAATGAGTTCCGGAGCTTAGAGATGTGGAGGAGAGCTTAGAGAGTCGAGAGTTCCGAGAGAGCTTAGCCTTAGCGTGTCGGGAGGGTCCTTTATATAGTGGAGCTTGATGGTGACAACTGCAGCCGTGTGCTGGCGGACCGCTCGAGGTTCGGCGGAGTCAGTCCCACTGGTGCCATGTGCGGCGGATTGAGGGAGACAGCCATCGCCGCCTGGCAGTGGGTCGCTATCGCCCGCGGCGGACTGACTGATAGTGATGGTTGCAGAGCTTGCCGAATGAAGGGTTGAAGGCCTTCGTCGTGTGCCCATTTCGTGGGAGTTCGGGCTCCTGAAGAGGAAGATGGGAGGGAGTTCGGCTCCCATAGGCGTCTGGTAAGAGGTATGCAGCTAAGGCTCGTCCGCAGAAGAGTTCGGCTGCTGAGAAGTCGAAGCTCGGCCGTCTGGGGTTCGGCCGGCTGTTGGGCTTGGGCTGAGGCTTGGACACTTGAGAGTTCGGTAGGAGCTCGGTCGGCCGAAGTTTGATGAGGGCGACCGCTGAGGAGTTCGGCCCAGTGACGACTGCTGAGGAGTTCGGCCGCTGAGAGGACTTCATTGAAGCTCGGCCGCTTGGAGTCGGCCCGAAGGAGTTCGGCCGCTGAGAGGACTTCACCGAAGCTCGGACGCTTGGAGTCGGCCCGAAGGAGTTCGGCCGCTGAGAGGACTTCATTGAAGCTCGGACGCTTGGAGTCGGCCCGAAGGAGTTCGGCCGCTGAGAGGACTTCATTGAAGCTCGGCCGCATGGAGTCGGCCCGAAGGAGTTCGGCCGCTGAGAGGTTCGAAGGAGCTCGGCTGGCCAGTTGAAGGACTTCGGTTGCTAGCTGGTTCGGCCAGGGCTCGCTGAGGAGTTCGGTCGCCCAGGGTCGGTCCGAAGGGGTTCGGCCACTTGGGCTCGCCTGAAGTCGGTCCGAAGGAGTTCGGCTGTGGGAAGTTCGGCGGGCGGAGGGAGTTCGGCCTCTAGGCAGTTCGGCCGTGGTAGGGGCTCGGCCTGGCGCCTGGCGCTAAAGCTCTTCAGCGGCTACTGGTTACATTGGGCTGAGCGTCGGGCCGGGCTTCGGCAGGAGCGGGATTTATCCCCAACAGTAGCCCCCCCCACTCCCGAGTTCAAAAATTGAAGGAAGGGAGTATCAGAACAGGCGACTGCCGAAGTCTTCTTCCAGGCTCGGCATTTGTTGCATCTGAAGCTCGGGGGGGTCTCATCTCCAGCCAAAATTGACGCTGAAGTTGAGGCTGAGGCTTGGGGGAGACCTCATCTCCAGCCGATGTCTGGAGTTGAAATGGAACCCGTTTCCAGCTAAAGTCGATGAAGCTGATGTTGAAGCCGAAGTAAAACTCGCCTCCTTCGGTCGAGGTCGGATTTGAGCTCCTCGGGGGCGACATTATCTTCATCAGTTGAAGTCGACTCGAGGGAGCCCTCCTATCTTGCAGCCGAGGTTGAAGTGCGCGCTCGGGGGAGATCTTATCTCCTACGGCCGAGGTGAAGTGCGCGCTCGGGGGAGATCTTATCTCCTGCAGCCGAGCTTCTCTCGGGGGAGATCTTATCTCCTGCAGCCGAGGTGCGCGCTCGTGTTAGGACGAGGTTCTCCTCCTGTTCCTAACCGAGGTTGTTCACGATCGCTCGGGAGAGATCTTATCTCTAGCCGAGGTTATCAACGGTTGCTCGGGAGAGATCTTATCTCTAGCCGAGGTTGATGTGCGCGCTCGAGGGGAAATCTTATCTCCTGCGGCCGAGCTTCTCTCGGGGGAGATCTTATCTCCTGTAGCCGAGGTGCGCGCTCGCGTTAGGACGAGGTTCTCCTCCTGTTCCTAACCGAGGTTGTTCACGGTCGCTCGGGAGAGATCTTATCTCTAGCCGAGGTTGGCAACGATCGCTCGGGAGAGATCTTATCTCTAGCCGAGGTTGATGTGCGCGCTCGGGGGAGATCTTATCTCCTGCGGCCGAGCTTCTCTCGGGGGAGATCTTATCTCCTGTAGCCGAGGTGCGCACTCGCGTTAGGACGAGGTTCTCCTCCTGTTCCTAACCGAGGTTGTTCACGGTCGCTCGGGAGAGATCTTATCTCTAGCCGAGGTTGGTGTTCGTGTTAGGACGAGGTTCTCCTCCTGTTCCTAACCGAGATTGTTTCGGTCACTCGGGAGAGATCTTATCTCTAGCCGAGGTTGTCAACGGTCGCTCGGAAGAGATCTTATCTCTAGCCGAGGTTGGCACTCGTGTTAGGACGAGGTTCTCCTCCTGTTCCTAACCGAGGTTGTTTCCGATCGCTTGGGGAGAGATCTTATCTCTAGCCGAGGTTGGCAACGGTCGCTCGGGAGAGATCTTATCTCTAGCCGAGGTTGATGTGCGTGCTCGGGGGAGATCTTATCTCCTGCGGCCGAGCTTCTCTCGGGGGAGATCTTATCTCCTGTAGCCGAGGTGCGCGCTCGCGTTAGGACGAGGTTCTCCTCCTGTTCCTAACCGAGGTTGTTCACGGTCGCTCGGGAGAGATCTTATCTCTAGCCGAGGTTGGTGTTCGTGTTAGGACGAGGTTCTCCTCCTGTTCCTAACCGAGATTTTTTTTCGGTCACTCGGAAGAGATCTTATCTCTAGCCGAGATTGTCAACGGTCGCTCGGGAGAGATCTTATCTCTAACCGAGGTTGGCACTCGTGTTAGGACGAGGTTCTCCTCCTGTTCCTAACCGAGGTTGTTCCGGTCGCTCGGGAGAGATCTTATCTCTAGCCGAGGTTGGCAACGGTCGCTCGGGAGAGATCTTATCTCTAGCCGAGGTTGGCAACGGTCGCTCGGGAGAGATTTTATCTCTAGCCGAGGTTGATGTGCGCGCTCGGGGGAGATCTTATCTCCTGCGGTCGAGCTTCTCTCGGGGGAGATCTTATCTCCTGCAGCCGAGGTGCGCGCTCGCGTTAGGACGAGGTTCTCCTTCTGTTCCTAACGCGGCGATTATTGACTGCTGCTCTCCCGTCATCGCATAGTTTTCGCATCCAGAAATATATTTGCAGAGGGGAGAATTTTACCGAAGGGAAATCGTGGACAACGCGCTCTCGTTTGAGGGTCGACGGGGTGTTGTTCCTCGGAGCTCCCTCGAGCAGCAAGTCCCGTCCAGACGACCTCCTCTATCTCCTGCCGGCCTTCATAATTTGGACCATGCTTCTCTTGACTTTGTCGCTGGGGATGACAATCACCGATGTGGCTAGCACCTAGCTCCTCCCTGGGGTGGCGTTGATGACGCCGCGGGACGGCCAACCTTCTTGTCTTTTCCGATTTCGGCAGTGCCTATAGCCGATCTTCTCCTTGATCGCGCATGTTTGGAGAGGCCGTAGTCCTTCAGGTCTCGGCGGTTGGCTCTTAACTTTGCCGAAAATTCGAGTTGGAGGGTCGTAGTTGCGGAACCTTCTGGGAGGGGGGCTTCGTTCCGTCCTTGCCGGCGCCGAACTTTATTTTGGAGGTTGAGTTGAGGAGTTCGGCTTTCCACCGAGCTCCATTTTATCTTGATGCCGAGCTTTGGGGTGAGCCCGGCTTTTCTCGCCCGAACTTCATTCCGCCTCCAGTGAACACTTTGTAGGCGGTTCCTCTGGGGGACATACTGGAGCGTGAGTTCGGCCTTACTTGCGCCGAACTTCGTTCCACTTTCCCGCGGAAGCTTCCGCGGGAGGACTTCATACTTCTTTGTCGGAGCTTCCTCGCTGACGGGCTCATAGGTGGGTTCGGCCTTCCTCGCGCCGAACTTCATTCCGCTTCAGCGGGGGAACTTCTGCTCTCCGTTTCTCTCTTAGGGGCGATTGGGCTCCTCCCTAAGGCTGATTCCTCCGCATTTCTTCGGCAATAAGTTTCGGGGTGGACGACCTCCTCATGCTGAACTCCTCAATTTGGTGCAAGCTCTCGCTGCTGGGAGATGGCGAATCGCTGATGCACCGAGATCTTTCCAGGGGCCATGTGAATGACGCCGTAAGGTGGCCGACCTTCTTGCAGTCTGGCTACGGCAGCGCCCTTAGCCGATCTTTTTCTGCTTCAGGCCGGTACCGGAGGAATTTACCCAGCCGACCCGTTCTGACGAGCTCCTCAATTTCGTCTCGGAGCTGGATGCATCCCTCCGTGTCGTGGCCGTGGTCGTGATGGTAGAGGCAGTACTTATTTCGATCGCGCTTGTTTGGGGGAGATCGTAATCCTTCCGGTCTTGGCAGCTGGTGTTTTACTTTGGTGAGAATCTGGGTTCGAGGAGCGTTGAGGGGGGCATAGCGGCGGAACCTTTCGGGAGGTGGACCTCGGCCTCCTTTCAGGCAGTTGAGGATAGGGCCCGCCTGCTTCGTAGGGGTCGCAGGAGCCAGCTTCACCAGCTTCTGTCGCCGCGTCCTTCGACGGCTCCCTCTTTCCTGAGTCTTCCCCGCATCTTCGCCGACCAGAGTCGGCGAGTCCCTGGGATATTTCTTCTCCAGGGAAAACAGCAGGTCGTTCTTCTGAAGGCCGCCCTTGAGGGCGGCCATAGCAACTGATTGGTCCAGGTTCCGGACTTCCAGCGCGGCAGCGTTGAACCGGGTGACGTAAGCCCGGATGGGTTCCCCCTCTTTTTGCCTGATGGCCAACAGGGAATCCGAGCCTCTGCGCGGCCGTTTGCTGCTGACGAAGTGGGCCGCGAATTGTTGACTCATTTGGTCAAACGACAGGATGGTGCCCGGCTTAAGCGCCGAGTACCAATTCCTAGCCGCTCCCTTGAGGGTAGAAGGGAAAGCCCGACACAAAATGGCATCAGGCGCGCCATGGAGTAACATCGTCGTCCTGAAGGCCTCCAAATGGTCGACCGGGTCAGTGGTCCCATCGTAGCTTTCGAAAATGCGGGAGCTTGAAGTTCGGTGGTACCTGTTCCTGCATAATTTTCTGTGAGAAGGGAGGATCAGTGCAAATATCGTTACCGCGGGAGGAAGGAGTATGACGAAGTTCTTCTATGCGCCGTCCCATCTCCATGAGCCTTTGGTCCAGGAAATCTTCGCGATCCTTAATCCCCAAGGTCTTCTCGCGGAAGGGGTGCGAAGCTTCTCCCTGGGTTGAGCCGCGGTCCGAGCAGGGGCTCTTTGCCGGCTGCCCCTCTCTCTCCGAGGGCCGGAGGTTGGGTAGCCCACATCGGTCGCTCCTGGACTGGATTCCCGGGCTCCGGGGAACCCCGCGCCGGTCGAGTGGGCGCTGGACCTCGCGAATGCGTGGCTTGCACTGCCTGCACCGCCTCCGTAAGATCGCGGACCTGCTGGGCAAGCAGGTCGAACCGCTCCGCATCTACCGCGAGTACGGAGCGGGCCCGCGTCGCCGGGGCCGGAGTGGGAGCGGACGGACCCGAACGGGATCGGGCCGCGGAGGCTGCCGACCTCCGGGTCGAGGTTCTTCTGGGAGGCATTTTTCTTTTCAGAAAAGGAATACTGAAGAGGGAGGAGAGAGATCCGGAGCAGGGGAGGGAAATCGTCGCCGAGCACTCCTTTAAGAACAAGGGAACCTCGAAGGTTCAGTCCCTTCTTCCCACAGACGGCGCCAATCTGTTGGTGCAGAAATCCGTCGCCGCCGGAGGTCGCCGCAATCGAGGCCGCTGGGCGCCGCCGGGGACCTGCAAAACGAAGTCCCGTCCGGAACCGGTGGGGTGGTGGCTCCGGCAGGACCCTCCGACGGTCAAGTTAGTTTCCGACCAACAGTAATGGAGTGCTCGGAATGAGTTCCGGAGCTTAGAGATGTGGAGGAGAGCTTAGAGAGTCGAAGAGTTCCAGAGAGCTTAGCCTTAGCGTGTCGGGAGGGTCCTTTATATAGTGGAGCTTGATGGTGACAACTGCAGCCGCGTGCTGGCGGGCCGCTCGAGGTTCGGTGGAGTCAGTCTCACTGGCGCCGCATGCGGCGGATGGAGGGTGACAGCCATCGCCGCCTGACAGTGGGTCGCTATCGCCCGCGGCGGACTGACTGATGGTGCGGCGGACTGACTGATGGTGCGGCGGACTGACTGATGGTGATGGTTGCAGAGCTTGCCGAATGAAGGGATGAAGGCCTTCGTCGTGTGCCCATTTCGGAGGAGTTCGGGCTCCTGAAGAGGAAGATAGGAGGGAGTTCGGCTCCCATAGGCGTCTGGCGAGAGGTATGCAGCTAAGGCCCGTCCGCAGAAGAGTTCGGCTGCTGAGAAGCCGCGGCTCCGGCCGTCTGGGGTTCGGCCGGCTGTTGGACTTGGGCTGAGGCTTGGACACTTGAGAGTTCGGTAGGAGCTCGGTCGGCCGAAGTTTGATGAGGGCGACCGCTGAGGAGTTCGGCCCAGTGACGACTGCTGAGGAGTTCGGGCTCTGAGGAGTTCGAGTGACGATCCTGAGGAGTTCGGGCTCCTGAGTGACGACCGCTTGGGGATTCTACTAAAGCCCGTCCGCTGAGGAGTTCGGCCGCTGAGAGGACTTCATTGAAGCTCGGCCGCTTGGAGTCGGTCCGAAGGAGTTCGGCCGCTGAAGGAAGGAGCTCGGCGCTTGGGGTCGGTCCGAAGGAGTTCGGCCGCTGAGAGGACTTCATTGAAGCTCGGCCGCTTGGAGTCGGTCCGAAGGAGTTCGGCCGCTGAGAGGACTTCATTGAAGCTCGGAAGGAGTTCGGCCGCTGGGGGGGAAGGACTTCGGCCTGGGGAAGGCTCGCTGAGGAGTTCGGCCGGGTCGGTCCGAAGGAGTTCGGCCACTTGGGCTCGCCTGAAGTCGGTCCGAAGGAGTTCGGCTGTGGGAAGTTCGACGGGCGGAGGGAGTTCGGCCTCTAGGCAGTTCGGCCGTGGTAGGGGCTCGGCCTGGCGCCTGGCGCTAAAGCTCTTCAGCGGCTACTGGTTACATTGGGCTGAGCGTCGGACCGGGCTTCGGCAGGAGCGGGATTTATCCCCAACATTATATATTATATATTATATATTATATAATATTATATTATATCATAATATGTTAATATATTAAATATAATATAATAATATATGATATATTATATTATAATATAATATATTTTTATTCTTTTATTCTAAAAAATTTAAAATTTTATGTATGAAATGTGATTTTTAATAAATTTAATTTAAAAATATTTCATTACATTAATCTGATTGTCATATTAAATATGTGAATTAAAATTTTTAATAATTTTACTATAACATTACATAGATCAAACATATTAATCAATATTATAGATAATTTATTTAAATTATAGATAATTTATATTATCAGATAATTTAGATTAAGATTATCTAGCACCACCGTACTAAACGTGATTTTAGAGAAAACCTGAGAGCATGAAATAAATAGGTATGGGGAAGCCGGTTTGATTTTTGATGTTGTCCACTTTATACTCCAATGAAAAATAAATATAATCTCATGCTTCCTCTCTTGATCCTACCTTGTCTAAATTTTATCCACCAAAACTGTTCAAATAGATTAAAAAAATATTTATAATAATTCTTCTTCCCTAAACTTGTGCCTGCAAGTGCCCAAACACTAATTTCTTTTATAAGTTATTCCATCGGTTTGAGTAGTTCAGCAAGGGAGGTGCTAAGGCCTATAAGAATGGTAGTTCTCGTTGAGATGCTGCCAGCAAGCCAATCAGAGCTTCACGAACTGAATGATTGGCTTGGAATATGATACCTGGATCATCGACTCTTCCTGAAAACTTTTTTTTAAAATATATACTTCGTGTTCCTGAAAACTTGTAATTTTTCATTGAGTGAATGGTGACATGGGCACCATCATTATCTTTTTACTTTTCTTTGAATGCTGTTCTGAAAATTTTATAACCATTATTTTATTTTATTTGAGAGAACCGACAGGAATTTATTCAATTAAAGAAAAAATTTATAATAATTAAATCTTGATGATGCCCTTTTATAATAGGGACTTGGGGAGATGACCTATCTGCTACAAATTGAAATAGCTGCATTATTGGACCTCTAGGCAAGTAGAGCACGCTTTCCCTCGAAATAGGGATGGCCAACCTAACCGGTTTTTTTTTTTTTTTTTTTGGGTACGGATATGGGCGTTCAACTAAAATAATCAAATTAAGTATGTTAAGAGGTAAGCTGCTACGCCATGTGAACTAAAATGATCAAATTAACTATGTTAAGAGATAAGATGCTACGTCATGCGATTCCGCCCCAGTTGATACCTGATGCCTCTTCTTAGGACCACATGACAGCTGGGTGTGGATGGTGATCAAATTAACTAAAATTTTTGTTTCTGCCGCTATACGGCCCCATGCCGGGGCTCTAGCTCCTTGGCTCCATTCACTTATGCACAGTTCAAAGAAAGGGAAGGAAAAAAAATAAAAATAAAAACAACACTTCAAAATTATAATATGTAAAAATTGATGGCATCTAACCATTTATATGATTATTTTTACACAAAATGATTATCTATCCATTTGATGCGAGTATTGGTGCTCTGTAGTCTCATCTAGTTATGCCATCATGACATCTCCTCTTACCCTCAAAGCAAGAGATGAGAGATTCGATTTTGGATGGCAACAACCCTCCTTTAATCTAGATTAGTTAATTCTCGGTTCATTGAATGCTTCAATCTTCTTGGAGGTATAAGCTCCTATCTAAATGAAGTGGGCCAGGATAAAAAAATAAGTAGGGAATTATTCCCTCTGGTTATTAAAATAAAAAAAAAAAGTAAATTATGTCTCTAGTCCTTAAACTATATTAGATTTTGCAAATGGTCCATAAACTATAAAAATCTAAGTTTTAGTTTTCTAACTTTCTGAATCATTTTAATCTTTTCTTCATCCATTTTCGATGACTTTCTTTCATCGATTTACTTCTCTTATCTGAAATTGGTGCTTACATGGTGTTGGTACGGTCATTCATCACCGAACACATGGCATCATCAGAATGGCTGGGACCTCAAGCGATTGCATGAAAAGATAAAGTTCTCAGTCATAGGTCGATAATCAACCAACCTAGCAGATGGCCTACTAAGAATGAACAAAATCAGATCGGTGATCTATCGATCTTCATAATATCTAGAATAGTAAATCACTGTCCTCCAAAACCATTCGAAAAACAAGACTAGATCGGTATTTAACCAATTTCATCATAACTGTGTAAGAGTCAGAGCAGCACTTTACTATTCTGGAACCATCTGTTTCACAGGAGATCAATTTTTACTGACCTTATGCAGCAACAACCAACTTGGGCACGAGATCAGTCTTTTGGCGACCAATCTCTTTTGTCTAGATCGGTAAAATACGGATATAGTCAACTGCATGTTCATTGCTGAGACCTAGATCGTTAAATTACCAATCTCGTAATGCATCTAGATCGATAATTTACTGACATAGACATGCTCTGGTTGCCAACTAAGCACCAACCACGCTCTAGTCAAGCAACTCTTCTCCAGCTATACTATAGCTAATTGTTACTTAGGCAAATGGCCAATAGCTACCATTCAGCTGACCATAACCAATTAATGGCCTAACAAACTCTTCTTCAGGCCTAAGAAAATTTTTCTATAAATTAAAGGGCAGGGTACCCCTCTCAAGTGAGCACAAAATTCATAGAGTCGAAACTCTGCTAAAATTTACTCTCAATTTTTTCATTGAAGGAAGATCGAATCATCCTTCACTCAAATTCTCTCATTCTGCCAACAACTTTTTATTTTCACTATCTATTGATAAGGCTTCGACTGACTTAAGCATTGGAAGGTCCTAAATTAGAGGGTACCCCATCGGTTCTTGGACTTTTCTTACAGGCTGGCTCATGATTTACATCAAACTGGCTTGACCAACTCTCCAACATGAATCTCTTTGAAGATCTGAAGCCCTGCTGCAACACATGGTTTTTATTTTAAACAATTGGCATAGGTGCTATTATATTTTTCATCTTCATCTTTGGAAATGCTCTCCCCAATTCTCTCCATTCTCCTCTCGATCTAGGAATTTTCTGCAATCATCATCCCAAAACCCTATTTTCTCAATTTTCTTCCCTATTTCTCCTCTACGATAGCCATCCTTTTGTTGATTCGCCTATGGATAGAAGCTTCATAGTTGGATCTAGCATCTCTAAGAGTGTAAATGGGTCGGGTCGAACCTGATCATTAGTGATTCCGATCTAACCCAGTTCCTGGATCGGATCCTAATGTTGGACCCAAATCTAATCCAATTGAAAATTGGATCGGATTGAATCAGGTCCACCATAAAAAAGTTTGCCCCATTGGATCATTTAGATTGGATCGGTTTCATATATAATTCAATCTCAATCTAAAAATTTTAGATCCGGTTCGAACCCAAATTTTGATCGGGCCTAGTTCGTATGATAAACTAACATATGCGAAGTTTATGGCAAAAAAAATAAATATTACTTTGCCTTAGCTCTTAACTTATCAATAATTTTTGAAAATCTCACCATCAAATTAAGTAAATTTTTTAAAAAATAATAATACTATAAGAGCATTTAATTAGAATTTCAATTCCACTCTATTTACTTTATAGTTTATATGTTAGATTTAATACTGAATTCTGATCGAATCGGATTGGATCGGATCGAAATTCAGTAAATCCAAATCCAACCCAGAATATTGAACGAGTCTAATTTTAGAACCTAACATAACTCCACGAGGCCTTCAAAATGGGTCGGATTGAGTCTAAGCAGATCAAGCTGGATCGGATCATGGGTTAATCCGATCCATTTGCAGCCTTAAGCAGCTCCCACCAATCCAGAGCTTCGAACAGTGAGCGAGATAGGTTTTACTTTTGTGGCTTATGCGTCTAGATAAAATCCTCATGGATAAGTAGAAATCCAGATTGAAGGTTCTTAGGTTGCCCATAATTTAGGATATGAGTTTTCTTTAGCCCTAACTTCCTTTTTTTCATCTTTTGAATCTAAAAAACTATCTCTGTACAGGTAACGCTGTCCTGCTGTGATTATTTCGAGTGGTATGATAAAGAGATATTCTTTTTTGGAAATATGGTGATCAATCAGAAGAAGAAATTGGACGTGAAGTAGGAGCGATTCAACCGCTTCTGTGGCAAACAGAGGATGTATCAGCTGATTATTTTTGTTTCTTGATTAGTTATTGATCTATTA
The DNA here is from genome assembly GCA_006176705.1 of Cocos nucifera. NCBI lineage: Eukaryota > Viridiplantae > Streptophyta > Magnoliopsida > Arecales > Arecaceae > Cocos > Cocos nucifera. Next base: position 110,771 of record QRFJ01005203.1, read on the forward strand.
TTGGCGAAAAATCAGTTGTAGCGCCTGAGTTTGGGGAATGCTGTCATTTTATAATGCATTTTGAGACTCAGAATTAGTTACTGTTAGAGTTTTATGAAACAGTTATTTAGGATGTTTGTAATGCAAATGAATAAAATTCTCTTTTATGTGACACATGTATCATTCATTATCTTATTTTATCCTTTAATCATTTCTGCTGTCAGGTATGTAAAGAAAAGTCTGTGCAGAATCATAAAAAAATATAGTCAAATTAGCTAATCTCTGTTAGCAAATATTTTTAAACTTTAGGGACCAAATGAAAAGATTTTAAATAGTAGAAGAACTAACAAGATATCGATCATCTAATGGAATAATTTATCCAAACCTTCCTAAAATGTCATGTGCATGGAATGTGTAGTTAAAAGATGTGGACCATCCTTTGCAGTTGGCTAATTTGTAAGTCAAATGAGAAACAATGTAATCTTTGTAAGAGAGTTTATATTATTTATATAATCCAAAAATCTTGAGGACCAAATAGAAGATATTTATATTATTCAAGAATTTGTGTTATATACACAGAATCCATGAAAAGGTGACCTGTATGTAAATAGAATGTTAATGTTAAAAGCTGTCGGCTACATCACAAATTTTAGTATATAAATCAATAAAAAAAATAAAAAATAAATATGCATACAGTATCAAAATATAAACTTTGAGGATCAAACACAGAAAGATTAGATAGTTTAAAGATTACTATTAATAGATTAATCAATGAATATGCATATAGTACCAAAATAACCATTTCAAGTACTGTGGATTACCATTCAGTATACAATATCATTCATTACTAAACAACTCAAAATATTTCATATGCTATGAACCATCATCTGTAATTCACTATATATTTTCAACAAAAATTCATAAAGATCCAGACCTACCCCTCACAGCCCTTTTAGGTGGCATAAATCTATCCCTTTCTTCTCTAATAGTAGTCCTTCCAGCAGTAAAACCAATCCTTACAGATAAAAATGAAGCACCTCTCGTAGAAGATGAAGCATCTCTTATAGCAACAACAGAACTAGTCCTCCCAGCAGCACTACCTTTAGTCCTTCCAGTCCTCCCAGCAGCAGTAGCAGATGGTGAAGCAGTCTTATTACCACTTCCAACAGCAATAGCAAACAATAAACTAGCCCTATTACCACTTTCAGTAGCAGCAGATGTAGAACCAGCTCTACTACCTCTGCCAATAGCAAAACTAGCCCTCCCAATAGCAGATCTAACCCTTTCAATGATAGATCCAGCTCTTCCAAAAGTAGATCAATCTCTTCCAGTAGCATATCTACCTCTCTCGACGGTAATAGTTCTACCAATCATACCTCTACCAGTACGATATTTTTCAACTACAGTTCTTTCGATTTCTAGAACACTATCTTCTCCAACAGCACCACCTACTTGTGCTACCTTAGTCCCAACAGATATAAAACCCTGAAAGGTAGCATGATCAAATAGTATTAATATTTACTTTAATTTGCTAAGTTAAATATTGAATGATTATCGACATACTTGTGTGCCATGATACTCTATTGAAAACCTGAATCCCATAAATCTTCTGCTGCCCTTCTGCCCTTAGCTTCCATTGATTCATTTTTTGGATCTTGGGTTACCTCTAACTAGTTGTTCCCTATATGTCCTAAAGTTATGTCCCATCAAATGACATTTTCTACACCGAATCCATATATCTATCTTTCTTAATCTACCTTGAGTGGAATTTTTTGTTCTATCTGCATTTCTTTTTCTTTTCCTTTTTGGCCTACCATATGGCCTCCTTATAATTGGAGTAGTGGAGGCACAAAGTTGGTTTTAAGCTATATATTCTGACCATTAAGTGGATGGAGGAAATAAGAATATATTCTCAAAAATATATTTTTTTAAAGTAATAATGCACATACTCTTCCAACTTTTTTTTTTTCAAAAAATATATACATTGTGTGGCATATGGCATGTGCACATAGTATACCATTCAATTGCCACCTATAATAACTATATTCTATCTTATCAAAGTCCACTACATATTGATTAATATCATATTCAACCTCATACCTGCTATCATCAACCCATATAGCAAGATAAAATCGTGATATTTTTTTATTCTTCTCTAACTTCTTCAAAATGTTAGGACAAATTGGATAATCATGTTTTAGCAACTATTTCTTTTTCTTGATTGTCCTTGACATCATAGCCTTGCATATCATCTCTAGCATTTGCACTAAAGATTTATCCCTTGACTGTAAAATATAAGTATTGAATGTCTTGGATAAATTGTTAAGGAGCATATCATATCTAAGCAAAATCCTAAATATATGTCTTGATCAGAAATGTGCAGGAATAGCCATCGGCCATTAATATGTAGAAGAATCAATTCTTTTCATCACATGAATATGATACTTAAAGTCTGATTGAGTTGTAGCTTTGCAGCATTCTAAAGAGCATCCTTGAGCATCAATTCTTTAAACTTTGTCTTGAAGTTGGCAAATAAATATCGTATGCAGAATCTATGATCTACTCCTTGGAGTTCTTCATCAAATATAAGTAGTAAGCCCTGCAATGATGTTAAAATATGATTAGCATATAATTAAAATAGCATATAATTAAAATAGCATATTATACTAAAATTATATTGATATGTTAAAATAGTATCTTCTGCTGGTCAGTAATGAATATCCAGCCTTTATCCCTATAGAAGCCAATATTAGGTTAGAGAAGTTTTAAGAACTAGCCCCAACTGTCTTTGGATTCGGACTCAATAATAGCTCAGGCAATTGGATATATACCATTATTTTCATCAATCCCAATTGCAGCCATTAACTGTCCTAAACAAAGACCTTTGAGATGACAAGCATCTGAGACAATTATAGGCCTGCAACCATCTAAAAAACCCTACTTACAAGTAGCAAAACATGTATGAAATCTCTTGAATATTGGTTCACCTTCCAGCTGCTATATATCAATAAGCATTTTTATAGTACTATCTTCATTTGTTTTTCTAATCTCTTTAGCATAGTCCCACAACCTACTATACTACTTTGCAGTAGATTCCTGTATCATCTCTATAGCCTTCCTCTTTGCCCAATATGCTTAGGATCTAGATATTTGTACATTGAAATCCTATCTAACCTACGTAACAACCTCATTAGGCTTCCAAGATGACCGACTCCTAAATTTTTACAAATACTTATTGGCTAGGTAACTTGACTTCATGTTCCTATTCCAAACCTTCCTAATATAAGAATGTTTATTATAGTAAGATTTAATCTGCACAGTGCCACCATCTTGCATCAACGAAGCATGTAGAGTTTTCAATTATAACTTTTTTAGCATGCATCTCTCACCTTGGTCTTATCATTTTTTACCAACCTCACATTATGTCCTCTAATTATTGTATGCTCTCTTATTGCTCTTTTAAACAACTCAAAAGACTTAAATTTCATTTTCAACTTAAATTGTACATTTGCCATATCAGTTTTCTTCTTGAATACATCCAATGTAGCATCATGCTCCTCATCATTTGAATCTCATGAATCCAAATCCTCAGACTCTGCATATTTTGAGGAGATAGCCTGATGGTTTTCATCTTCTTCAATCCCTAGTTTAGTTGGTTCTCCTCTTAGTTTAGTTGGTTTATCCCTTGGTATACGTCTCAGTTCAGTTGTTTCACCCCTTAGTTTATCTAATTCATGCCTAGGTACATCCTCTTCAGTCATATATTCAGGACCTGCAGCTCTTGGTTCATCTTCTTCAGCATCAATTCTAATATAATCACTATCTTGTAGGTCATCCAAATTAATGCTTCTTTCATCTTCCTCTTTACTTTCTTCACTGCCTCACTCACAGCCTTGCCCAACATCTTGGTAAGGTACATGAATGAATATATACTCTAAATTTAGCAATGGCTCTATAACTGAAAAAGAATGCAATTTATTCTACTGTATTGGATCCGGCTCGGGCATAGCTTTCTGACCTTCACTGGCTCCTTCGTCTCTATGTCCTACATATACATATATCATTCCATCTGTTGGAATGTTTGAAATCATCTCTAACATATTTTGATCTCTAAAGATAAATTTCAAACTATTATTTAGATTTTTTTTAGCTTAATATAGTAAAATCGAGAGAAGTTGGAAACCTCAATATCCTCTAACATTTCCTCTAACTCCTAAATAAAGACTCTATCAGGATCGAAATTATCATATATAGAAACTTGCCCCCCAATATACTGTACTGTAGGCCTAAATATAAACTTTCCACCATAATAAAATGTGATAAAAAAATAATTAGAAGCCATATCCAGTAATACTCTAATACATTATTATGACAAAAATAATGAGGATAATAATGATATATTATTATATTATAATTACATATAGAAGAAATCTTGGATGCATGTTATGCACAATAATATATGAAAAAATTATTGTACCATTTTGAAACTTGGCAAATACATAGAGGACAATTAAGATAAGGCACTCATCATCTTCAAAATTATTTTAAAACTTGGCAAATACAAAAAGAAAAACTAAGATAGAGCATCCATCATCTTCAAAATAATTTCAAAACTTAGTAAATACATAGAGAACAATAATAAGACAGATACTAACCTTTTATTTGATGGGAAAAAGTCTTCGGGGGCTCCAAATGCAGAACAACGATCTGTCTTCGTCTCTGTCAGAAGAAAGATGATATCAATTTTCATAAATCTCCATCTTTATCGAAGAGAAAAAAAAAATTAAAAAAAAGAAGGATACAGCAAAAAAAATTTAGGGCAGCGATAGAAAAAAGGTTCCAAAAAGGAAAGGAAAGCACTGGTTTAAAAGAAAAACACCGATTCGAAAGAAATTTTTTTTTTATAATTTCATATCAGCTTCGGTATATTTGTTCAAATGAACGGAGCCGCATAAGCTTCAATAACTTTCATAAAAAAAATTTTCATGAGAAAAATTCATTGAAAATAGATAAAAAAATAAGATTAAAATAGATCAAAAAGTTAGGAGATTAAAATTTAGAATTTTATAGTTTAAAAACTATTTTAAAAAATTTAATATAGTTAAAAACTAAAAATATAATTTATTATTAAATAAATAAATAAATAAATATTAATATTATTATTATAAATAAAAAAAAGAAAAAAAAAGAAAAAGAAAGAAAGGGAGAAGAAGAAGAAGAGAGAGAAAGGCAGTTTACCTGTCGCATCAATCATTTTACGCTACGTTGTCGGCTAGCTGCAGGGAAACAATTTGCATTCAACGGTGGGCTCCATATTATAGATAAGAAATTATGAGAAAGGCCAGGTGTTGGGAACGACGTCACCTTTGTCTTCAGCGAAAGGAAAAACGAGTTTTGCCTTCAGCGGGAGTCTCAAACCTCTTGCTCCCTCAAAGACCAAGGGTTCGGAACGACGCCACTTTTGCCTTCAGCGGAAAAAAAAAGAAAAAGAAAAGAAAAGGGTAAACAGCAGTCCACTGCGTCAGCGGTGAGCTCACGAGAGTCCCAAACAAACCTCTTGCTCCCTCAAAGCCATAAATATTCTTTTCCTCGTCTCCCCTGCCTCCATCCTTAATATCTGCCTCTAATTCTCTACCAACTCATCCACAGCTTGCATCAAATGGAGGCCATCGAGGACGTCGTGATCGTCGGCGCCGGAATAGCGGGGCTCGCAACGGCTTTGGGACTCCACAGGTATGAACTAATTAACTTCTATATATATATATTGCTCTTGGGAGGAATTAAAGAGAGAATAAGAATATGATGGGTTGAGAGAGGGATGCAGGAAGGGAGTGAGGAGCTTGGTGTTGGAGTCGTCCGAGTCGCTGCGGGCGGCGGGTTTCGGGCTCGTCATATGGACCAATGGTTGGAGAGCGCTGGATGCGCTTGGGGTGGGCGACTCTCTCCGGCAGAGTCACGTCCGTCTGCAAGGGTGAGCAGCCACAATACTCTTTTTCTCTCTTATTATAGATTTCGTATCTCAACCATTTAGTCCCGTTCTGCACGGAACTTGATCATATAATAAATGCATATCACTTTTAATTCATGCCTAATATTTATATATATGAAAAGCAAAAAATATATATTAAAATTAATGAACGTTCTCATGCGTGCAGAATAACCAATACTTCGGCAAATTCTGGAGCCAGAACATCACAGTTGGCATTTACGACACAAGGGAAAAGGTGAGCTTTCAGATTGTGTGATGCATGAACCAAATTTTTTAACCACATTGCATTGTTCTTTTGCCACCAAATGATTGAAGTTAATCTCTACAATCAGCACACAAGACCATGTATTCCTTATGTTTTGAGTACGCATACTTGTCCGTCATCTAATATAATTGTAATGGGATCATACAATAATTATTTGTGGATGAGATAGAAGAAAAGAATCGATCTCTTGCTACAACCTGCTAGTGAGGTGTCCCATTAATATCTTCTCGTGAGAAAGTGATGTGTTCCATTAATTTAATTTTAGTCTTTTTGGTCGACTCTTTGGATTGCCTATATAAATTATGTTTTTTAATCTAAAAATTTGAAAATGATGCAGTGGAGAGCATGAAGCACGTTGCGTAAGGAGGAGTATATTGTTGGAAAGCTTAGAAAATGAGCTACCACTTGGCACCATTAGATACTCTTCCAAAGTTGTTGCAATTGAGGAGGATGGCTACTTTAAGCTCCTGCATTTGGCTGATGGCTCCACACTCAAAACTAAGGTATGCATATTTCTAAAAGGGAATGGACATAGATGAAATGGTTTTGTAATGCAAAATATAGATCAATGTGGTACATGAACTTTTTAAAATTGTTAATAGAATTATTTTAAAACTATTTCTGTTATTCTTTTCCATGTGATAGGTCTTGATAGGTTGTGATGGAGTAAACTCAGTGATAGCAAAATGGCTGGGCCTAAAGAAACCAAGTACTACGGGGCGTTCAGCTTCGAGAGGTTTTGCTGAGTTTCCAAATGGACATGGTTTCAAACATGAGTTCATGCAATACTTAGGAAAAGGCTTTCGTATAGGTTTATTACCTTGCGATGAGAAAAATGTTTATTGGTTTTTTACTTGGACTCCCTCGGAGCAAGGTAGGCTCTACAATTTTTGTTGTATTTTCATGCATTCTATTACGTATATTTGTAGTCAAAGTAGATGATGCTAAACAAGCAAAATGCTCCACCTCCATCCAAACATGTTAGCTTAGCTAATTGAAAAATAGTTCAGCATCTTCCTTAATTGTAAAGCCATAGAATTTGGGCCATCAGTGTGTAGTTAATTGCTTGAAACATGTGTTATTTTTTCTTCCAAAGAAAAAAAGGTTTGGAGGTTATTTATTTTTGTTTTTCTTCACAAAAAATATGAATTGAAAGGCTAGAAAAATATACATAAAATCAATGCTCATTTTTGCTAATTAAAGTTTTGCTTCCATACATTTTTTAAAATAATAAATGTTCTTTACATTAAATCTAAGCTCCTAAATTATTAAGTCTAAAACAGGCATTTCAAATATATATATAGTTCAGCTAATTACAAATTACGAAAAAAAAAAGTTTTTTTTGCAAGTTAGCCCCTTATATCTTTTGTATTTATTTATTCATTATTGCCTATACTCTATTTATATTTAATTAGTGAAATCTTGTAATTTATTGCTTATATGCATTCCAGGTTAACTAGATGACAACAAAATATTCTACTTATATTCTTTTTTTCTTGGTAACAATTCTACTTATCTTCTTCCAACAATGCTACTTACATAACTTTTGGATATTTTTATTCCTGGCCCTCGCATGTGCATGACCTCTTAACCTATGCTTCTCCAACTTTGGTACTCCAGCAGCAAATGCTCATTTTTTCTTAAAATAATGATATATTTGTCATTCTATAACCCTGGCCAATATTAACCATGGTCCAGTCAACGGAAACCAGAGGAAGAATTGTCTTGTGCAAATGTATAACTTTGCAAGAATTTTTATATAAATAACGAAAGATAGACATTAATATGTAAATATAAGAAGATGGAAGAACAATTTGCAAGAAATCCAGAAGCATTCGTTCACTCTTCGTCAACCACATGGTGGGCTTAGGAAAAAAAAAAACATGCATGGGAGTCCTGAAGAGAGGGATTTCTTAGAGAGATAGAGCAGAGAGATTGTGTGAGACAGACCAAGCAATAAATTTTATTCATCATATGCCTACATGCCTTTTTACATCAATATGAAGATATTAACCCTTTTGTTTGTTTTTATTTGACAGAAAAAGAAGTTGAAGAAAGTTCAATAAAAATGAAACAATATATCTTAAGTAAGTTGAAGCATTCCAAGATATCCGAAGAATATATGCATGCCATGGAAATAAGTGAACTCACCAATCCAATCTCAGCTCCATTGAGATACAGGTGGCCATTTTCTTTATTGTGGGGGGATATAAGCAAGGGAAATGTTTGTGTGGCCGGAGATGCACTCCATCCCATGACCCCTGATTTAGGTCAAGGAGGCTGCTCTGCACTTGAAGATAGCATTGTTTTGGCCAGATGCTTAAGTGAAGCCCTATTAGGAAATCATAATGGAGGAGATAAAGAGTATGACAAAATTGAGAAGGGCTTGGAGAAGTATTCTAAGGAGAGAAGGTGGAGGAGCTTTCAATTAATTGCTACAGCTTATGTCTTAGGTCACGTACAACAAAGTGATGGTGCAATCATGAGTTTCCTAGTAGGCAAATTTTTGTCTAGTTTGATTGCTAGGGTGCTCTTAGAAAGAGCTGATTTTGATTTTGGGATACTGTAAAGCTATTAATATGGAGTTCTTTTATGGCATAATTGAATTGGAAATGTGACAGAACTACTAATTAGTATTTAATTTATCCAGCAAAATTCATATAAAAAACTCTATCATAAGGGTCAGAAGCCTAATCCACAAGCCTAAATTTATATTATTTCAAATTCGACCATGTAGGCATACTTAATCCACATTAGTTAATTGATATCTTGAGTTTATTATAAAGGCAATTACAGACTATCTCATATTCGCTTGTGTGTTAGCATTAGTATTTGGCAAATGCCGTGATAAATTTTGGATGATTTTATTCTTTCTTTGATTAAAAAATAATTTCAAACTTAAAAAAAAAAATCCCACTTTTGACTTGTACTGTTCTCTTGCATGTCCTTTAAATAATCAAAAACTACAATAAGAATAGCAAATTTGATAAATATGGAAACATCTTTAAAAGTTTAAAGCTACTTGTGCTGAGCAAAGGAATTTATTCAATAGCATGCATAATGACAATTTTGATCCAATAAGAAAGAGCGTTTGATGAATATTTATATTCTGATCAATGAATCAAAATAAACTAAAGCTATTTGATAGGTGATCTAATAATCAAAATAAACTAAAGCTATTTGATAGGTGATCTAATAAACGAGCAACAAGCATACGATGTATCATGAATAATTTAAGAAGAATAAGTATTTGATGGATGATTGCGATCTCATTATTTTATGAAATTCATCCTTGTCATGCATCCGATTGTTTTGAGTGGATAACGTATTTGATTGATGGTTGTGATTCAAGATCAAGAAATTTTGTTGGCAGATAGTGACCCATTATTTGCTAAAATATTGATAAATTTTTTGATCCATGCGTGTTCTTTTTGTTACTGTTTGGATTAATGAAGATACTCTTCCCATACATTTAAAGCAAGGGGCTCGTTGACCATCTAGCACAGGTTTCACTGTATGTACTTGTTTATTCTATTAGTTCTGCCCAACAACCAAGGTGATCGACAAATTTATACATCAAATTGATAATATTTGGTATGATAAATTATTAGAATTTCAGGGTAAATGCTCTGTATTTTAAAAAGATATACCCTCAAAAAAAAAAAAAAAAAATCCATGATCCTTAATTTTTGAATATTTTGTTTTCTAATTCCTACTCATGTATTTATGCTCGAATGATTAAACTTACTTGATTTACCCAAAAAAATATTATAAATTTTGGAAATAATGAGCCCATCTTGACTAGTGTTGGGAAGCGGTTGACTTGATTCGGCCCATCCATCTAGCTTATGAGCCCGTAACCAGCCCAGATGGTTAGGCCTAAGTCGCATTGTCCAATTTCTGACTGATTTTGTAGCGCATCCAAGCTCGTCTGGATGGCCCATTATAGGCTGAAGCAATATCAAAATGCAAACCTAGCAGTTTAACAGGGATACTTTTTGGAGCGGAAATAAGACGTGATCACAAACAAGGGTCGCCTGGCTGGGAACGCGATTGATTTGCTCAAGATATTTATTTCGTATCCAACGAACATGAATCTCTGGCTAGCTTAAATGTCCGTGGGGTTCGCCTTAACCTTACCCAGCCCGAAATGTCTTGATCGTTGTGCCGTGCTAAACTATTTTCTTGGTCGAGCTTAAAAAGCTGAAGGGAAAGGAGAAAGAATAATAAGGAAAAAAAAAGGCATTCTTGCGATCGAGGGACCCAACTCCAGTTTGGTCCTTGGCTTCGTGTCCTCGCATCAACATGAGCTTCTTCCAATCCTTTCTTTTCGATTTAATGTCGCTTCCTTTGTTTTCTTTCTTCATGGGATCCATGATTGGTTTGTTTGAGTTTTATTCCCAATTTTTAGCAAAAAAAAAACAAAAAAAAATGGAAAGAAAAGGATGACTGATGATGTGGAGATTAACTGCCTGTTTTGATTAAGAGTGCACGGGATTTATAAAAGAAGGGAAGGAGAGGAGAGAGTAAAGAATGAATCTTTGTTCGGTAAAAATTTTTCAATTTTTTTATATTCCTCACTTACTCATTTTTATGTACCCTCAATTTAGAATATAACAGAAGAAGAAAAGATTCACATTTAAATTTTACTTTTTTAATTTTTTTTTAATAAAATTTTAAAATTATAAATAGATCATTATATATTTTATTTTTTTAATTTTACATATCAACTCTTTGTTTTTCGTACAAATCATAAATCTTAACCATTTCTTCGTCCATAGACCATCTCTACGCATGTAAATTTGGATATTACGATCTTTAGGAGATAGATTCTGATAACAGAAATTTCAGAATATATCAGTGTCTAAGTTGACAGTAATTTCTTATAGTTTCAATAAAATTTTTTTGGTATATGGAATAAATGCATCTTATATAAAAATATCTAATAAATATTTTTTAAATAATAAAAAATATTATAAATATTAAATTATATATATATATATATATATATATATATATATATATATATATATATATATATATATATATATATATATATATAATTTTTTTAATTTTTTTATCTGTATATCTAAACAAAAATGAAAGGTGAAATCTTTCACTCGCTGGTTGTTGTTCAAGAATCGCTGTGTTTGGGTAACGGGTTTAAATAGGATGACAAATGTTTGTTTGCGGTGAAAATTTGCATATCAGTGCATTGCTACCGATGAGACATGTTAATGGATGGTTTCTGTTTAGATTATTAACATTGATATGATTTTTTTGTTTGCTTATTTGTGCTTGATACAATTTATGGCCCAATACGTGACACAGAGAAGAAAAAAAAGAGAGAGAGAGACTTCAGTGACTCCTGTTTCGGAACAGGGAGTGGCATGCACTGCAAGAGGCTGAGTTCATCAAAAAAATGGTTAATTCACGTTGATATGACTTACTAGAGTTGAATAGTTGGCATGTTTTTTTCTTTTTTCTTTCTTTCTTTTTTTTTTTCCTCTGTTGAGGTCTTTGTATCATACATCTCTCTAAACATGGTATATTTAAAACTAAACAACTGCTAGGACATTGACCAATCAAAGAATTTATAGATTTATAGATTTTTGTTTAGTACAAGAGAGAAAGATTTCACCTTTCATTTGCAATCGTTTTACCTGAATTCTCAGGCACTGCGGCTAAAATGAAGACTTCTGTAGGATATGATTTGCACCAGCCAGAATTTTTTAATCACTGAAACAACTGCTTTTGCCATCCGAATTTGTTAAAAACTTTTTGTTGAAAACTCATTAAAAGTGGTTACTATTTTTTGAGGTTAAGTGAATAATGCATATTTTTGTGAATACATGTTGGTATAAATCATAAAAAATTCTAGAGAGCGACCCTGGTGCAATGATGGTAAGGTGGCTCCATTGGGACTTGAAGGTTCAGTCAGATCAGGTTTGGTGCCATGCAATGAGAGAGGCATTTGTTGGTTTTCCACATGGACTTCCTTTGCTAAAGGTAGGCTTTATATTTTCATGGACTTCCTTTGCTAAAGGTAGGCTTTATATTTTGCTGGATTGTGGTTGTCTCAATATATACATACATATATACATACATACATACATACATACATACATACATACATATATATATATATACATATATATATATATATATACATATATATACATATATATATATACATATATGTATATATATGTACATATATGTATATATACATATATGTACATATATGTACATATATGTATATATACATATATGTACATATATATGTACATATATGTATATATACATATATGTACATATATATGTACATATATGTATATATACATATATGTACATATATATGTACATATATGTATATATATGTATATATATACATATATATATGTATCTATGTATATATATGTATATATATATATATATATGTATATATATATATGTATACATATATATATATACATATATGTATACATATATATGTATACATATATGTAATACATATATATGTATACATATATATATACATATATATATATACATATATATATATATATATACATATATATAATATAATATATACATATATATATATATATTACATATAATATATATATATATATATATACATACATACATACATATATACATACATACATACATACATACATACATACATACATACATACATATATATATATATATATATATATATATATATATATATATATATATATATATATATATATATATATATATATATATATATATATACAAAATTTAGTTGATGCTAGCTCGAGTTGGAGCCAAGAAAGACGAGGTCGCTGCTGGTGACCTGCAAAACAAAGTTCCGCAAGGTAGGCTTTATATTTTGTTGAATTATGGTTGTCTCAATATATGTATGCATGCAGATATATGTATGTTGGTACAGAATTTGATTGACACTAGATTGAGCTGGAGCCAAGAAAGATGAGGTCGTCGCTGATGACCTGCAAAATAAAATCCCAATCGGAGTCGGTGGTGGTGGCTCCGGTGGAATCCTTCGACGATCAAGTCAACTCTTCTGGCCAACAGAAATGGAGTGCTCAGAAAAGAGTTCGGCAGAGTTTTGGGAAGGAAAAGAGAGCTTAGAGAAAATATATCTGAAGGATCCCTTTTTATAAACAGAGTTTGTAGCGGATTGATAGTGACAGCTACAGCCATTTGGTAGCGGACCGCTCGAGACCTGATAGAGTCTATCATGGAGGAGGGCGCCGTCTGTAGCACCATCTGTAGCAGACTGATAATGACAGCCGTAGCTGTCCGATACTGAGCCGCTCAGGGCCACGTGGGGTTCGGTATGGAGAGAGAGAGGTATCGTCAGATTGATAATGATCGTTTATTGAGATTCAATAATCGAAGTTTGGAGGAAACAGGTATTGGTCAGTGAAGAGCTTCGACATATATCAATTTTAGAGAAGTTTGGACTTCTAAAGGGAATACGTCTGGAGAAAATTATCTGAAAGTAATTCGCTAGAGAAATCTAACTGAAGAAGAAGTCTGGAAGGAGTTCGGCTCCTGGAAGAGTTCGACCGAAGGAGATATCCGAAAGGAGTTCGGCTCCTATAGAAATTTGACTGAAGGAGGAGTGCGGAATGAGTTTCGATCCTGTAGAAATTTGACTGAAGGAGGGATCCGGAAGGAGTTCGGCTTCCATAGGAGTCCAACTGAAGGAGGGATCCGAAAGAAATTTGGCTTCCGTAGGAGTCCGACTGAAGGAGGAATTTGGAAGAATTTTGACTCTCTTAAGAGTCCGACTGAAGGAAAAATTTGGAAGAAGTTTGGCTCCCGTAGGAGTCCAACTGAAGAAGAGATCTGAAAGAAATTCGGCTCTCATATGAGTCCGACTGAAAGAGGGATCCGGAAGAAGTTTGGCTCCCATAGGAGTTTAACTGAAGGAGAGATCTGGAAGGAGTTCGACTTCCATAGGAGTCCGACTGAAGGACAGATCCGAAAGAAGTTTGGCTCTTGTAGAAATTCGACCAAAGGAGAAGTTCGAAAGGAGTTTGGCTCCTGTAAAAATTTGACTGAAGGAGGAGTTCGAAAGGAGTTTAGTCGTTGGGAGAGTTCGGCTGGGGCTCGACCGTTGGAGGAGTTCGATTATGGTTCGATTGTTGGAGGAGTTTGGTTGGGTTCGATTGTTGGAGGAGTTTGGCTATTGAATGAGTTTGGCTGGGGCTCGACCGCTGAGGAGTTCGGTTGGGATTCGGTCGTTGGAGGAGTTTGGTTAGGTTTAGCCGTTGGGGAGAGAATTTTCAATTGAAGCTCTTCCGTGATTACTGGTTGTATTAGGCTAAGCATCAGACTGGATTTCTGCAGGATCAAGATTTATCCCCAACAATAGTTCCTCCACTCTCAAGTTTGAAACTCGAAGGAAGAAAGTATAAAAAGGACGACCGTCGAGGTTTATCTCCAATCGAGGTTGAAATTGTAGTTGAAGCTTGGGAGAGATCTTATCTTCTATTGACGTATACGTTGAAGCTTGGGGGAGATCTTATCTTCAGTCGAGGTTGACGTTAAAGTTGAAGCTCGGGAGAGATCTTATCTTCAGCTGAGGTTGAAGTTGTAGTTAAAGCTCGGGGGAGATCTTATCTTCAGCCAAGGTTGAAGGAGATCTTATCTCCTATTGACGTAGATGTTGAAGCTCGAAGGAGATCTTATCTCCAGCCGAGGTTGACATTGAAGTTGAAGCTCAGAGGAGATCTTATCTTCAGTCGAGGTTGAAGGAGATCTTCTCTCCTGTTGATGTAGACTTTGAAGTTCGAAAGAGATCTTATCTCTAGCTGAGGTTCAAATTATAGTTGAAGCTCGAGGAAGATCTTATCTTCAGTCGAGGTTGAAGAAGATCTTATCTCCTATTGACGTAGACGTTGAAGCTCAGGAGAGATCTTATCTCCAACTGAGGTTGACGTTGAAGTTGAAGCTCGAGGAGAGATCTATCTCTAAGCCGAGGTTGAAGGAGATCTTATCTCCTGTTGACGTTGAAGTTGTTGAAGCTCGGAGGAGATCTTATCTCCAGCCAAGATTGAGGTTGACGTTGAAGTTGAAGCTCGGAAAAGATCTTATCTCCAGCCGAGGTTGAAGGAGATCTTATCTCCTATTGACATTGACGTTGAAGCTCGGGGGAGATCTTATCTCCAGTCGAGATTGACGTTGAAGTTGAAGCTTGGTTGAGAGATCTTATCTCTAGCTAGGTTGAAAGGATTGGAGCTCGAGAGAGATCTTATCTCCAGCTGAGGTTGAAGGAGATCTTATCTTTTATTGATTGGTCGAAGCTTGGGAAAGAGCCTTTTCGATCTCGGGTTCCATCTAAAATGAACGAGGCTTCGTTTGCTCACTTAGGACGAGGTTCTCCTTGTAGATGTCTAAGGACTATGGGGGCATTAAGGGCCGTCGAACTAGGACTTCTCCCCATCTCATGCTAAAATCAGGATGAAGGTTCTTCCTTTTGCATTTGACATTAGTCGAGGTTATCATGAAAAAATATTTCTAGGATTCTGGGGGCACATAAGGACCGTTGTTAGGGCCTTCTCCCTCCATCTCGTCTAAAATGAACGAGGCCTTCTGACTTTGCTCTTGTTAGGATGAGGTTCTCCTCCTATTCCTAATGGACTGTGGAGGCATATAAGGGCCGTTGTCAGGGCCTCTTCCTCCATCTCGTCTAAAATGAATGAGGCCTTCGACTTTGCTCACGTTAGGACGAGGTTCTCCTCCTATTCCTAACAAACTGTGGGAGCACATAAGGATCGTTGTCAAGGCCTCTCCTCCATCTCATCTAAAATGAACGAGGCCTTCGACTTGCTCATGTTAGGATAGGGTTCTCGTCCTATTTCTAACATGGTCACTATTGATTGCTTCTTTCCTGTCATCAGATGTTTTTGCACTAAGAAACAATAATGTTGAAATGGAGAAGTTTTATTGAAGTAAAATTACCGATAGTGCATTCTCAGATTTTTTGAGTCTCAATATCGTGGGAGCGTTGTTCCTCCGAGCTCCTTCTGGCTATAAGTTTCGGACCGGATGACCTCTTCTACTTCATATAGGCTTTTCCAATTCTAGACAAGCTTCTCCTAATTTTGAGGTCGAGAGATGGCGGCTCGCCAAAGTACTAAGCCTCCTAGAGATAGCGTTGATGATGTCAGAAGGCGGCCAATCTCCTTGTTGTTCCTTTCTTATTGGTGGTTCTAGCTTCAGGAGGAAGAACTTCTTTGCGTCCTTCTATCGGGACTTCTTTGATGACGAGCTCGAGGAAGAGTTTGGCCTCACTTGCACTCGAAGGAGAGTCCATGAGTATGGTCGAACTTCATTCGGTCCTTCATCAACTACAGATTTACTAGACTCGCCCATCTGCCACTCTCCTACGGCTTCTTCATCCTTCAACTTGAAGGCTTCTTCCATACGGGCATATCCCTCAGCCTAAGCTAGTAGGTTAGCAAAGTTTCTGTGGTACTTCTTCTCCAACGTTCAATGCAGCAGCATTAAACTAGGTGATATAAGCTCGGATGGATTCTCCCTCCTTTTGCTTGATGTTCATTAGAAAATTTGAACCTCGATGCAGACGTCGGCTGCTGACGAAGTGAGCTGCAAACTGATGGCTCATCTGATCGGAAGAGAAGATCGTATCCGACTTCGACGTTGAATACTAGTTTCTTACTGCTTCCTTTAAGATAGATGGGAAAGCTCAGCATAATATGACGTCTAGTGCACCATGGAGCAACATCATGGCCCGAAAGACTTTCAGGTGATCGATCGGATTAAAGGTTCCATCATAGCTTTTAAATTGGGGAAGCTTGAAGTTCGATGAAACTTGCTCTTGCATAATTTAGAGAGAGAAAGGAGGATCGATGTGGACATCATCAAGGTAAGCTGGGGCGACGTGGCCGAGCTTCTCAATCCATCGATCCATCCTTCGTAGTTTCTGATCGAGGACGTCAACTCGATTGCAGATCTTGAAAGGCTTCCGACCGTGGATGGAGAAGGTCTCTTTCGGAGAAGAACCATCATCCAAGTAAGGATCTTCCATTTTCTATTTCTTCTTCCTAGGAGCGACGGATATGCTAGCCCAAGTGCTCCTCCTTGGGATCAATTTCTGACATTCTGATGGTGGGTTTTTTGATGGAACAGCCATCGGAGGCTGCCGCATGGCCTACACCATTTCGGTGAGGCCTTGAATCTAATGCATCAGCAGATTAAACTCCTCCGGATCTACCATAGCCGCTGGTGGAGGAGGTGGTTGAAACATCGATGATGGAGCAGAAATAGATGGATCTGGCTCAGACTTTAAAGAAAAAGATCGATAGGATCAACTGAGCACTTCTTTAAGAATAAGGATACCTTAGGAACTGAGGGTTCGTTCTCTAGAGTCAATTCTATTGATGCAGAATCTAGTTGATGTCGGATCGAGCTGGAGTTGAGGAAGATGAGGTCGCCACCGGTGACCTACAAAATAAAGTTCTGCCCAGAGTCAGTGGTGGTGGCTCCGATGGAACTCTCTAACGATCAAGTCAGCTCTTCTGGCCAATAGAAATGGAGAGCTCAGGAAAGAGTTCAGCAGAGTTTTGGGAATGAGAAGAGAGCTTAGAAAAAATATATCTGGAGGGTCTCTTTTTATAGATAGAGCCAGAATAGTTGCAGTCTGAGCAACCTTGTATATAGCAGATGTAGATATATGTGCCCTAGAAGCCAGAATTGGCTGACACTTGTAATACACTTCTAGGGGCAAAATTATAATTTTGACTAAAATCAATAAATGGGTTATTTTCTATCACATATGTGTATTTAGTGTCTGTGATACATCCTTTGAGTTAATGGTAATGATAATTCATATTTTCAAGAGTTGAAAATTTAAGACATGAATAATCATTATTAACTCATAAAATGCTCCCGACCATAGGATCATCACGAGGATGGTGATTGATCCGGAAGGTTGGTGTACAATCGCTTCTCTTTAGTAGATGAGTCTTGAGTCTACGGTGTGGAGACATCCGGAGCGAGAGTACAGGTACTCGTTAGAGAACGAGGGCACTGAGCGTGACCACCTCGAGTAGTCATTAGGGAAGTCTACCTTCTCGTCAATGACTGACTCGATGCTGCAGTAGTGTGTCTGGTTCTTTGACCTGAGATGCATCGGCAGTTCACCTTGAGGGTGTTATAGTTTGACTACACCATTACTCGGTCTCCTAGCCATATGGAACCCTGAGGTGTATGTTGGCTATAGCATGTTCATTGTAGGAACTGGATTGCATCAAGATGGAATCTATCTACCTCGGTGGTAGAGGAGCAGCCCTATGATGATCATGAGAATCAAGTCCAGAAATCCATGGCCATGGTAGAGTGAAATAATAGAAAGAGTTTCTATTTAGATTTTTCACATTGGACTCGAATCGAATGATTACATCATATGACAGAGACTAGGGTTTGACGAGTTCACCTTAACCCTAATCTGATCGGGGCTCAAGATAGAAGAACTTAATCACACAGGTAGCTGCACCAAGAGGTTCGCATTCAGCTCTGATGGGTTGCCACCATATACTGCTAGGTGTCACTGGTGGATTTTGGGAGCAATTAGAATGATTTAGATGATCGATCATTCTAGCTGTTCGAATCAGAAGAGTTCTGATCCATCGAAAGGAGTTTCGATGATGTCGATGATAGAGATCATGACATATCCCATTACCATACAGAACTGAACCTAACTGGGTCACACAAACAAGGGTTTGAATCTGGTGATCATCAATTGAACTGATCTAGTTCAATTGATCTGAATGAGATTCAATTAGGTTCAAGAAATCGTGCTAGCACTCGATTGAACCTAACGTTCTTCTTTTGCTATCATAAATAAGTTGTCCTGACTGAGCCAAAGGAGTTTGTGCTCAATCAGAGGCCTTCATATGGTCTGACTGGAGGTTGTCCAAGTCAGAAAAGGTTGTCTTATTTGTAAGACATTACCTGCCATTTTTGGTCACCTGCCATTTCTTGTTCTTTGACTTTGGTCAAAAGTCTACCTTTGACTGGTCAAACATTGACCATTGACACTTTGACTTTTGACCACATGTCATGCACCTATTGGAGAGCTGGTGGGGGCCTGTCCCCTGCCAGAACCTGGCAAGGAGAAGGGCGCACGCCACCCTAGGCGTGTGCCCAAGTTGGAGGCGCCTAGGAGTCCTTGTTGGACAAGGACTCCATCTCCCTTTTTGGATTCCAATTAGAGTTCTTCTAAGAACCAACTTTGACTGGTCTTAGGCGCCCTCTAAGGAGGAATCCAGGGGACTCTATTCCACCAATCAGATTTAGATCTGATTTCACAAAGGGTTGTGATTGGTTGGGGAAGAAGAGGAGTTGGATCACAGCTAGTCTATAAATAAGACCCTGCGCCCAACTCAGATTGTATGAGATGAGAGATATGATGAGATCATAGTTTCCCACGCCCCAAGGCTGCCTCTCCCCTCCTTCTCCATGCCATAGTCTCTTTCTCCCCTTGCTCTCCACGTCCAAAAGAGTTTTGGACCTTGGTTGGTGCGATTCAGATCAAAGAAAGGCGATCAAAAGCAAGAAGGCTGCGCTGCTGCAAAGGACGACTGCTCATCTTCAAAAGAGTTTTGAAGATCCTCCAGATCAGATCCAGATCTGATTTTTGGAGGCATGATAGAGAAGAAGAGGATCTCTAGATTCAACCCGAGTGGATACCGGTAGAGGCCAGACGCTTGCATGGCTAAGATCCAGAACCTTCCGTTGCAAACAGGATCATCAACAGGGTAATAGGATTACCCAGATCAGATAAATTAAATTTGATTTAATTTATCTTTTAATTTTATTTTATTAAAATAATAAGAATCAGATTTGAAACATATCAAGATCTGATTGGGATCAAGAGAAAATTTTTTGAAATATATCTCTTGATCTGATCAGATCTGAACGAACCTGGATCGAAAAATCAGAATTTCCCTTCAGCAGACTGATGGTGATAGCCATAGCTGTCCAGTACTGAGCCACTCGAGAAAATGTGGGGTTCGGTATGGAGAGGGAGAGGTGTCGTCAGACTGATACTGACTGTTCGTTGAGATTCAATAATCGAAGTTTGGAGGAAGCAAGCATTGGTCGGTGAAGAGCTTCGACATACATCAATTTCAGAGAAGTTCGGACTCCTAAAGAGAATACGTCTGGAGTGGATCATTCAGGAGCAATTCGCTGGAGAAATTCGATTGAAGAAGAAGCCCGGAAGGAGTTCGGCTCCTAGAGGAGTTCGACCGAAGGAGAAGTCCGGAAGGAGTTCGGCTCCTGTAGAAGCTTGACTAAAGAAGAAGTACGGAAGGAGTTCAAGTCCTATAGAAATTCGACTGAAGGAGAGATCTGGAAGAAGTTCGGCTTCTGTATAAATCCGACTGAAGGAGAGATCCAGAAAGAGTTTGGCTCCCATAGGAGTCCGACTGAAGAAGGAATTTGGAAGGAGTTCGACTCCTGTAGGAGTCCGACTGAAGGAGGGATTCGAAAGAAGTTCGGCTTCCATAGAAATCCGACTGAAGGAGAGATCCGGAAGGAGTTTGACTTTCATAGGAGTCCGACTGAAGGAGAGATTCGGGAGGAGTTTGGCTTTTGTAGAAATTCGACTGAAGGAGGAGTCCGGAAGGAGTTTGGCTCTTATAGAAATTCGACTGAAGGAGAAATTCGGAAGAAGTTCGGCTGGGACTCGACTGCTGAAGAGTTCGGCTGAGGTTCGATCGTTGGAGGAGTTTAGCTGGGTTCGGTCGCTGGAGGAGTTTGGCTACTGAATGAGTTCGGCTGGGGCTCGACCACTGAGAAGTTCAGCTAGGATTCGATCATTGGAGGAGTTCGGTTGGGTTCAGCCGCTGGAGGAGATCTGGTGGGGTTCGGCTACTGGAGGAGATTTGGTGGGCTTTGACCGCTGGAGAGAGAATTTTTGATTGAAGCTCTTTCGTGATTACCGATTGCATTAGGCTAAGCATCAGACTAGACTTTGACAGGAGCAAAATTTATCCCCAACAATGTATATGCTTGTATTTTTATAATTATATAGATATATAAATGCAGATGGAAAGAGTGAGGCTAAATCTTATCAATCCATATCATGTGTTGGCAATTCATCTTCGGAGTTTACACTATTCTGGGAATGGATGACTCCTATTCCAACCATTTAGTTGGTAGGAGTTCCATTCCGAGGTGAAATGGGAATAGCTCAATCTATCTAAAACTCAATTTCTACTTTCTTGTAAGGATTCGAACTTTCGTTCTGATTCTGATTTCGATTTTGGTCATGAACTAAATGCTTCGAGGGATTTGATCATTCTGATTCTAATTTCAATCCATTTTGATTCTGGTTGCAAGCCAAATACCCCTGAGTTTGATTTCGGTTGTAAACCAAATACCTCCTGAGTTTTAGGTGATTGGGTCATTCCTATTCCACTTCCACTTCGGAATCAGAATAGGATTCCTTCCAACCAAATTATTGAAATGGAAATCATCTATTCCCATTCTAATTCCAATTCCAGACCTCAAATCCCCCCAACCAAACATCCGCTTATATTAGCTCTCTGTTTTGTTCTATTTTTTCACTGTTTATGCTTTTGGCTTTGCTGTCTCTATGGTCTTCTATTGTCACTCTTTTTAAGTTACCAAAAAAAAAAAAAATGAGACGGTTTATGGTTAGCATGATGAAGCTTGCAAATGTGCCTAGAGAAGCATTGCAAATCATAGAAAATAGCGAACTGAGTGAGGTGATAGCCTCTCCATCGAGATATAGGTGTCCATTTCATTTGCTTTGGGGGAATATTAGCAAGGGAAATGCTCGGGTAGCTAGAGACGCACTTCATCCTATGACTCCTGATCTAGGTCAAGCAGGTTGTGCAGCACTTGAAGATGGCGTTGTTTTGGCTAGATGCTTTGGTGAAGCTCTTTTAGGTAAAACCAATGAAACTAGAAGGTAGAAAATAATACAATCAAGGAGGCTTTATGGAAGAATGCCAAGGAGAAAAGATGGAGGAACTTTGAACCTGTTGCCTGTTGCCTGTTGCCTGTTGCCATAGCTTATATCTTGGGCTTTATGCAGCAAAGTAATATAATGTTGTTAAAAGCTTCCTATGAGAAGTTTTATATATAATTTGACGTCAAAAAGTAGGTTGTGGTTGCTAATCCATTAGTGAGTTTTGTTCTATCATAATCTTTACTCATGGTTAGAAGGGTCAGTTTGATTTTTAATAATGTCAACTTTGTACTTCTATAAAAAATAAGAACATTTGGAATGAGGTGATCATTCCAAAATTAAAGATGAGATAAATGAAGGTGATGAGATCATCATATTTAATTACATCACAATGATCCTGTATGGTAGTAATTTTAAATCACTTCCATTTCTTAAACCACCATCCAATCCAGTAAGAGGATATCTATCCTTGAGGTCGAGAATCTAAGATTATCCCAAGACAATGATCTTGGATTGAAATTTAAAGGCAAAAATATTTTTTAATTTAATTAAAAAATTGATGTATTAATATACCATCAATATAGTATATTAATACTATATATATGATATTATATTATATTGATATTAGATATATTCTATTTATGATATATATTATATTATATTATTAATTATAGTACTATCATATTATTCTTCAATGATAATTTTAAATTATTATATAAATATATTATTATACTTATTATTTATATAATAAAATTATCTAACATATTACTTTTATTTGCCTATTTTTCTAATCAAAATAAATATTAGTGTTGGGGGAAATTTCATATGGGTCGATAATATATAAAAACCTAGGGCCCAAGGTAATCAGGTATGGCAGACCCATTATGCGGAATCCTTACTGACTCATGGTCGGTCATAGTTCTTTCTAAACTAAACCTCAACTACCATTCAATCAACGTAACACACTTCGAGTAGATAAAATATGCTGACTATCGCTTGATGACCTTTGTGCGTAATGGTCGATAGTCTACGATTGACTGATCGACTGAACAGAACTCGGCTCTTAACAATGATATAAGACGACCGACCGCTAGTTATCGCTAACCAATCTATGTATTGATAATACCCAATTAGTACATCAAACCAAAATTTAAACACCTGCCAGATGATAGCTACCATAAAGCTAATAAGACACCCATAATTGCTATATACTAAAAATCTCGAGTGATAATCTTGCCACCTTGTGCAAACCTCATCCTGATCAAGCAGAATCGTGTCAACCAACTTACCAATTAAAGCTCTGATCTTCTATCCATAAGATGACAAAAAAGGACTTCAAAAAAGATACGATATTATTTAAACTCTCACACTCCTCCATCTGTTGAATGAGATTCTGACTTGAGTGTCAAAGGATCCTCATCGAAATAACTTCTGGTCAGAATTTTATATAGGTCTCGCTTAGCCCATCCACTCCGACATCCTAGCATCGAGCGGATTCTCGCACCAATAAATTGACGCTAGATGAAGGATAACAAATCCTATTCGAAGGAGCGTAGATTAAAAATGACAAGCACCATAACACCTAAAAAAGTTTCATCCTACCGCACCAACGCCACTGCTTCTTGCACCAACAATTAGCATTAAAAATAATATGCTATAAGTATAAATAAAAATATTAATTCTATAATAACAATTATTATATCTTTATAGGATTGATAATTTATAGAACTAATAAATATTTTTATAAAATATATTAATATTTTATTATAATATATTTATATAATTAATAAATAATTTTTTATAAAATATATGAAGATATTATATGGTCAATGATGTAAGATTCCCATGGAATATCAAATAAATTATTTGTGCATATGTGAGAATCTTTTATCACCAGAACATAGCATACCAAACTCGGTGATTTTAGATCATCAGAAATTAGATTACTTTGAGATAAGAATCACCGATGATCTAAGATCATCTTAGTGATTCCATCTGGATCATCAAATGTTATCTAAATATAATCTCATTCATCGACCCTACCTTTCTAAATTGTAATCACTAAAACTCTTGAAATAGATTAAAAAAATATTTATAATTAATAAGTCTTCTTTCCTAAACTTGCGCCGACACATGCTGATATACTAGTTTCGTTTGAAGTTATTTCATTAATTTGTCTGCCAATAGAAGTTTGAGTAGTTCTGAAGGCGAGGTGCTAAGGCCTGGAAGAATGGTTGTCTTTGTTGACATGCTGCCAATAAGCCAAGGAAAGCATGGACTCTTCTGGCTCTTGTACTCGCATGTTTGATTTCTATAAGATGAACAACCCTCTTTCAGTATTACCTTGTATATATGATTCATTTTAGTCTGCAAAATTACACTTAAACAACTAAATGAGACAGTCATTGCAAGAAAAAGAAATATCAAGGAGTCCAGTTATCAAAACTTTTTTAATTATCAGTAATTAAGGTAATGATCATTATGTGTCTAGAATAATGAAAATATTAGTATATTTTGAATGCAAATAATTTATCTCTAACTAAATAAATATTGAAAGCTGTGAACAGTAATTTATCAAATTACTATTTTTTTTTTTTTAAATAGTGACCAGTAACGATCATCGTCTATAATGATTGTTATATAGTAAGAATAAGAGTGATTATTTGCATGATACTTTGTTAAATAAAATATTTTTAAAAAAAAATTTTAATTTTTTTATTATTTTTTCTTACATATATACTTTGTATTACTAAAAATTAATAATTTTTTTTGGTACAATGGAGCACTCATACATTATGAGTATGAATACAACCAAAAATATCAAAAAGAAGAACATCCCTAAACGCCCGGCACACTTCGGCAATCTCCATCCAAACAACATTGCTAGTGTGCTCCGCCACAAAAGAGGCCATCCAGTCAGCTGCACCATTGGTCTCCCGGTAGATGTATCTAATATCGACCGAGGAGCATCCCCGCAATAGATAATAAGCATCTCTAAATAAAGGGTGAGTCGCCCTGGTCCCGTGCTCCTTCCACAGCCAGTCAATCACCATCGTCGAGTCTCCCTCAATCACCAATCTGTCCACCTATAGCTGCACCCTCCCAAAGGATATACTAGCCCAAGCTGCTCGCAACTCGGCTATGAGAACCGTGCTATCCCTAAGGTGACATCCACCAGCAACGATCAATCTAGAGTCAGGGCCTCGGATAATAAAAGCAGTGCTGTCTCTGGAGCCTCTAACACTGTCATCAAAATTGACCTTAAGAAAACTCGAGGGTTGGAGCTTTCAGGTAATAAAGACCACACGAGTCGCTGCCTGAGTAGTAGGGAAGTCCCAATTGTCCCAAGTAATCGAGGTCGAGTCAGGTGATTCCGCTATCATAATCTCATGAGCCTGCACTAGAGCCCTCTCAAGGGTGAATCTTATCGACTGCCAGACCGCCTCAAAAGTATCCTTGTTTCTGGCAAACCAAATATGGTAGGCAATATACAACGCATGGATCCCCAGGTTTTTGAGAGAGTCAGTCCGCAAGCTCTGTCTAAGGCCATCGAGAAAACATTGGGTTGGCTCCATTGAGGTATCCATCATGTGAGATAGCCCAGCTGAATTCCAAACATGTCGAGCATTGGGACATGAAAAAAGCACATAGTCCAACGACTCCTCTTTAGCATAACCACTCGGGCAAAGCAAGGGAATGTTCATACCTCTAGTATGTAAGGTCGCCCTAGTCGAAAGCCGATGCCAAGTCACCTTCCAGAGAAAAAGCTGAACCCTCGAGTGAACGCACAGTCTCCAGATCCAAGCGGCATCCATCCTCCTACGCGTCTCTCCTCAAAATATGTTGTACAGATCTCTTGTCATAGCTCTCGAAGTACAGGCCGAACTCCAAACTCTAACATCTGAGCCACCAAAGATAGGGATAGCAGTAGCCAACACTCTTTCTGTCAGTGCCAGACCAAATAACTGGGAAACTACCTTCGATCGCCAGCTACCACCTTCAGGCTGCATAAGGTCTGCCACTCACATAGATCCCGGTGTCTCCACACTAATATAAGTTGGCCAGTGATCCAGAGGTATATCTGCAAGCCAGGGGTTTTGAATGAGATTAATCTCTCGACCATCACCCACAATCCATCTGATCTAGACACGTATCACCTAGGCACGATAGCATATTTTCTTTCACATAAAAGAATTTCTATAAGCAACATTGGTGCTCAGATCACCATACTTGGCTCTGACCATCTCACTCCATATGCATGTTGGCTGGAGGAGAAATCGGATCTCATGACGAGCAATCATGACCTCCGTCGCACTGCAAGAGACTGGATACCCAGTCCTCCCTCGCTAATTGGCTAACAAATCACATCCCAAGCTAATAGATGCACACCTCCACCCTAGTGTGAGCCCCAAAGGAATTGTCTGAAAAGTTGCTCCATCTTCACCACCACTGCTCTAAGGATAATGGTATGAGACATCAAATAAATGGGCACAGAGCTCAACATGGACCTCACCAAAGTAACCCTATCCATCATGGATAGGCAACGGGATTGCCAGCCCTCCAAATGTCTATGGATGGACTCCTCCACACTCGAGCAAGCAGCTCTCCTGAGCCTTCGACCAGTAATGGGCACCCCCAAGTAATGACACACGTCAGTCTGCTCGCTAATCCCCAGCCGCTCTCCGATGGTCTGCCTCAGTTGAACCTTGGTTTTTGGACTGAAGTACATAACTAATTTGAGAAGGTTCACCTTCTACCCTGTAGCAACACAATATCTTTGCAATATCCCTCTGAAAGAGTCAGCATTCCAAATTATCGTCCGACCCAATAATAAACAGTCATCGGCAAATAGTAGATGCGAGAACGGCCTGGCTCCTGGGGTTGACAAATAAGGATCCAGAGTCTGCCCCCTTATGGCCACCTGGAGAGTCCTAGATAGAGCATCAGCACATAAAATAAATAGGTAGGGGGATAGAGAGCAACCTTAATGCAATTCCACCATTGATTTGAAGTACTCAGTCGGGGTACCATTTATCAGGATGGCGACAAAACACAGCCCATGATCCAACTAATCCATCTTAGGTGGAAATCGAACACCTCCAAGGTATGCCTAAGAAAGTACAAGCTCATTCGATCATACGCTTTCTCCATATCAAGTTTAATAGCCATGAGACAATGTCTGATTGGCGCTCTACGAAGATCATGCCAGAATTCCTGAGCAATCAATATATTATCAGATATACTGTGGCCACCCACAAAAGCTCCTTGCTCAGCGCTGATCAACCGAAAAAGAATAGGCTTCAGTCTCGCCATCATGAGCTTCGCACAGATTTTGTATATAGTTGTGCACAAGCTTATGGGCCTAAAGTGGCTCGGCTCAGTAGCATCCTGTCTTTTAGGAATCAAAACAATGAAGGTTCACCTCCACGCCTCTGGCATCATCCCTGTTGTGAAGAACAACTGGACGGCCGCAGTCACCTCCTTCCTCACAATCGACCAATATCTCCAGAAGAAGAGCGGTGGGAATCCGTCTGGACCAGGCGCTTTGTCTTCAGCCATGGCGCAGACCGCCTTCCCGACCTCCTCCGTCAGAAAGCATCATTCTCTTGGGCCGAAAC
The DNA here is from genome assembly GCA_006176705.1 of Cocos nucifera. Lineage (NCBI taxonomy): Eukaryota > Viridiplantae > Streptophyta > Magnoliopsida > Arecales > Arecaceae > Cocos > Cocos nucifera. The sequence continues at coordinate 138,610 of QRFJ01005203.1, forward strand.
CCTATCAGTCAGATCAGGGATAGCAGTGAACTCACCTCCATCCAAATAGTCTGTCCATCACCCTCGAAAGAATTAGAGAAGTTATTGTCTAATTTGATCATCGTCCTCGATCCAAGTCCCAGCCTCATCAAGCAACACCATAATACGGTTCTGCTGTCTTTGGATGACTATCGACTGATGGAAGAACCTGGTGTTTCTATCTCCGTCTCTGATCCACTGTACTCTAGATTTTTGCCTCCTAGAATCTTCTGCTGGTGAAGCAAAGATTGGTGCATAGTCAACTTACTTCAGAGCTCAGCCAAATCCTCTCCATCAAGACCTTCCTCCTGAACCTTTCTCCATTGAAGTCTGGCAATGGCGGCCTCAGTCTCCTCTATCCTTCTGAAGATATCTTCAATCTTCATTCGGTTTCATCTCTGAAGTCTATGCCTAGTCAGCACAAACCTTCGGATGATCATGTACATCGTATTATCATGGACCGGCAATCTCTACTAATAATTTTTCATTAAGTAAATGGTGATGCAAGCTGTGGATGCGTTGGTAGTGCATCCGGTAAGAGAGGATTACGGTGAATATTAGAGGCAGAGATTAAAGGAGGCAAGCTAGAGGACGAAAAGAATATTTATAGGGAGACTTGGGACTCTCGTGAGGTCACTACTGAGGTGGCGCGCCAACGTTGAATAAAAAAAATAAAATTTCCTTTGCAGCAAAGACTTGGGACCCTCGTGAGGTCACTACTGAGGTGGCGCGCCAACGTTGAATAAAAAAAATAAAATTTCTTTTGCAGCAAACGTGGGCTAAAAGGATGCGACTAGAAAACTGTCATTTTATATGGGATTGATCCATACTTATTCTGTATATAGGAGGTTAGACCACATTTAATGATCCAAAAAATTGACTCATCTGGATTGAAAGGAAGGTGCTGCCATCCAAAATGCAATCCCCGATCTCTTGCTTCGAGGGTAACAGGACATGTAATGACGGCATGATTAGAAGAAATTGAAGAGCACCAATACCCTTATATCACATGGAAAGATAAATATTTTGTAGAAACATAATCTTATAAGTAGTTTATACATTATAAGTTTCAATATATTATAAATTTTTTATGGGTCATTTAAACTACTCATATGTGCAGAGAGCCAAGCAGAGTCCTGGTATTGGGGCAAACCAAGATAGAGATAAAAATTTCATCATAATATCGATTCACTGAATTTTTACTAATTTGATCACCACCCAATTGTCATATGGTTCTAAAAAAAATATTGGGCCTCAAACATGGCAACATCGCTAGACTTTAGAAATAGAATCGAATGAAGGTTGGAGATATCTTCAGGAGGATAGAGAAAACTGAGGCTGCCATTGCCAGACTTCAGTGGAGAGAGGTTTAGGAGGGAGGTCTTGATGGAAAGGATCTAGTTGAGCTCCGAAGCAAGTTGACCATGCACCAATCTTTGTTTTGCCAGCAAAAAACTCTATGGAGGCAAAAATCTAGAGTACAATGGATCAGAAAGAGAGACAGAAATATCAGATTCTTTCATCAGTCGACAGTCATCCGAAGATAGCGGAACCGTATTATGGTGTTACGTGATGAGGCTGGGACTTGGACCTCCAGTTAGGCAGAGCATGCCCTCCAATTAGATGGCTGACCAGCCATATCTTTTGACAGTCGGGCATCCACATGGGCAACTTGGTGGATGGGGTTTCTATTTTTCCTTCGAATCAAGGATTTTCTTCCTTTCGACGAATCCAAACTATTCAATCGTATAACGGTCACGTCGTGATCTGTACATAAATTACTTGGATTGCTTTGAGCTATGTGTAGGATGCGATCTAACAGTCTCCATGGTAAAAGAAGATTGGTCATTGTTTCACATGCGAGATACAACCCGAATCCTAAGATGTAAGTTGTTAGGTCATGCGATGCGATGCCAAAAAAAAAAAAAAAAAAAAGGAGAATTCTGCGATGTTGCCATGTTTGAGGCCCAATACTTCTTTTAGAATCATATGACACTGAATGGTGATCAAATTAGTAAAAATTCAGAATCGATATTATGATTAAATTTTTATCTTTGTCTTGGTACGCCCCAATACCGGGACTCTGCTTGGCTCCCTGCACATATGAGTAGTTTAAATGATCCTCAAAAAATTTATAATATATGGAAACTTATAACATATAAACTACTTATAAGATTATGTTTCTACAAAATATTTATCTTTTCATATGATATTAGGGTATTGGTGCTCTTCAATCTCTTCTAATCATGCCATCATTACATCTCCCGTTACCCTCGAAGCAAGAGATCGGGGATTGCATTTTGGATGGCAGCACCTTTCTTTCAATCTAGATGAGTCAATTTTTCGGATCATTAAATGTGGTCTAAGCTCCTATATACAGAATAAGAATGGATCAATCCCATATAGTAAAATGACAGTTTTCTAGTCGCATCCTTTTAGTCCACGTTTGCTGCAAAGAAAATTTTATTTTTTTATTCAACGTTGGCGCGCCACCTCAGTAGTGACCTCACGAGAGTGCCGAGTCTCTCTATAAATATTCTTTTCGTCCTCTAGCTTGCCTCCATCTTTAATCTCTGCCTCTAATATTCACCGTACTCCTCTCTTACCGGACGCACGACCAACGCATCCACAGCTTGCATCCATTTCAAATGGAGGCCAGTGAGGATGTCGTGATCATCGGTGCCGGAATAGCGGGGCTAGCAACAGCTTTGGGACTCCATAGGTATGTACTAATTAACTATCATACGCCAGTCGGTGACGTCATCTTCTACATATATATTGCTCTTGGGAGGAATTAAAGAGAAAATAACGATATGAATTGAGAGATGGATGCAGGAAGGGAGTGAGGAGCTTGGTGTTGGAGTCGTCCGAGTCGCTGAGGGCGGCGGGTTTCGGGCTGTCCATATGGACCAATGGTTGGAGAGCACTGGATGCGCTTGGGGTGGGAGACTCTCTCCGGCGGAGTCATGTCCGCCTACAAGGGTAAGCGGCAACAATAGTACCCTCTCTCTCTCTCTCTCTCATTATTTCTCGGTCATTATAGATTTCGTATTTCAACTATTTAGTCGTGGCCTTCGGTTACAGGACCTTTTTTTATCTTTCTTTCTTTCTTTTTTTTGTGTTGTTGGGTTCTTAATTATTGAATCCCTTTAATCGAGAAGACATGCATCACATGGATTATGATTGCCTTAGAAGGAGCTCAATAGAAGTTTAAGAGAGTCGGAGGGAATTAATAAACTAAAGAAATCGAAGTCTCCTGTAACCTGGGAACCTTATCCAATTGGATGAGCATTCAAAACCAAATCATTATATCAATCTCTATGGACTTAAACATGCACCCTATTCAACAAGGCAAAGAATTGTGGATGGCTTGCATACATAGTCTCAAGATGATTGCAAAAGTTGATAGATTCTAACCAGAACTGGCACATGTGTGATATATCCAAATTCCTGAACAATTTTTATGCAACTCGATCAAATAATGAATGCATATTATTTTCATACTTAATTTTTATATACGTGAAAAGCTATATATATATGTATATAAAAACTAATGAGTGCTCTTGTGTGTGCAGAGTGACCGCTACTTCTGCCACTTCTGGAGCTAGAGCGTCAAACTCGGCTTTTGTGGCACAAGGGAAGAGGTGAGCTTTTAGATTGTGTCATACATGATCCAAATTTTTTAAGCACACTGCATTGTTCTTTAGCCACCATATGATTGAAGTTAATCTCTTCAGTCGGCTCATAAAACCTATATTCCTTATCTTTTGAATATACATACTTATCCGCTATCTGAAATAATTGTAATAGGATCATACAATAATTATTTGTTTATCAAATACAAATATATCTCTCTCTTGCTAGAACCCTCTATCTAGTGAGAAAGCGATACGTTCCATTAATTTAATTATAGTCTTTTCTGATGAATTCTTTTGGTTGTTCATATAAATTAGATTTTTTAATCTTAAAAAAAAGAAAAAGAAAAATAATGCAGTGGAGAGCATGAAGTTCGCTGCTTAAGGAGGAATATGTTGTTGGAAACCTTAGAAAAGGAGCTACCACGTGGCACGGTTAGATACTCTTCCAAAGTCGTTGCAATTGAGGAGGATGGCTACTTTAAGCTCTTACATTTAGCAGATGGCTCCACGCTTAAAACAAAGGTGCACATATTTCTAAAATGGAAAGGACATGTATTGAATAGTTTTGTAGTATAAAATATGTATCGATATGGTATATAAACTTTTTAAAGTTGTTAATAGAATTTTTTTGAAAACTAATTTTGTTGTTTTCTCCATGTTATAGGTCTTGATAGGTTGTGATGGAGTGAACTCAGTGGTGGCAAAATGGTTGGGCCTAAAGAAACCAATATTCACAGGGCGTTCAGCTTCAAGAGGTCTAGCTGAGTTTCCTAATGGCCATGGCTTCAAACCTGAGGCTATGCAATATTTTGGAGAAGGATTTCGTACAGGTCTATTGCCTTGTAACGAGAGAATTGTTTATTGGTTTTTTACTTGGACTCCCTCTAAGCAAGGTAGACCCTACACCTTTTATTGTGTATGTATGCATTATATCATGCATGTTTGTCATCAAAGTAGGTAGAATGCTGACCCGCCTCCACCCAAACATGGATCCTAAAAATTTACTCGACATTGAACATATCAGTGAAAGCTTATTAAACATGGTGCCCTGCTATGATTAGTTAGGTTAATTGAAATATGGTTCGGGTGGTAGTTAATTGCTTGAAACATGCTTTATGCTTTAATCCAAAAAATATGGTTTTGAACCTATTTATTATATTTTTTCCTAGAAAAAATATACATAAAGTCAATGCTCATTTTTGCTTTTAAAAGTTTTGCATGGATACCTTTTTTAAGATAGGAATGTTCTTTATATTAAATCTCAGCTCTTAAAACTATTAAGGGGAAAGCAGATATTCCAAATATTTATTGTTCAGCTAGCTACAATTTTTTTTTTAAAAAAAATGCAACTTGGTCCCTGATTTTTTTTTTGTATTTATATATTCATTTCTGCTTGTGCTGTATTTATGTTTAATCCATAAAATCTTGTAATTTATTGCTGATACATTTCTCAGATTAAGTTAATTAGATAGTAACAAAATATTCTACAATGCTAATTATGTATTTTTTCATAATTTTTATTTTATGCCCTCATATTTACAAACCTTTTAACCCATGCCTCTCAACCTTTGGTCGTCAAGCAGCTGAGATGCCTCAAATAAGAAAAGAGGAAAGTAAGTGAGAAGAGACGGAGCCTTAACCTTATTTGCCCTTAAAATAATGGTGTATCGGTCATTCTACATCCCTGGTCAATATTTACTAGGGTTTGGTCAATGAAAACTAGAGGAAGGTTTATTTTGTTCAAAAGTAAAAATTTGTAAGAGAGAGTGTGAGAAGAAGAGAGACCAAGAGATAAATTTTACTCATTGTATACCTATATGCCTCTTTTTGATGTCAATATGAAAATGTTTACTCCTTTCTTTGTTTTTATTTAACAGAAAAGGAAGTGGAAGAAAGTCCAATGAAAATGAAACAGCATATGTTGAGTAAGTTGAAGCATTCTAAGGTGCCACAAGAATTCATACATATTATAGAAAAAAGCGAACTCGGTGATCCAGTCTCAGTTCCATTAAGATATAGATGGCCATTTTCTTTGTTGTGGGGTGATATAAGTAAAGCAAATGTTTGTGTGGCCGGAGATGCATTCCATCCCATGACCCCTGATTTAGGTCAAGGAGGCTGCTCAGCACTTGAAGATAGCATTGTTTTGGCCCGATGCTTAAGTGAAGTCCTTTTGGGGGAGCACAATGAAGGAGCTAAAGGAGAATATGACAAAATTAAGAAGAGCTTGGAAAAGTATTCTAAAGAAAGGAGATGGAGGAGCTTTCAGTTGATTGCCACAGCTTATGTCTTGGGTCATATACAACAAAGCAATAGTGCAATCATTGGTTTTCTAAGGGATAAATTTTTGCCTGGTATAATGGCTAACTTGCTCTTAAAAAGAGCTGATTTTGATTTTGGGAAGCTCTAAAGCTATTAATGTTGAGTTCATTTATATCATAATGTAATTGAAGCATGGCAAAATTATTATTTTATATTTAATTTATGCAGCAGAATTTATATAAAAAACTCCTTTATAGGAGCATCAGTAGACCAATCCATGAGCCTAAATTTATATTGTTTCAAATTTGATCACATTGACATGCTTAATTTATATTAGTTAAATTTATATCTTGAGTTTATTACAAAGGTGTGCGTTAGCATTAATATTTGGCATGTGCCAAGAAAACAAGTAAAGTTAGGGTGACTTTAATGCTTCCTTGGACTAAAAACTTTTTCTAACTTGATAAAACAATCCCACTTTTGACTAGCATTATTTTTTTGCATATGTGCTATAAATAATCAACAACTACGATAAATATAATGAACTTGGAAATATCTTTAAAAGTTTAGACCTACTCTGATGTGGGATAGCCTAAAAAAAAGAAAAAATCAAGCTTTCTTCCATTCGTCAACAATAAATCACGTCCGACCGTGGCACAAAATTCTTAGGACAGACAGTATAGTTGCCTATACTCTGCTCAGAAGGCATGACTGATTGATACAGAACCAAAGCACGATCAATCTAAATGATGCTGATAAATATCATTTTAGATATCAGTAAATAACTAGCAATAATAAAATAAATAAATAAATAGCAGAAATTAAACATGCTCATGAATAATTATAAAAAAAATAATTAGAATGAAGGATAGCAAGAAATTAAGTCCACAAGAAAATCCAAAACAAGATAAGAAGAATCTGGATCATGGTAGTTAAGAAACTACCCTAATCAGGGCTCTTAATCTTTTAATCAAGCAGACCTATTTATAAAGAACCGGGTCTTTACCAACATCAAATTTGAAAAAAATAAGTAAAAATCAAAGATCAGTTGAGAAAGAATGAAGGTCCTTGTCAATATTTCATCTGTAGAATAATAGATCATTCTTTCTTTCTCTACATGATAGATAAAAATCTTGGAGGAGACAGATCTTCTTTTGGTGGAATAGACTTATGTAGGTAGATGGTGAAAACGAATCGGGATCGTAGGAATACTGAATCTTAAGAAAATGAAGATTAGAGAGATAGAGAAAAGTGGACCATACACCCTCCTCTCATAGAATGATTTCGGATTTCACACCCTCACCCTCTCGGAGTGACTAACACAAGTGTTTATAGGAATTGTAAAGTGATTCATTCATTCATTGTCTCATTCAGGAAAGATACATAGGTTTATATAGGATCCTAGGAGTTCTATTTCTTTAGGAATCCTATTCTCTTTATAAGAAAAAAATCAATCCTTCCAACAAAAAAGTAAAACATTATGTATGATTTTCAAATACAATAATATATCATATCTATCTTTTATGGAACCATAGGAAAGAAATCAGCCTTTTAATAAAATAAGTAAGAAATCAAGAACTCTTAAAAAATCCTGAGAAAGAAAAGAAACTCTATGTGGGCGCTTGATGCTTGGCACAACTTGGTATGAGGATCCTTGAGCATGGCACATGTTGGTGTGTGTATTTTCTCCCTGGACGTATGGAGGGTGGTGGCTCCAAAGATGACGTGGACCAAGCTTGCTTCTTTATGATGGTCTCTTTTCAAATAAGGCTCAATCCAAAATAAATCCAAGTATAGTCCTATAGATTCAAAACTAAATGTATCAAAAGAACTAATTGATTAAATCAAAAGAACTTGAACAAAATAACTGAAGTAGAGTCATTCTGATATGGCTTCTTCAATCCAAATTGATTCTAAATTATGTTACCGACTTCTGGTGGTTCTAGTGTTCGTACCAATTCTCTCAGGGTGGGGAGAACTCGATCCTATCGAGTAGGGGTCGATTCTGTTCTAATGATGCTTAAGCAAATCAGGATCAATATGCTGCAGCTCTTCTCGAGTGATTCAGATATCCTCAGACTTTGATCGACCTCGCCATCTAACTAAGTACCGTTGATAGCCTCGACTCCAGGTGGAGATGATCTGCTCATCCAAAATTCTCTCAATTCGATTATGCTTTGACATTTTGGCTGATGGACACTCAGGAATAGGCTCTCTCTTAAAGATTGGTTCAGACTCAAATGGCTCACTAGGTATCCAAGTTGGCTCTTTATAAGCGACAAGATCTGCAACGTTAAAAGTAGAGCTAATCCCAAAATCAGAACGTAAGTCCACAACATATGTATTTAGTCCGATCTTCTTTAAAATCTTAAATGGATCTGCTCCTCGAACATGTAACTTCTTGATGATTCCTGGTAAAAATCGTTTAGATCTTATTCAAACCATCACATAATCTCCTTCCATAAACTCTTGGGCACGTCGATGAAAATCTGCATTCTGTTTATAAATTTTATTACTAATACTAATTTTTTTACTGATCTCTTTATATAAACTCTTGACATACGATGCAAACGACTCTATAGATTCAGAAATTCTAGCATGCATGGGCAGTGGGATAAGATCTATTGATTTTTTAGGTTGATATCCATGAACTACTTCAAAAGGACTCTTGCTAATGGACCTATTAACAGAGCTATTATATGCAAATTTAGCTTGGAGCAATAAAAGATCCCAGTTACCCATATGTTCTCCAATAAAGCAATGCAATAAATTTTTAAGACTCTTATTGACCACTTCAGTCTGACCATCTGTTTGTGGATGAAAGATAGAAAAAAATTTCAATTTTATGCCTAAAAAGTGCCATAGGATTTTCCAAAAGTAGCTCATGAATCTAGCATCCCTATCAGACATAATGGTTTTAGGTAATTCATGTAATTTAACAATCTCATCAAAGTATATTCTTGCAACTTTCGAAGCATCCGACGTTTGGCAATAGGACAAAAAATGAACCATTTTTTAAAATCTATCTACAACCACTAGAACTGAATCATGCTTCCTAACTGTCTTAGGTAAGCCTAAAATAAAATCAATGCTAACGTCTTGCCAAGGACAATCTGGTATAGGTAAGGATGTGTATAGGCCTATGTTCTATTTTTTTTTGCTTGGCCATAACACACGTTCTACACTGGATAATAATTCGAGCAACATCTTTTTTCAGGCTTGGCCAAAAGAACTGAACTTCTACCAACTTTATAGTTTTATTCCTACTAAAGTATCCAGCTAATCCTTCAGCGTGTAGTTCTTAAACTAAAAAATCTCTTAAAGATGTACGAGGAATACACAGCCTAGCTCCTCTAAACAAGTAACCATCCTAAAGGATATATTCACTATATTCTCTAGATGGTCCTTTTCGTAAAATGGTAAGTATGCTACCAAAATCTGGATACTCCTCATAATCTTCTTTAATCTTATCAAAACCAACAACCTCTACACTAATGGTGGACAATAAAGTATGACGATGACTCAGGGCATCAGCAGCATAATTCTCTATACCCACATGGTGTTGCAAAATAAAAGTATAGGCTTGCAAAAACTCGACCCACCTACCATGTCTATGATTCAATTTCTTTTAAAAATTCAAAAATTGGAGGGCTTCATAATCTGAGTATAAAATAAATTCTTACGGTAGTAGGTAATGTCTCCAGTATCTTCGGACTTGGACTACCGTATAAAACTCCTTATCGTAGGTAGAATACTTTAGTTTAGAATCGTTAAGTTTCTTGCTAAAATATGCTATTGGATGACCTTCTTGACTAAGGACACCACCAATCCCAATTCCTGATGCATCGCATGCTACTTCAAAAATCTTGAAAAAATCAGGTAAATGTAGGACTAGGGCGTGGGTCATTTTGTCCTTAATGTTTAGGAAGACTCTATTGGCTGTCTTAGTTCATTTAAAATCTTTCTTTCTAATACAGTCAGAGATGAAAGAGGCTATGGTGCTAAACCCTTTTATGAACCTACAATAAAAGATTGCTAATCCATGAAAATTTCACACGTCATGCACACTCTTAGGTACCGATCACTCAACTATTGCTTTAATCTTTTGAGGATTGGCAAACACACGATCAGGGATAACAATAAAATCTAAGAAGTTGATATAGTCCGTCATGAAAGCATATTTCTTAGGATTGGCATACAGACTTTCTATTCTAAGAATTTGGTAGACTTTTTGGAGATGATCTAGATAATCCTCCCTAGTTTGACTATAAATCAAAATGTCATCAAAGTACACGACTACAAATACTCCTATAAATAGTCGTAGTACTTGGGTCATCAATCTCATAAAAGTATTAGGGATATTAGATAACTCAAATGGCATAATCATCCACTTATATAAACCATCTTTTGTCTTAAAAGTAGTTTTTTACTCATCTTTCGATCTAATTCTTACTTGATGGTAATCACTCTTGAGATCAATCTTAAAGAAAATAATGACTTCGACCATCATATCTAGCCTGTCATCTAACATAGGAATGAAAAAATAGTACTTAATGATGATCTTGTTAATGGCACGACTATCTATGCACATCCTCCATATTCCATCATTCTTTGGAGTCAATAGTGCAGGAACTGCATAAGGACTTAAACTCTCTCTCATGAATTCTTTTTTCATCAGCTCTCCAACTTACCTTTGTAGCTCAGCATGCTTAGTGGGGTTCAACCTAGAATGGGATAAATTGGATAGGATAGATCTAGGTACCAAATCAATGGCATGCTGAATATTTCTCATAAGTGGTAAATGATCTAGGAGATCCTCGAAAAAAATATCATAAAATTCACTAAGAATGCTGACTACTTTCTTGGAATGATCTATCTTAGGATCCTCACAAACTTCTCTCGCAGTAAGCATCCAAACTAGTGATCCTTTACTCACGGTCATCTCTAATTTCTTAGCACCTATCAGATGGAGGCTTTTCTTTTTGATATTTTCTTTTGGTCCATCGTCTATCTTTCTATTGATAGCCTTAGGTAGGAAAGGATTGATCGTGATCTTCTTATCCTTATGAGTAAAACTACAGGAGTTGATTCGACCATAAATCGTAACATCATTGTCAAACAGCCAAAATCGACCTAATATGTACTTTCGACTTTCTTGGATAAGACATCGCAGCAAATATGATCCTGATAAGAATAAAGCTGGATGGAAATACAACATCTAAGTCTGATGAGAGTAGAGAAAGAATCTATCCAAGACACATGGTATGGACTGGGATGATCTACAGAAGCTAATCCTAATCACTTAACCATGTCGGTGGTGATGGCATTGATACAGCTACCACTATCAATGATCATCTTATAATTTTTATCGCTAAATTTTATGAAGATATGAAAAATAGAGGTCCTACGCCAGTCTTCACTCTCCTTAGTCTGTGCTAGAACATACCTAATGACTCCAAGCCTAAAATCTGGTGCAACAAAACTTAGGATATCCTCAGTATTCTCAAACTGCTTGGCTAAGTCTGGATCAGCTTCATAAACTTTCTTCTCAATATTTTCTAAAAATTTTTCTTCTAATTCTTTCATAAATAAAGATCGGTTGGGACATTGTATAGCAAAATGACTGTAATCATGGCACTTACAGCAATAGGATCAAGAACCACTTTTCTTAGATAATTCTTCTGTAACTCTTTTTTCTTTATCTTCTTTTCTTACAATAGGATTTATAGGTAGAGGTCCATTACTAGGAGCCTGGGTAGTATTGGATCTCAATCCAGAAAGAATTACTCGACTAGGTTCAAGATGACGGATGGTCGAATACCTAGAAAATTTCTCAAAGTCTAGGATAAATTAATAAGCTTATTCTAACATAGTTATCTCTCATAAAAAGAGCTCATGCTGGATGTTCTTTTGTAATCCAGCTCTAAATCTAGATAAGATAACAATCCTATCTTCGGTTACTCCACATCTCATGAGGTATTCATCAAATCTCATGATGTACTCTGTGACTAATCTATTTTTTTGAGTAAGTCTCTGCCACTGATCTAAAAATCTTTGTTGGTAGAAGGTGGAGAGGTATTTTTTTCTAAGTTTCTCCTTCATTTCATCCTAGGTTTCTATCGGATCTTGTCTTCTCTGGTTGAGAAGACGTTCAATACTTTTTCAATAAAATCGGACTTGCCTAACCAACTTCATTCTAGCAAACCTAACTCTCCTTGCTTCAGACATTTCGTACCATCCAAAATAATGATTCATGTTCGATTTTTAATTTAGGTACTCTCTCGGATCTAGACAACCATCAAAACTTGGAGCTTCGATCTTCACATTCCTAAGGACATGCTCATCCTGATCGAACTGATTATGGTGGGGGCGTGCTACTATAGATCGATCTAGGTCAAAGTTTCTTCTTCTCTATCCTATAGGTAGTTGGGGAGACTCAGATTCAGGTTGTCTTTGCCTAGCTTTTTTTAGTACTGTTATTCTTTCACTCATGATTTTCATAAAATCTTTCATGTCATCAAACTTCTTAATCAGGACATTAATGATAGCTGCTGTATTGGGATCCATGTGGTACTAAGTGAAAAAGTAGGATGTTGGCACTGGGTACCTGATCTGGTGGTCATGCAAATCTAAGATGCAGTAAGAAAGAAAAAAAATGTTGGAAAGTAAATTATAAAATTTAAAATATAAAAATTTAACTTGCAGAAATTTTAAATTGCAGAATTTAAACTAAAGTCCTAACCAATTTAGCTCTGATATCAAATTGATGTAGGATAGCCTAAAAAAAAAGACCAAACTTTCTTCCATTCGTTAATAATAAATTACGTCCGATCGTGGTACATTATTTTCAGGACTAACAGTATAGTTGCCTATACTCTGCTTAGGAGGCATGACTAATTAACACGGGATCAAAGCACGATCAATCTAAATGATGCTAATGAATGTCATTTTAGATATCAGTAAATAACTAGCAATAATAAAATAAATAAATAGATAGCAAAAATTAAACATGCTCATGAATAATTATAAATATATATATATAAATAAAATGAATGATAGTAAGAAATTAAGTTTGTAAGAAAATTCAAAAAAAGATAAGAAGAATCCGAATCATGATAGTTAAGAAACTACCTAGATTAGGACTCTTAATCTTTTAACCAAGCAGATCTATCGATAAAGAACTGGATCTTTACCAATATCGGATCTAAAAAAATAAGTAAAAATTAAAGATCAATTGAGAAGGAATGAAGGTCCTTGTCAATATTTGATCTATAGAATAATAGATCATTTTTTCTCTCTCTACATGATAGATGAAAATTTTGGAAGAGACAGATCTTTTTTTGATGGAATAGGCTTGTGTAGGTAGATGGTAAAGATAAATCGGGATCATAGGAATACTGAATCTCAAAAAAATGAAGGTTAAAGAGATAAAAAAGGTGGGCCTCACACCTTCCCCTCGTAGAACGATTTTGGATCTCATACCCTCTCTCTCTCGGAGCGACCAATACAAGTATTTATGAAAATTATAAAATGGTTCATTCATTCATTATCTCATTCATAAAAGATACATGGATTTATATAGGACCCTAGGGGTCCTATTTCTTTAGAAATCCTATTCTCTTTATAAAAAAAAAATCAACCCTCCTAACAAAAAAATAAAATATTATGTATGGCTTCTAAATACAATAATATATCATATCTATCTTTTATGAAATCATAAGAAAGAAATTAGCCTTTTAATAAAATAAGTAAGAAATCAAGAACTTTTAAGAAATTCTAGGAAAGAAAAGAAACTCCATGTAGGTACTTGATGTCTGGTACAACTTGGCATGAGAATCCTTGGGCATGGCACATGCTGGAGTGTGTATTTTCTTTTTGGGCATATAGAGGATGGTGGCTCCAAAGATGATGTGGACCAAGCTTGCTTCTTTATGATGATCTTTTTCCAAATAAAGCTCAATCCAAAATAAATCCAAGTATGGTCCTATGAATCCAAAACTAAATGCATCAAAAGAACTAATTGATTAAATCAAAAGGACTGAAATAAAATAACTAAAGTAGAGTTATTCTGATATGGCTTTTTCAATTTAAATTGAATCTAAATTATGTTGTCAACTTCTGGTGACTCTGGTGTCTGCACCATACTCATGCTTGGCTAAGGAATTTATTCAATAGCATGTATGATGATAATTTTGTTCCAACAAGAAAGAGCATTTGATGAATAATTATATTCTTATTAATGAATCAAAAGAACATAAAACTATTTGATGTGTTCTTATCAATAAGCAATGTACCATGTATCGTGATTTATTCAAGAAGAATGAGACTTTTATGGATGGTTGTGATTTGTGATCTGATTATTTTATGAAATGTATCCTTACTCATCATGCATCCGATTAATTTAAGTGGATAAGGTATTTGATTGATGGTTGTGATAAAAAAATGATTGGCACATAGTGATTCATTATTAGCTAAAAGATCAATGATAAAATTTTCTACTTCCATAAGTTCTTTTGTTACTATTTGGATTAAGAAGATACTCTCAGTTTTGGTACTCTCTCCCTTACATTTAAAGCAAGAGGCTCGTTAACTATCTAGGATGGGGTTTCACTATAGCATCATTGATCTTAAGTAGCCATATAGGTTATATATAGAAATAATGACTGTTGGATATACATCTATGTATGTATGCTTGTTCATTCTATTAGTTTTGTTGCTCAAGAAGTAAAGCTAATTGACAAATTTATACATCGAATTGAAAACATTGAATATGATAAATTATTGAAAATTTCAAGGTAAAAGCACTATATTTTAAATACCCTATATGGATATTGTTGGTGTAGAATTTGGCTGATGTCGAATCGAGCTGGAGCTGAAGAAAAAGAGGTCACTGCCGGTGATCTACAAAATAAAATATCATCCGAAGTCGATGGTGGTGGCTCCGATAGGATCCTTCGACAATCAAGTCAGCTCTTCTGACCAACAAAAATAGAGTGTTCAGAAAAAAGTTCAGCAAAATTTTTAAAAAGAAGAAGAGAGGTTAGAGAAAAGTATCTAGAGAATCTCTTTTTATGGATGGAGCCTGTAGTAGACTGGTAGTGACAGCCATACCGTCCAGTAGTGGGCTGCTCGGGACTGTGTAGAATTTGATATGAAGATGGAGAGGTGTCACCTATAGCAGACTAATAGTGACAGCCATCCGATAGTGGACTGCTGAAGGCCGCATGGGATTTGCTACGGAGAGAGGGATGTCGTCAGACTGATAGTGACCGTTTATCAAGATTTAATAGTCATAGTTTAGAGGAAGCAGGCGTTAGTTGGTGAAGAACTTTGAAATATATTAATTTTAGAGGAGTTTAGACTCCTAAAAGAAATACGTCTAGAGGAGATCATCTGGAAGGAATACTACTTAAAATTTGGAAGTAATCCATTGGAGAAATCCAGATGAAGTTTGGCTGAAGGAGAGAACCGGAAGGAGTTTGACTCCTATAAGAATCCAACTGAAGGAGAGGTCTGGAAGGAGCTCGGCTTCTGAAGGAATTTGACTGAAGAAGAGGTCCAGAAGGAGTTTGGCTCTTGGAGGTATCCGTCTGAAGGAGAAATCCGGAGAAGATTTGGCTCCTAGAGAAATTCGACTGAAGTAGAGGTCTGAAAGAAGTTCGACTCCTGGAGAAATTCATCTGAAGGAGAAGTCTGGAAGGAGTTCGGCTTTCGAAGAAATTTGACTGAAGAAGAAATCTGAAAGAAGTTCGATCGCTGGAGGAGTTCAGTCGCTGAAGAATTTTGACTAGGGCTCGGTCGCTAAAGGAGTTCGATTGGGGTTCAGCCATTGGAGGAGTTCGATTGGGGTTCGATCGCTGAGGAGTTCGATCGGCTAAAGAAGTTTGGCTAAGGTTTGGCTACTGAAGAAGTTCGGTTGGGGTTCAATCGCTTGAGAAAAATTTTCGATCAAAGTTCTTTCATGATTACCAGTTGCATAAGCATCAGTTTGGACTTCAGTGGGAGTGAGGTTTATCCCTAACAATAGTGGCTCTTGGAGGTATCCATTTGAAGGAGAAGTTCAAAAAAAGTTCTTCAGTCGGTCTGAAAGGAGTTCGACTCCTGAAGGAATTCAAATGAAGGAAAAATCCAAAAGAAGTTCGATTGTTGTAGGAATTCGATTGAAGAAGAGGTTCGGAAGGAGTTCGGCTCCTGAAGGTATCCATCTGAAGGAGAAGTCTGGAGAAAATTTAGCTCTTGGAGGAATTCGATTGAAGTAGAGGTCCGAAAGGAGTTTGATCCCTGGAGGAATCCATCTGATGAAAAAGTTTGGAAGGAGTTCAGCTTTCAGAGGAATTTGACTGAAGGAAAAATCCGAAAGAAGTTCAGCCGCTGGAGGAGTTCAATCGCTGAAGGAGTTCGGCTAGGGCTCAGTCGTTGAAGGAGTTCGCTGGGGTTCGGTCACTAGAGAAGTTCGGTTAGGGTTTGATCACTGAGGAGTTCGATCGGCTGAAGAAGTTTGACTAAGATTTGACCGCTGAAGTAGTTCGGTTGGGATCCGACCGCTGGAGAAGAATTCTCGATTGAAGTTCTTCCATGATTACTAGTTGTATTAGGCTAAGTATCAGGTTGGATTTTGACGAGAGTAGAATTTATCCTCAATAATAATCTTCCTACTTTCGAGTTCAAAATTCAAAGAAATGGAGTACAAAAAAGATGACTGCTGAACTCCTCTTCCGAGCTCTGCACCCATTCAGATTGAAGCTCGAGAAAGATCTTATCTCCAGCCAAGGCTAAAGAAGATCTTATCTCCGATCAAGATTGAAGGAGATCTTATCTTCTATTGAAGGATTAGAGCTCGAAGGAGATCTTATCTCCAACCGAGGTTGAAGAAGATCTTATCTCCTAGTAAAGTTGACGTTGAAGCTCGGAGGAGATCTCATCTCCAGCCGAGGTTGAAGTTAAAGCTCGAAAAAGATCTTATCTCCAGCCGAGATTGAAGAAGATTTTATCTCCTATTGAGTTTGACGTTGAAGCTCAGAGGATATTTTATCTCCAGCTGAGGTTGAAGGAGATTTTATCTCCTATTGAAGAGTTGGAGCTCGGAAGAGATCTTATCTTCAGCCAAGATTAAAGGAGATCTTATCTTCTATTAAAGTTGACGTTGAAGCTCGAAAGAGATCTCATCTTCAATCGAGGTTGAAGTTGAAGCTCGGAGGAGATCTTATCTCCAGTCGAGGTTGAAGAAGATCTTATCTTCTATTGAGGTTGGCGTTGAAGCTCGAAATAGATCTTATCTCTAGCCGAGGTTGAAGGATTCCTCCTCTCACCTCATCTAAAATGAACGAAGCCTTCGACTTTGCTCACGTTAGGACAAGATTTTTCTCATATTTCTAATGGACTGTAGGGGCATATAAGGGTTGTTGTCAGAGCCTCTCCCCTCATCTCATCTAAAATGAATGAGACCTTCGACTTTGCTCATGTTAGGATGAGGTTCTCCTCCTGTTCCTAATGGACTGTAGGAACACATAAGGGCCATTGTTAGAGCCTTTTCTCTCATCTCGTCTAAAACAAACAAGGCCTTCGACTTTACTCATGTTAGGATGAGGTTCTCCTCCTGTTCCTAATGGACTGTAGGGGCACACAAGGACCATTATCAAGACCTCTTTCCTCATCTCGTCTAAGAGGAACGAGGTCTTTGACTTTGCTCATGTTAGGATAAGGTTCTTCTCCTATTCCTAACGGACTGTAGGGACACACAAGGGCCTCATCTCATCTAAAATAAATGAGGTCTTTGATTTTGCTCACATTAGGATGAGGTTCTCCTCCTATTTCTAATGGACTGTAGGGGCACATAAGGGCCGTTGTCAGGGCCTCTCCCCTCATCTCATCTAAAATGAATGAAGCCTTCGACTTACTCATGTTAGGATAAGGTTCTCCTCCTATTCCTAACATGGCCACTATTGATCACTTCTTTCCTATCGTCACATAGTTTTTGCATCAAAAAATAACAATATTGAAATGGAGGAGTTTTATTGAAAAAAAATTATCGACAGTACATTCTTAGATTCTCTGAGTTTCAAGATCGTGGGAGCGTTGTTCCTCTGAGCTCCTTCAAATGATAAATTTCAGATCGAACGATTTTCTCTACTTCATACGGGCCTTCCTAATTTGGGGCAAACTTCTTCTGACTCTGAGGTTGAGAGATGGCGGCTCATCGAAGTACTAAGTCCCCCCAAAGATAGCATTGATGATACTAAGAAACGGTCGATCTCCTTATTGTTCCTTCCTCATTTGTGGTTCTAGCTGCGATAGCACCCCTGGCTGATCTTCTCTTGCTTCAGACCGACATCTGTGGAGCATTGAGGGGGGCATAGTTATGAAACCTTCTGGGGGGAACTTCTTCGCGCCCTTCCAATGGAGCTTCTTTGACGACAAGCTCGAGAAGTTCGAACTCGCTTGCACTTGGGGGTAGTCCATGAGCACGGTCGAACTTCATTCGGTCCTTCATTAGCCACGGGTTTACTAGACTTATCCATTTATCACTCTCCTGTGGCTCTCTCATCTTTCAATTTGAAGGCTTCTTTCGCTTGGATATATCCGTCAGCCTGAGCTAGCAGATCAGTAAAGTTTTTAGGATACTTCTTCTTCGAAAAGAATAATAAATCATTCTTCTTAAGACCGTCCTTGAGTGTGGTTATTGCAACAGACTGATTCAAATTTTGAATCTCCAATATAGCAGCGTTAAATCGGATGACATAAACTCGGATAGATTCCTCCTCCTTCTGCTTGATATTCATCAAAAAATTTGAACCTCGGTGTGGACGTCGGCTGCGATGAAGTGAGCCACAAACTGATGACTCATCTGATCAAAGAAGAAGATCGTACCCAACTTCAATGCCGAGCATCAGTTTCTTACTACTTTCTTTAAGATAGATAAAAAAGCTCGGCATAAGATGGCATCTGGTGCGCCATAGAGCAGCATCATAGTCCAAAAGGCCTTCGGATGATTAATCGAATCAAAGATTCCATCGTAGCTTTCAAACCAGGGGAAGCTCAAAGTTCGATGGAATGGGCTCTTATAAAATTTGGAAAGAGAAAGGGAGGATCAATGCAGACGTCGTCATGATGAATCGGGATAATTTGGCAGAGTTTCTCAATCCGTTGGTCCATCTTTCATAGTTTCTAATTGAGGACGTCATCTCGATCGCAGATCTTGAAAGACTTCTGGCTGTGGATGGAGAAGATACCTTCTGAAGAAGAATCATGATCCGAGCAAGGATTATCTGCTCTTTGTTTCTTCTTTTCAGAGGCGACGGATATGCTAGCCAAAGTGCTCCTCATTGGAACCGATTTCTAACATTTCAATGATGGATTTTCTGATGGAACTGCCACTGAGGGCTGCCGCATGGCTTGCACCATTTCGATGAGGCCCTGAACCTACTGCATCAGTAGGTTAAACTGCTCCGAATCTACCAAGGCCATCGATGGAGGAGAAGGTTGAAGCATCGATGCTAGAGCCAAAATGGATGGATCTAGCTTGGATCTGACGGCAAAAATGGTAGATCTCCTGGTAGTCGTCTTCTTTGGAGGCATTTCTTAGGATTGAGAGAGAGGATGGAGATAGACCTTGGAGGAGAAGATTCAAAGGATCGGCTGAGCACTCCTTTAAGAACAAGGATACCTTAGAAACAGTAGGCCCTTCCTCTAGTGCCAATCCTATTGTGTAGAATCTGGTTGATGCTGGATTGAGCTGAAGCTGAGAAAGAAGAAATCGCCGTCGGTAATCTGCAAAATAAAGTTCCATCCAGAGTCAGTGGTGGTGGCTCCAGTAGGATCCTTCGATGATCAAGTCAGCTCTTTTAGCCAACAAAAATGAAGTGCTCAGGTAAGAGTTTGGTAGAGTTTTTGGAAAGGAGAAGAGAGCTTAGAGAAAATGTATCTAGAGGATTTTTTTTATGGACGGAGCCTGTAGCGGACTGGTAGTGACAGCCATATCATCCGGTAGTGGGCCGCTCAGGGCCGCATGGATTTTGGTATGGAGAAGGAGAGGTGTCGCCTGTAGCAGACTGATAGTGATAGCCATCCGATAGTGGGCCATATAAAATTTGCTACGGAGAGAGGAATGTCATCAAACTGATAGTGATCGTTCGTCAAGATTTAATAATCGTAGTTTGGAGAAAGCAGACGTTGGTTGATGAAGAACTTTGACATATATTAATTCTAGAGGTGTTCGGACTCTTGAAGAAAATACGTATAGAAAAAATCATCTGAAAGAAATACTACTTAAAATTTGAAAATAATCCGCTGAAAGAATTTAGATAAAGTTTGGCTGAAGGAGAGATCCGAAAGAAGTTTGGCTCCTATAGAAATTCGACTGAAGGAGATATTCGAAAGGAGTTTGACTCCTAGAGAAATTCGATGAAAAAAGAGGTTCGAAAGGAGTTCGACTCCTAAAAAAATCTGACTGAAGAAGAGGTTCGAAAAGTGTTCGGCTTCTGTAGGAATTCGATTGAAAGAAAAATTCGAAAGGAGTTCGGCTCCTAAAGGTATCCATCTGAAGAAGAAGTTCGAAGGTGGTTCGGCTCCTAGAGAAATTCGACTAAAGTAGAGGTTCGAAAGGAGTTCAGCTCCTAGAGAAATCCATCTGAAGGAGAAGTTTAAAAGAAGTTTAGCTTCCAAAAAAATTTGATTAAAGAAAAAATCTGAAAGAAGTTCGACCGTTGGAGGAGTTCAGCCGCTAAAGAAGTTCGACTAGGACTCGACCGTTGAAGAAGTTCGGCTGGGATTCGACCACTGAAGGAGTTTGGCTGGGGTTCGATCGCTAAGAAGTTTGGCCAGCTGAAGGAGTTCGGCTAAGATTTGACTGCTGGAGGAGTTTGGTTGGGATCCGATCGCTGGAGGAGAATTTTTGATCGAAGCTCTTTCATGATTATCGATTGCATTAGGCTAAGCATCAGGCTGGACTTCGATGGGAGCAAAATTTATCCCCAATAATAGTGACTCCTAGAGGTATCCGTCTAAAGAAAAAGTTCGAAGGAGATTCTTCAGTCGGTTTGAAAGGAGTTTGACTCCTGAAGGAATCTGACTAAAGGAGAGATCCGAAAGAAGTTTGGCTCCTGTAGGAATCCGATTAAAAGAGAGGTTCGAAAGAAGTTTAGCTTCTGAAAGTATCCGTCTGAAGGAGAAGTCTGGAGAGGGTTCGGCTCCTGAAGAAATTCGACTGAAGTAGAGGTCCGAAAAAAATTCGACTCCTGGAGGAATCCATCTGAAGGAGAAGTCTGGAAGGAGTTCAGCTCTCGGAGGAATTTGACTGAAGGAGAAATTTGGAAGAAGTTCGATCGTTGGAGGAGTTCAGCCGCTAAAGGAGTTCGGCTAGGGCTCGGCCGCTGAAGGGGTTCGGCTAAGATTCAGCCACTGGAGGAGTTCGGCTAGGGTTCGGTCGCTGAAGAGTTCGATCGGTTGAAAGAGTTCGGCTAAGATTTGGCCGCTGGAGGAGAATTTTTGATCGAAGCTCTTTCGTGATTATCAGTTGCATTAGATTAAGCATCATGCTGGACTTCGATGGGAGCGGAGTTTATCCCCAACAGATCTCAAACTATGATGGCTTAGAGGCGCTAATCAATCCATGGATAGATTGCAATCTGCATGTAAAAATTAGAGAAAAGTCCGCCAAATTGCCTTCGATCAAATCCTTTGATGCCTAAGGAAGGACTTTGGAATAACAATAATAAAGAGAAAATATAAGAGCAAATTAAAGTAGTGTAGAATATTATCTTATATTGGTCAACTTGATTCTGATCTACCTTCATCTTGACGTTCTTAGATAGATTATTTCATCTCAGTCTTGTTTGGTTAATCTTTTCACTTCAATCTTCTTAGGTCGGTCATTTCACCTTGACTTGGTCAACTCGGTCTTTTCATCTTGGCTTTCTAAAGTAGATCATTTCATCTCAACCTTTTTACCTGGGCCTTCTCATATTGGCTTTAATTAGGAGCTCGGATTTGGGAGTTCAGCTTTTGAAAGCTTGACCTCGGTCTTCACCTCAACCATACCACCTCAGTATTGACTTTCACTCCAACCTCGATCTTCTTATCCCAGCATTGTCTTTCACTTTGGCCCCGACCTTTACTTTGATCTTAGTCTTTACTTCGATCTTGACCTTAGCTTTTACCCCAATCCTTCACCTCAACCTTGGCTTTTGTTTTGGTTTGGTCTTCACCATGATTTTGGCCTTCACTTCAACAAAATAATGGATGTGAGTTTGAGAGCTTCTCACCATAAAAGTTTTAAGCTATGAAAGTTTCTACCTTTAAGAGCATATCCCTTTGGGATCCTCTTAGCCTTATTTATATAGGTACTAAAGCATAGACGATGAGCCATAAATCCCATTTTATGAGCCATCACCTCTTTACGAGCCATAACCATCTTTTCATTTCTGACTTTTCTAAATTGCATAGCCATAACTATCTAGAGTTTAGATGTTTTCAAGATTGCTTGCTACATGTTCATCTATGATAAGCTTTATTTTTATACCATATCATTCTAAAAAATATTCTCAATGTTTGGATATTTATTTTTTAATTTTCAAGAATGTGTTTATACTTGAATAATTTAATTTATCTCTGTTGCTGTTGGCAGCCAATTTGGTATTGGAGTAGGCAAATCTATAGTGACTGGAGCTTGATATTGGATCGGGAAAGAATCTGCAAAACTCCGATGCTTAAGTTAGTCACCAGAAAATAGTAGAAATGAAGAAAAGAGTGGAATTTGAGCTTACCTAAGGTCTCCTGTTCTCTCTATTTATAGGTGGGATGGTCGGCCTACTTTAAAAAAAAAGACATGAGTGGTAAAGAGAATTACTCTACTTCTAACTTATCTAACCGACGAGCTATCATCCATTTGATTTAAAATATATTTAGAATGTGAAATAAATATGGCAACTATCGACGCATAGTTGCCACTATAAATTTCGGCCCTTTATCTTGACTCAGTAAGGTCCGAGCCAACTAGAACGGTATCTAGCCGAGGTACAAATAACATCAAATATGATCAAGATAAACTACCATCCCATATCAATCTCATTTATCAAAAAATATTATAAATGCCGGAAATAATGAGCCCACCTTGACTAGTCTTGCAAGCCTGTTGACACGATTGGTTCTATCCTTGCTCTGGGTTTAGGAGCTGAACCCTGAACCAGCTCAGCTGGTTAGGCCTAAGCCTCAATGTCCAATTTCTAATTTTGTAGCCGGGTCGAGTCACATCCAAGTTCATCTGGAGGGTAGATTATAGACAAAAGGCAAATGCGAACTTAGAGGAGTTATGCGACCACAAGGAGGGTCGGTTGGCTGCGCATGCCGCGCTTTTTTTGGTTGGTGGAACCCGTAGATTTGCTTAGGATATTAATTCTATATCCAAAGACACCACTCTCTAGTCACTGGTCACTGGTCAGGTTAGAATGGGTCAGGTTAAAGGTTTGTGGGGTTCGCCTTAACCTTACCCGATCCCAAAACACTTGACCGTGGTAGCGTACTAAAATATTTTCTTCGTCGAGCTCAAAAAGCCAGGGGGAAGCGCGGAAGAATAACGGCATGCTTGCGATAGCGGGACCAAGCCCTATTTGGGTCCTCCTCTTCATGTCCTCGCATCGACGTGAGCTACTCTCCCAATCCCTTATTTTCGAATTAATTTCGCTTCCCTTGTTTCGTTTCTCCATCATCGGTTCGATGATTTCTTTGTTTGTGCGTTTTACTCTCCATTTTTTTTTCCCACCATTTGCTGATGATTTTTATCAGGAAAAAGGAAGAAAGAGTAAAGAAAAAGATGACTAATGATGTGGAGTTGAAGGAGGTTCAAGCTCCATCCAATTCCGTGTCCTCGGCCACCGCTTCTTCTACCCTTCAGCGTAAGATATAAATTAACCATGAGAGAAATTTTGAAGAAAAGAACCTTATTTTTCTCCTCTAATTCTCTAAAATTCTTTCTATTTTTTGCCGATTTTTTGGCCTTAAAAGAGAAATTTTTGGGTTCTGGTTTGGTTTCAGATCTGAAGGAGATTGCTTCCTTGATCGAGAGCGGCGCATATGCCAAGGAGGTGCGGCGGATCGTGCGGGCGGTGCGGCTCACGATGATGCTCCACCGGAAGCTCAGGGCGCCTCTGGTTCTGCCTTCCTTAGTTATGCCCTTGCCCCAGGCTCTGAGGCCCACTCGAGGCTCTCCTCCTATCTTTCCAGGGTATTAAAGCGATTCGTCACACAGGCACTCTTAGTTCCCCTTGCCGCGTAATCTTTCCTTGCTTAATGCTTTTTAAATAAATTTATGAAATTTGAAATTCTTATTTTTTTCCACTCGCCAATTGTTGCTCAAGAATCAAGGTATCGCTGTGTTAGGGCAACGGGTTTAAGTAGGATGGCTTACTGACTATAATAGGTTTGTGGGGAGGGGAGGGGAGGGTTAGCTTAAAAGTGGAGACTATTTTTTGAAGTAAAGTAAATAATACATATTTTTGTGGATACATGTTGGTATAAATCATAAATGCTAGAGGGTGAGCCCTGGTGCAACGGTAAGGTTGCTCCATTGTGACCTGAAGGTCATGAGTTCGAAACATAGAAGCAGGAGTTCCGTATGTGGAGGAGATGCTGCGTATATCTAACCTTGCCAGACCCTGCAATGGCAAGAGTGTCGGCATAATTGTGTCTCAATCTGCAAATGTGGACTGACATGATGTTTAAAGCTTTCCTACAAGAAAGATAAAGGTCAATACTGATTAATTTCGATGTGCATCAGCAAGCAAGTCTTGATTAAGATGTTGGGATATGCGCATACTGGCTTTCAATCCTGGAGAACAGATACCTGTTTTCTCTTTTTTATTTTCTTATCTCTACTTCACCACATAAATTGTATATGATTATAAAGGTGGTGTTGATGTGACAGTCGTGGCATATGCCCGGGCCTATCTGATTTTTTAGAAGTGTCGAGCAGTGGTTATGTGGCTCTTATGATGTAACCATGAACAGCTGCATCAATAGATTACTATACATTTATTCTTAAATGAGCATGGTGGTTTCTTTTATATAGGTACCATTTATGTTCGATTGATATGATGATTTGTATCATCAGATTTTCTTGTTACAATTTTGCAACTTTTGCAGCTACTTATATCTCATGATTTGTCTTGCAGAATTAAATATGTGAGATCATTGAGTTGTTATCATTGATTATAGATTTTTGTATGTTAAAATGTATATTTGTTACTGTTTTGTTGATCAAACTTCTGTACATCATTTTTTGTTGTTCAGAGTCTTCGTTGGTTTATATTGGGGATAAATCCTGCTTCCGCTGAAGTCCAGTCTGATACTTAGCCTAATATAACTGGCAATCACGAAAGTGCTTCGATCGAAAATTCTTCCTCCAGCGGCAAAACCCCAGCCGAGCTCCATCTGAACTTTTTTCGGACCCCCCAGCAGCCAAACTCCTTCCGAACTTCTCCTTCAGTCGGATTCCTCCAACAGCCGAACTCCTTCGGGAATTCTCCTTCAATCGGATTTCTCCAAGAGCCGAACTCCTTCCGGACTTCTCCTTCAGTCGGATACTTTTAGGAGTCGAACTCCTTCCGAACTTCTTCTTTAGTCGGATTCCTCCAAGAGCCAAACTTCTTCCGGACTTTCCCCTTCAGGAGCCGAACTTCTTCAGGACTTCTCCTTCAGTCGGATTCCTCCAGGAGCTGAACTTCTTTCGGATCTTTAGGAGCTGAATTCCTTTCGGATTCCTCTTTCAGTCGAATTCTTTCAGGAGCCGAACTCCTTCTGAACTTTCTCCTCTAGGAGCTGAACTCCTTCCGGACTTCTTCAATCGGATTCCTTCAGGAGTCGAATTTCTTTCGGACTTCTTCCTTTAGGAGTCGAACTTCTTCCGGACTCCTCTTTCAATCGGATACCTCCAGAAGCCAAACTTCTTCCGGACTTCTCCCCCCAGGAGTCGAATTTCTTTCGAACTCCTTCAGTTGGATACCTCCAAGAGCTGAACTTCTTCCGAACTCCTTCAGTCGGATTCCTCTAGGAGAGGAGCTCCATCCGGACTTCTCCCTCTATGAGTCGATCTCTTTCCAGACTTCTTCTTCAGTCGGATACCTTCAGGAGCCGAACTTCTTCCAGACTTTTTTCTCTATGAGTCAAACTTCTTTCGGACTTCTCCTTTCGAACTTCTCCCTCCATGAGCCGAACTCCTTTCGAACTTCTCCCTCCATGAGCCGAACTGTTTCTAGACTTTTCCTTCAGTTGGACACCTTCAGGAGCCGAACTCCTTCCGTACTTCTCCTTCAGTCGAATTTCTTCAGGAGCCAAACTCCTTCCGGACTTCCCCCTCCAGGAGTTGAACTCCTTTCGGATTTCTCCTTTAGTTGGATTCCTTCAGAAGCCAATCTCCTTCCGGACTTCTCCTTCGGTTGAACTTCTCCACCAGTCGGACTCCTTCTGGACTTCTCCATCAGTCAAACTCCATCCGGATTCTTCCAGTGTATTATTTTCATATTTCAACTAGCATTCCTTTCGGATGATCCTCTCTAACCGTATTCCCTTTATGAGTCCGAATTCTTCTGAAATTGATGTATGTCAAAGCTTTTCACCAATCAATATCTGCTTTCTCCGAACTTCGATTATTAAATTTTAACGAACGGCCACATCACGACAATGGACACCTCTCTCCATAACAAACTTCACGTGGCCCCACGCGGCCCGCTACCAGATGGCTGCAGCTGTTACTATCAGTCTGCTACAGATAGCGCTACAGACGGCACCTTTCTTCGTGACAGACTCCACGCAGTCCCAAGCGGTCCGCTATCAGACGGCTATGGCTGTCACTATCAATCTACTACACGTTCCGTCTATAAAAAGGGATTCTTCAGATACGTTTTTTCTAAGCTCTCTTCTCCTTTCCGAAATTCTGCTGAACTCTTTTCTGAGCACTTCATTTCTATTCGCCAGAAGAGCTGACTTGATTATCGGAGGGTCCTGCCGGAGTCACCACCATCGACTTCGGACGGGACTTTGTTTTGCAGGTCACTGGCGGCAATCTCTTCTTCCTCGACTCTAGCTCGATCCAGCGTCAATCAGATTCTGCACCAACAATTTATATTTTAGTTAAGAATTGATCTAAGATGTTGTCATTGATTATAGATTTTTGTATGTTAAAAATGTACATTTGTTACTGTTTTGTTGATCAAACAGACGAACATCATTTTTTGTTGTTCAGATTCTTCTTTGGTTTATATTTCAGCTAAGAATTAATCTATATAATCCCAGCACATGTTAATTGTAAGCAGTATATACGATTTGTTGTTTGATGCATAAACATGTGCCCAAAGAAAATATCTAACATGCTGAAGGACTTCAACACACCTAAATTTATTGTCATTTAATTTAATTGTAAGAAGAATTTATTTCCTTTGCAATTGGAGCATCCACATATAAATTTATTTACTTACTCATTAGTGCCTATTCAGGCTAAACTTATGATTGGCTTCCAGAACTGGCAGATCTTTAACTAATCAAAACTTGAATTGGTGTCAATTGGTTTAAGCCCTCCTTCCTCTACCCTCCTCCAAAGTATATTGTTAATAGCCAGAAATAACAAACTTCTTATTCTAATCAGTTTAATACCAGTTATATTTAAGCATATTCTTGAACCTTTTATCAAAGTTTAGAATGTAATGGTGTTTTGTGAAATCAAATTTATGAAAGCTCATTAATTCAGACTTTTATTGTTTATGATTCTTGACTAAGTATGGTTAGTAGATATATGGTGGATAAGTAATTCAGCGGAAAATTGGAGTGGTTTCAAAGTGTCTTAAAGGAATTCTCATGTTTTGGCTAGTTGTCAATTTTGTATCAACTAAATTTGCAACTGCTAGCATAGAAATACACATGTCATTACTCAAGATTGAATACCACTTCCTAGTGCCTATGCAAAGCTTTGCCTTGCTAGCTTGCCATTTGCATGCTTATCTGTCGTACCATATCTTGGCATGTGATAGAATAAGACTGGCACCATACCATTGCTAAGGGTGACAATTTATGACATGATGTGCCAGTCCAATTTGCGACCAACCCGAGAAAGTTAGGGTTTGGTAGAAATGGTTCAGATCTTAAGGGGTCGATCCAACTTGAACCATTCATTAAATGGGTCAGGTTCAGGCTTAGAATCCTAACATGTGTAACTTGTTTTAACCCATTTAATGACCGGGTCAGGTTGAGATGGTCACTACCAATCTGTTAATTTTGTTTAAATCATTTGAGACCCACTTAACTTGTTATCACAAACCTAAGTTAATGTAATTTGTTTATGAAATGGGTTACATCTGTAGGGTTACATGTTTAACAAACAAACATGATTTGGTTTTGGATTTCTGGCTCATTTAATAAATGATGGGTTGATAGTGTAAACTTACCGGAACTCAACTAGGCTTGCCCTTATTTCCACCCATAGCCATTGCGACATTTTGATACAGCATCAATATTATATATGCTAGTCATTGTTTGTTGTGCCACTTGGCACTTCAATCAATGGTCGTTATGGTCCAATTGGCTTATTAGTGGGGGTGGCAATATCTGTTATTTGGTCACTGTAGTTTCCCTACTTTTGGTCATTCTGAAGAAGAGTCTAGGAATTTGTATGTTATGTTGCCATGTATCTTCATTTCTAATACACCCAAAATCCTTTTTTCGCTTTTTGTTCACTTGCATCCAAAGATTTTAGTAGTTTCCTTGTCCAAGTGCAAATTACATGCTCTAATCATACAATTCATATGACAATTGTCATGTTTGAAAATTTTCATATGTTTTTTGTGCCTGGATATAGTCAGTATGGTACATGCTATAGAGGGAATCAATTTAGGTGTTCAACATGTTTTAGAAATTCAATTTGGAGTTTGGAGATATAAGCAATTTATTGAGTACTACATAAAATGCAGAATTGAAATGAAGGGTGTTTTGATCAAACTATCTCTAGTTTGAAACAAAAGACACCCTAGCACAGCTTCTATGTAGTGGCTCCTTAAGCATTCTGTTTTCTGGTCTTGCATTGGAAGAAAACAAAGCATGATAATCCATGGCTACCAATCCATAGACCTCTACTCCCTAAGGCACTGAGTGCCACAGAAAGACTTAGGGTTCTTATGTATGGAAAGGCTACCTATTTCTTAAGCAAGACCAAACAATAATATTTTTTTAGAATTCTTAGCAAAGTAAGGGTTTCTGTAGGAGCATCAGGGGTTATGGGTTTGTAGGTTTAGGGAAGTCTTTGCTTTATTTTTCTTTTCCCTTCTTTATTCATCCTTTTTTTTTCTAAATTTCTTTTCTTAGAAAATGGCTGTTTTAGAGTATTGCATCACATAATTATTTTTTCCCTCTTTGTTATAGTCCCTTCTTTTCTTTTTTATGGGGTTTAATTTTGAGGATGGAGGTGATGTCCTCTACCTTTCTCCTTTGCCACCAACCCATTCAGGTTGATTGGTTCTTTTACTTTTCTATTTATGATTTCAAATAGGATAGATGCTACATTAGATTTTTTTATTTTTGTGCTTTGTTTTTTCTTTTCTATCTGCCAACATGAAGGTCTCCATACTAGATATATCTCAACTAGAGATGAACGACCCATGTAGAATACATCTCTTGGAAAGGGAAGGAGGCACCTTAGCAGTCAAAACTATCAAATGACAATTGTTGTACATTTGAGTAGCAGTAGGATGCCACATGAATGTTAAAATATCAACAATAGTGGGAACCCTCCATTGTACAGAGAGCTGCATGAACCCAATCTTACAGAGGGTTGCCACTATTCGTAGTGTTGGCCGTGAACTTGTCTTATTGTGTCCATACTTGGCCAACCTATCAATAATTCTTTTCTGATTTCAATACATGGTTGAGTTTGAGTTTGGAGTTTGATGTGGCACCACTCTCTAGTTGATGGTGGAAAGTTGCTGCTACTATTGATATTCTAATCTTTGTGCAAGATTATATTGCTGCTTGAAGGTCCACTGTCACCATTGGACCATTATGATTGTTGGGACACCTATCACAAGAGATTTATTCTTCACAGGTTCTTCCTTTTCATGTCAGGGCTATACACAATCTACAGGTCTTTGTCCTACTGCCTACAAAGAAAAGGGAAACAAAAGAAACTAAACAAAATTATAGTGTAGCATCTATTCTCATTAGTAGAGAAATAAAAAGGGAAACTTATCTAATTGGCTTGGTGGGGAAGGAGAAAGGTGAAGGATCTTACCTCATTCTCCAAAACTAAACCCAAGTAAAAGAGGGGACTTTAGGAAAGAGGAAAAGATATACAAAATAAAATAGACTAAGATGGATGCAATAGTTAGAAAACTACGAGAATATAAGGAAACAAAGTGAAGAAAGAAGGGAAAAAGGAGGAAGTGAAAGACTTTCTTTGACCGACAAGCTGACAATATCCGGGTTCTTTTGCACAAACTTCCACTCTGCTACAAAGTCAAAAAAGTAACTGTTATTATTTGGGCTTGCTTGAGAAACATGATAACCTTGCACAAGGGGAGGACCTTCCGGCTTTTTGTGATGTTTTGAGCATGTATGGGTGCCCGTTACATTATTACACTTTAGTCGGTTTTTATATCGGGATTAATAAAAAAAGTGCATATCAGGATATTTTTTTGGGTTCAAAGAAAGGTTAAATAGGTTTGAGGAGCCGTGAGAAACCAGTCCATGACATGCTAGGATGTTTCTACTTTAAATTAGTAATAGTTTGACAAAAATTCCTTCATCCTATGTAAATTCTGCATTGTGCACGGTACTTTGTGAATTTGTTGTAGCTTTCTACTCTGAACTTGATTGTAAATTTTTAAAATGCATTAGATTATTGATACCTTGTCCATTATGTACCGTACTACCTATCTGGATAAAAGAATATAGATTGAAAACATGATATGGATTTCATGTGAGGTTGTTTTGGTTATGACATTGCACATATAAAAGGGATGAGGTAGTAAAGGACTTGATATTACTACATCTTTAAGAAATATGACCGTAAATAGAGCAGAGTGGTAGAAAAGTATTCATGTAGCTGATGCCAACTAGTTTGGGATTAAGGCTCAGTTGAATGTTTAGGATTGTGTTTGGTAGTGGGATTTTTCTTTTTCCTTTTTTTTGGTGGGGTGGGGGTGGGGGAATGGGGAAGGAATTGTTGGGGAGGGGATGCCTCATTTTTCCTCCAATAAGGTTCTTTGTTTCCTGTGGTTGGGGGATAAACTTGTTTGGTTGCAACCAGATAATGGAATGGTAGGGATGAATAGAGTAGAAAGAAAGTAAAAAGTGGAAATGGGAGGAATAATTGATGGGACAAAGCATGAGTTTGTTTTGACTCATTATATGAAAGGTGAACCCACCTGCATTGACCGGAGTAATTCTATGCCACAACAAGCTAAGGCATTTGACAGGATAACCTGTTGCCCCCTCTTTTATTTCTGTTTATCCTGCAAGCAAGTATTATGAAAGTGGAAGGCTAAGCCAAGATAATATATTCATCTAATATATAAACCAGGTTCAAATCTTTGTGGCTTACTTGTAATGCATAGTGTTTGTTTTCGGTCCTTGCACATTAGTGGAAGAGTGAAGACTTTCTCTAGGATCACGTTCAATAATTTCTCGCAAGCATCTTGTATTCTACAGCTGAATAACAAATGACTTTATTAAAATAAAGAGCATGTGCCTTCCGAGAGCATGCAAGAGCATAGGCAGCTCCAAGGGATGATATTATTGTAAACTCACGAGATATTGATGATCTCTTTCCTTTGGCAAATGATTCACATATATTCTAATTGTTCTTAGATAATCAAATTAATTAAGAATTATTCAACTATTCATCAATTTTAAAATTTATTTTTTAATTATTCATAATTAGTTTAAGAAGCCCTTACAAATTCCAAATTTATGATGTTATAAAGTTGCTGGTAATGGTGGTCTTTTTTCTTATGGTTCCTGGTATCATCTCTTCCATGCTTGTTTTTACATGAGAAAATAGATAAGAAGATTTTTTTGGGGGGGTGTGGCTTTTCTCTATGTTTGCCATCCAATATCTTTCAAAATCTATGGCCGAGTCCTTTGCACTTTGTCGGTGTTATGGATCTCTACCTCTAGCCTGGAGGCTTCTGGATTGAAACTGCAATATTTTTCCATCTTACAATTTCTATCTCAAAGATTGGTGCGCATAGGTTGACCAAATTGCTTTCTCTCAATACTTTTTGGTTATGATATTTATTATCATTCCAAGTCCTTTTCTTTGAATGAGATATGCAGGAAATTATTGTGGTACCCATAGTTATTTATGTGACCCTTAGTCATGAAGCACCATTCCTACTCTATGGATACCACAAAGCACATGACTGCCATGAGTATGGGCATCGAAGTTCTAAAGTAGAAAAAAAGTTAATTTCTTTGTTATGTTTTGTTTATTCTCAGCATCCTTATATTAGATCATACCCCAATATCCTTGCATGCATCACTTGATACCAAAGGTTTTAAACTCTTAGATTTCTTCTAAGCCTCCTAACAAAGAGCAGGTCCTGGGAATTTCAAAATTTAAGCCACTGCCTCTTATCAGCCTCATTTACTATTATTTGCATAAATCTGTTTATAAACCATTCCTCTCATGCCATGCAATTAATGGATTATACTGTTCAGCTGCATTTGATACTGTTTACAATCATGTTTTCTGTGTCTTCTGTATTTTTAGAACACTTTTGCAAATTTATGTCAGATTGTTTTTAGGATGAGGAACATGATATGGACGTGGATACAGCAACTTCAGCAGCTCAGGGTTTCGCTAAGTATTTTCTTCTGGATCTTGAAATCTGCTGTTACTTGCTTGTTCTGATATTTCTGATTGAACAAAAGTATTACAATGAGGTAATTTTCTATAGTTAAAGGATGCTTTAATTTCCTTACTGAAACTGAATTTTATCTGCTATTTCAATTTTCCAGTAACCTCTGTCTTGCGGGCTAAAGCTTGTTCTTCTGCAACCATTGCTTACCTGAGGAATTTGAGCAGAAGGACAGTTGACGTTCTTGCATCTTGGTTGTACTTCTATTATTCTTATATTACGAATAGTCTTGCTGAAATTCACATGTGAGCTTTATATCAAATTAGCAACCATACATGTCCTCATGAGCCAAGTAAATTTCTTTTTGGTGAAATGCCTTAGTGAGATGGTTTTAGAATAAAATCTTTTTTTCTTTCCCCCTTGTCAGAACCCTCCTTTCCTTGCATAGAATGGCAACCTTATGGTATGATGAGTTGGGTCAGGTTTGTTTCTTATGTGATTGCTTTATATTCTGATTTCAGATATACATAAGGTGCTAGCTCTTTATTATGTTGATATGCAGGAAACTCTTCTGAACCCTTTGCTTCGCAATTACCTCCATTACAACTTATATGACCAGGCAGAAAAGTTGAGGTCGAAGGCACCACGTTTCCAGGCTCATTCAAATCAACAGGCAAAATGTCTTTCCTAGATTTTTTTTTTTTTTTTTTTTTTTACCGTTTTCATATTTGGTTGGATAACTTGATCATTATTTGGAAAAAAAAATCGCCATTATTGGTTGTTTTGGTAATTTTTTTCCTGCTAAGATAGATGGTTATAGAAAAATGTTAGCTAAGCATGATTATTTAGGCTATGTCATTGGCACACAAAGCAGTAATGGCTTGATTTTCCATTAAGATGCTAACACTGAGAATTTTTCGGCAGTTTTGTCGGTGCCTGTTCTACTTAGGAAGGATCAGAGCCGTTCAGTTGGAGTATACAGATGCCAAAGAGCCTTCTGCAAGCTGCTCCGAAGGCACCGATTGGAGCTCGAGGCTTCCAAATCCAATGCAACAAGTGGGCTGTTATTGTTCGCTTACTTCTTGTAGAGATCCCTGAGAGAACTGTTTTTATGCAGAAGGGCATGAAGAAGGCTCTGACACCATACTTTGAGCTTACAAACGTGAGTATTTTCAGTTATTTTAAAAACAATGCTTGGTTACGTTGGTTTTCGAAGTATTTACTTTTTCTGATTTTAGGCTGGGCAAATTGGGGACTTGGAGTTGTTTAGGACTGTTGCAGAGAAATTTTCTGGGACTTTCAATTCAGACAGGATGCATTATCTGATCGTGAGATTGCGACACAATGTGATAAGAACTGGGCTCCATAATATCAGCATCTCTTATTCCCGCATATCTCTGGCTGATGTAGCCAGGAAGTTGAGATTGGACTCTCAGAATCCTGTGGCTGATGCTGAGCATGGTAGCCAAGGCCATCTGAGATGGGGCAATTGATGCAACGATAGATCATGGGAATGGGTGGATTGTTTCTAAAGAAACTGGTGATATCTACTCAACAAATGAACCTCAGATTGCTTTCAATTCCAGGATTGTCTTCTGCCTGAACATGCACAATGAAGCAGTGAGGGCACTGAGGTTCCCACCCAACTCCCATAAGGAGAAAGAAAGTGCAGAGAAGAGGCAGGAGAGGCAAAAGCAGGAGTAGGAGCTTGCAAGGCATATTGCTGAGGAAGAAGATGATGAGTTCTGAGTATGGCTTTGTCAGATGCTACATTGTTTGAGAGAAGGTGTTTCACAAGCTCCTTTGATTGGTGAGGATAATGCAAGTGGAAATTAACTGTTTTTTGTTACTGCTATTTCTTCTTTGCTTCCACTTCCAGCATCCAGACATGGATCCATAGTTTAGATTTATCTCGGTTGATCCACTTTGATAGGAAAAGATGGCTTTTTGATTGTTAGACTGGAAGAAGGGTTGGATGATGATAATGATGGTGGTAGTTGCTTAAAATAATCCTACTGCTATATTGCCTAGTGTAATGGTGCTAGTTTAAAATCTATTCGATTTCATGGTTATGAAAGATTTGTTGAGACGGTAATTGTATGCTGGGTGTTCTGCTGAATGTATACCATTTCATTTTTCACCAGATTCCACCAGTTCCACAAAGGCCATTTCAGGAGATCGATTTTGAAGAGAGATTATGTCATTGCCATCTCTATCGTCATTGTTGAGACTTATGCTATGGTTTTTGGAATCTAGGCCACATTTTAGTGCAGATTAGTTGAATGGCTCTAGAAATGGGTATGAAAGATGGTTCAATAGGACACCCTAATCTGGAACGTTGCAGGATCTGGAAAACATGGTGCATTGCAACCCCAGTAGAGAAGTAAAGCTCATGTGGCAATCTCATTTAGCTATCAAATTGAATTACCAGGGATTGGGTTTTAACGCTAATGCTATACTTAGTTTGACTCCAAAGGTTTATTTGCTAGTGAGCAAAGCTTTCAAAATCCATCTACTTATTCTCAATTATATTCCCCTCTTCCCCAGTTCACCTATTTAAAATCACACCTTTTGACATTTAGCACTTAAACACGTTGCAGGCACCAAGAAAAATGCATGGGGGAGCTAAGCAATCTTTTTTAAGTGATGTACCCTTTCGTATTGCACAAGTGGGTTTCAACTTTCAAGTCCTCACATGCACGTCATCCGTACGGTTCCTTCGGACCTGCGAGGTGGATGAGGCCTCTCTTCGTTAAAAGAATGCATTTAAAACGCTCTCCCGTGATTGGTTGCTGGCATTTTGAATAATTCTCAGGTGATCTTGAAGGGGGAGTGGTATTCTATTTAGTTTCCTCATCCCTAGGCTTCTAAGGCGATGTTCGGTCACATGGGTCAGCCATTTGGCAACCTTCTTGATCATGTGCTCATAGAAACTCCTAGTGATTTTTCTCGCTGATATAAAATATGGCATTGTGATCTGCAAGTATTTTCTTTCTGACAACAAGCATCACTTCGAGAGCTGACTTTCTTATGGTAGGTTAGAGGTTAGTTTAGAAATAGGGATGGATTCTCTGCGGTACTCATTAAGTACTGCAAGATATTATGTACAGTAAAATATGATATATCATAAGATAAATGATCATGTACGTGTATATTAAATATTAAAAAAATTTTAAAAATTTATAAATATTTAAATAGTTTAGACAATCATCCATAACGGCATCCAATCATGCACAATACTATATTATATTTTTTAAATACCATAGAGAATTTCATTTTTTTAGAAATTAATAGTATTGGATGGACAATTCTCGATATCTTTATGTTGCCCTCTTGTAGTGTTAGGAAGCTTTTGACCGATCATGAGTAGAGAAAAGGTAGATAGAGTTATCTACATTTTTATATTTAGATTCAGATTAGAAGTATAGCTCTTGGAGGCATTTTAGTAATGGAGAGCTAGTGAATCTTTTCTACCTTTCGCTCTAGTAGTGTTTAATCATATAGTTTTAGAAATACTCAAAGTGTCTATGTAAAACAAAGGATATCTTTCGCTTACTCGGTTGTTTTTCATGAATTTGTTAGATTTGCACCATAAAGAGAAGCATTAGGTGATACAAAATTCTATGACCAATTTTTCTTTTCAAGAGTTCAAATGCTATATTAAGATCAATCGGGATATTTTTACGCACCACCGAATATTTTGTCTCAAACCCCTAGTCCTTTCTAGTTTCGACAGAAGAGGAGGGGAAATATCCCATCTATTTGTTAAAATTTTTAAACAATGTAACGCAACTTATTGTCCAATTCCACTCCATGTATTCTGTTCTCATTTAGTTTGTTGTGCCTGGTATTTTAGTAGGCCAAGAAATAAATTCCTTACCTAATGTACAACCAAATACATCGCTATATCACACTTACGAAGCACATGCAACATCATCCACATCCATGCATCCCTCAACCACACGAACGACCAGCTGCTCCCACTAGAGGCTGTGACTTGAAATACCAGAGCAAACTTGATGAAATTTGATGGTGAGACCTTCAAATGAATAGCAAGGATATTTAAACCTTCAGTGGAGAATAACTAAACCGATGACCAATTCCTCAGTGCGTCACATGGCATGTTTACCGCATAACGTGCATGATCTTGAGATGACAAGCCTTCGATACCACGTTACTACATCCATCGGTGCTTTGGCGTGTGTTAAGAGTTTTCCTATATAATCGCATAATACCAGACCTAATTGTGAAAACGTCCATACTAAGGTTCACAACTTCATTAAAGATGGTTTGTTTTGAGTTGCATCCTTAACCATATGTGTGTATTATATAAATGCGGAACAAAAATTGGAGTTTTGTTTTTCCTAAAATATACAGTGGAAATGCCCAGCACAAGGGGTTTGAACTGAACACCTCTCCTCAGGACAAGCTCCAACCGATAAAAAAAACTCGGAAAGAAGAGAAGCAAATCTGAACATTAAGAAATCAGCAAGTATTGAAACAACCTAAGTACTAAGATATATCAAAAGATTCTGCTTCCATGAACCTTAACATTTGTTATGAAAAGAAAACTGGCGGTCAACGAAGAAAACGAGAGGGAAAAGGAAAGTTATTAGGGATCTCTTCTTTAAAGGACTTTAACAGTAGAGCATGCCTTGATGGTTGCCACGTCAGCAAGTTCACCCTGTATTTTCACTTGGGAAATGCACATTTTTTTCTCCTGTGAATCAAGTGGAAAAGCCGTGCTCCTAGGTAACTTTTTCAAAGAGGAGATCCTTTGTTTGACAACAAGAGTCCGATTACTCTAAATCCAATATAGGAAATTCTGACAATTTGAGCACATGGAGAGCTGTAATTGGATGGAGGTCAATGCAACTATTAGTTGACATCCATGAAGGTGGATGATTCAAGAGAAACTAGATGGTAAATATATTCTGTTAGCAGAAATGGTTTGCTCGGCAAATGTTGTAATAGTAATTTGGAATATACAGTTTATGGGGCTGAAGTATTGAATCCAACATCTTCATGCATTGCGTTCTTTCTGGCGTGCAAACGTAAAATGGTGCAATACACAAGCTGCATCCGATCTCTCATCAACCACCCCACGGTCCATGATCCTGTAACATGCTCTGCTTGGCATCCATGGCAATCTAAACCAATTCTCTCATTAGCTGCTCCTCTAGCTGCCAAAATTTCTGCCATCTACCCAACGTAGGAAATTGTTACAACTTAGGTTCCAGAGATCCACCGTTAATTCAAAAGGATATATATATATATATATATATATATCAAGTGGACGTGCCGACTAATCCTCACCGGTCTTGCGGCGGAGGAACTGTGAGTTGCCCCCTGACATTTCTAAGTCAGTTCCTTATTTTCTGGTCGGTGGTAGCCCCAGAGATCCATTCCTAGAGTAAATTCTGCTCATGTTCCGCACGGCGCTTGGTAACTCAACCTCTTCACGATGGATATAAAAAGTTTTATTTAGCCAACAAGAATACAACGCGTTCGAAATTATAATGCAGCAGCCATGTGACCAGCAGTGCAGGACAAACGTGATCATGTGACCCATAGCAGTCAGCTAATTTAAATCAGTTGCCGCGGCGGAAGAAATTAATGACTGGAACTATAGTCCAAAACTACCGAATTAAAATATTCTTTCCAAAATGAAGTGAACGTGGAAATCAGCAGCTCTCCCCAGCATTGCAGAGATATAAATGAGAGGTCGGTTGCGGAACATCAGATTATATATATATACATATATACACCATAAAAAATAATTTAAAAAAAAAAAAAATGTAAACATCACGATCCCGCAAGTCATGGGCTGGTAGTTGCAGGCGATCACATGTACTAGTTTTGATTCCATGTTAGGCCTTATTTCTTAGTCCAATCTTTCTCTGAAAAATTATAGCTAGGCTTTTGCTTCCTTCTCTTTCCTATTTAAGCAATGCCAAGGTGCAGCCATTCCTCCGCACCTACTGAAGTGTCAAACAAGAGCCCGTCTCTTCGTTTTTCTAGACTCCAGGGTCTCTCTCAAGTGCTTGACATGGTGAGACACTTGAGATCTATGATGGCTGCCCTACTCAAATTGTCGATCATCCTTGCGTTGTGCCCCCTGTGGAGTGGTGTGGAAGGTTTCGCACCTTCTGGGTGGACCAAGGCTTCAGCTACATTCTATGGTGGAAGTGATGCCTCTGGAACCATGGGTAGAGTAATTTTTGCAACTTCCTTTAATTTGAATGTCTGCTTGTTGAATGAATTGCCGAGCCCACGATACGCGGAGCTGAATCGTAGTGGATCGTTTATTGCAGGTGGAGCTTGTGGTTATGATAACTTGTACTCGACGGGGTACGGAACCGATACCGCAGCTCTGAGCACAGTTCTGTTCAATGATGGGGCGTCTTGCGGACAGTGCTTTAAGATCATGTGTGACTACCAATCGGACTCCAGGTGGTGCATCAAGGGCACTTCAGTGACCATCACGGCCACCAACTTCTGCCCTCCAAACTATGCCCTTCCCAATGATGACGGTGGCTGGTGCAACCCGCCTCGCCAGCACTTCGACATGGCACAGCCTGCGTGGGAGAAGATTGGTATCTACAGAGGAGGAATTGTGCCGGTTTTGTACCAAAGGTGGTGCTTCTTTTCTTTTTTTTTTCCACCTCTTACTGCTTTTTCTGCTTGACTGCCTGCTTCCTGTTTGTTCTTATACTATATGTAAGAGGGATTCAGGGATAAACAATATGAATGGGCCATTCGCAACTCAAGGTTTTGATGCTAGGTCACGAATATTCACCCTGACCACACTGAAGGATTATGAGTCTTGGGCTTCAATTTTTGATCTTTTTTTTTTTTTCATTACGTCAATCATTTTGTATAGCTTTCAATGCACCGACGACTCTACTTCATGATCTATAATATAGATTAAAAGAAAAAATTGGAGTACTTTAAAAGCTGTGCAAAATACGATCCAGTGGTTGAGATGAAAAAAGCCCGAACCCTTCTAACATTTGGACCTGGTCAGGCTCAGGCCAACTTGTTCTTGTTCTTGGGCTTGTTAGGGTTCGACTCGGGGTCAGAGCCGGCTCATATTAGAAGTTTAAACAAAATATGATTGTATCTTCCTTTTTTTTCTTTTTTCCTCCCCTTCCATTTCTTAATTTTCTTTTAGTTTGCAATATTCTTCCAAATGATAAATAGCATCAAGATGGATCTAATATGCATAATTGGCCTATAGAAACTTGTCATTTGACTGATTTAAGTGGGTTCACAATGTAGGGTCCCATGTGTGAAGCAAGGTGGGGTAAGGTTCACCATCAACGGGCGAGACTACTTCGAACTTGTTCTCATATCAAATGTGGGAGGCAGCGGATCCATTCAGTCCATGTCCATCAAAGGTTCAAGCACCGGCTGGTTGGTGATGTCAAGAAATTGGGGTGCAAATTGGCAATCCAATGCCTATCTAAATGGCCAGTCTCTCTCTTTCAAAATAACAACATCTGATGAGCAGACCCTTGTCTTCCCGGATATAGTCCCATCAAATTGGGCATTTGGACAAACTTTCTCCAGTCATCTCCAGTTCTCCTAGAAAGTTGGGGATGCAAGTTTCAACATCTAGATTGGCAGAGGCATGCTTATAATTTTGTTAAGAGTAGTAGCCCGCCGCTTGAATCATTTTCTTATGCGATTGAAGAAGGGACCAATCCGCCAGCCGAATACTAGGGTATGAAGATGGATGGTATAAAATTTATTCGATGAAAGTGGATGCTAATGAACATGTAGCTCTTCCAATGTACTCCAATTATCTTTATCTATATGAAATCCTTTTCATGATATCATCATTTGATGAATCTGTGATATAACAATAATGAAATGAAAAACAAAAAAAAAAAAAAAAAATTGCTGATTGGGAACTTTTCTTTTTTGTTGACATTTCTTGTGGATTAGGGAGTTGGTTGATTATGGAGGTGACAAATCGGCAGTTCTAAGGCTCGATGAACTTGTGCATTTTCTAAAAAAAATTCCCTTTTGCCATGATCTAAATAGGATCTATTTCTTCACCTTTTCCATCAAGTCATAATAGAGCAAAACATTATTACTTCCAGTGGTGCATATAATTTGAGAAATTGCTATCATATAACAATCCGGAATTTTTAAATATGCATAGAGGCTGCTTGGTTGCCCGTGAGCTGCTTTCAAATATCAAAACCATCATGCACGGCAGGCACCGCTAAAATAGAAACCTAGTTTCTCCTCCGAGGACTAAACTACACTCTTAGGGTTTATTTTGATATTTTTATTATTTTTGCCATTTGTTCTGTGTAAGTTGATATTGGATATAATATTTGTATGAAACTTCTGGTGATCTTTGATTGTATTTTCATATTTTTTTAAAAGAAACAAGAACGTAAACGTGTTTGATTTACGATCGGAATCAAAATCAAAATCGAAATAGTTCACAATAAGAATCAAAATGCTCACATCTCCTAAGATATTTGGTTCGCAGTCAGAGTCATCATCATGATTATTGTCGCAGAATATGGTTGTCGCCGGATCGAGCTGAAGCGGAGGAGGATGGGGTGCCGCCAGTGACCTGCAAAATAAAGTTCTATCTAGAGTCGGTGGTGGTGGCTCCGGCAAGACCCTCCGATGATCAAGTCAGCTCTTCTGGCTAACAGAAATGAAGTGCTCTGGAATGAGTTCGACAGAGTTTAGAGAAGGAGAGGAGAGCTTAGAGCTTAGAGTAAACGCATCTGGAGGGTCCTTTTTATAGACGGAGCTTGTAGCGGGTTGATGGTGACAACTACAGCTGCCTAATAGCGGGTCGCTCGAGGTCTGATGGGATCAGTCATGGAGGGAGGCATCGTCTGCAGTGCCGCCTACAACAGATTGATGGTGATAGCCATCGCCGCCTGGTAGTGGATTGTTATCGTCTGCAGCGGACTGATGGTAACCGTTCGTCGAGATTTAATGACTGTAGCTCTGAGAAAGCAGGCATTGGTTGGTGGACTTCGGCATATATCGATTCTAGAGAAGTTCGAACTCCTAAAAAGGATACGCCTGGTGGGATTATCCAGGAGCAATCCGCTGGAGGAATCCAACTGAGGGAGAAGTCCGGGAGGAGTTCGACCGAAGGAAAAGCTCGAAAGAAGTTTGGCTCCCATAGGCATCCGACTGGAGGGGTGCGGAGGGAGTTCGGCTTTCATGGGAGTCTGACTAGAGTTCGATCGTGGAGGAGTTTGGTAGGAGCTCGACCGCTAAGGAGTTCGAAAGACTGAAGGAGTTCGGTAGGGATCAAGCCGACTGAAGGAGTTCGACAGGAGCTCGACGGTTGAAGAGTTCAGTCAGCTGAAGGAGTTCGGCAGGAGCTCGATTGCTAAAAAGTTTGATCGGCTGAAGGAGTTCGGCTAAGACTCGTCCGCTAAAGTTCTTTCATGGCTACCGGTTGCATTAGGCTGAGCATCGAATTGGACTTCAGCAGTAGCGAGGCTTATCCCCAACAATAGTCCCCCCTCACTCCCAAGTTCGAAACTCGAAGGGAGTGTAGAAAAGGCGACTGCCGAAATCCTCTTCTGGGCTCCATGCTGGTTCAAGTTGAAGCTCAGGAAAGATCTCATCTCCAGCCAAAGTTGATGTTGAAGTTGAAGTCCGAGGAAGATCTCATCTCCAGCCGAGGTTAAAGTAGATCTCGTCTTCTGCGGTCGAGATTGGAGGTTGAGCTCCTCGGGGGCGATATTGTCTCCAACAGTTGAGACTGACTTGGGGGAGATCTCCTCTCCTACAATCGAGGTTGACTCTAGGGAGATCTTATCTCCTGCAGCTGAGGTTGAAGCTCGATGGAGATCTTATCTTCTGCAGCCAAGGTTGACTTCGGTCGCTCGAAAGAAATATTATCTCTAGTCGAGTTTGTCAAGGTCGCTTGGGAGAGATCTTATCTCTAGACGAGGTTGTCATGATCGCTCGGAAGAGATCTTATCTTCTGCAGCTGAGGCTGCCTCGAGAGAAATCATATCTCCTACAGTCGAGATTAATACGGGCACTCGGAGGAGATCTTATCTCCTACGGCCGAGGTTGCCTCGAGGGAGTTCTTATCTCCTGCGGTCGAGGTTGCCTCGGGGGAGATCTTATCTCCTGCAGTCGAGGCTACCTCGGGGAAGATCTTATCTCCTGCAGTCGAGGTTAATATGGGCGCTCGGAGGAGATCTTATCTTCAATCGAGGCTGCCTTGGGGGAGATCTTATCTCTTACAGTCGAGGTTAATATGGACGCTCGGGGGAGATCTTATGTCCTGCAGCCGAGGTTGCCTTGGGGAGATCTTATCTCCTATGGTCGAGGTTAACACGGACGCTCGGGGAGATCTTATCTCCTACAGTCGAGGCTGCCTCGGAGGAGATCTTATCTCCTACAGCCAAGGTTTGTCCGATCGCTCGGGGGAGATCTTATCTCCTACAGCCGAGGTTAATACAGACGCTCGAGGAAGATCTTATCTCCTGCAGTCGAGGTTGGCTCGATCGCTCGGAGGAGATCTTATCTCCTACGGTCGAGGTTGATACGGACGCTCGGAGGAG
Source organism: Cocos nucifera (assembly GCA_006176705.1). Classification (NCBI taxonomy): domain Eukaryota; kingdom Viridiplantae; phylum Streptophyta; class Magnoliopsida; order Arecales; family Arecaceae; genus Cocos; species Cocos nucifera. Next base: position 181,930 of record QRFJ01005203.1, read on the forward strand.
ATCTTATCTCCTACAGGTGAGGTCGGCCTGGGTGCTTGGGGGAGATATTATCTCCTGCGATCGAGGTTGCCTCGGGGGAGATCTTATCTCCTGCAGCCGAGGTTGGTCCAGTCACTTGGGGGAGATCTTATCTCTTCTGGTCGAGGTTGCCTCGAGGAAGATCTTATCTCCTACAGTCGAGGTTGGCTCGGAAGAGATCTTATCTCTTGTGGCCGAGGTTGCCTCGAGGAAGATCTTATCTCCTGCAACCGAGGTTGGCTCGGGGGAGATCTTATCTCCTGTGGTCGATGTTGGCTCGGGGGAGATCTATCTCCTGTAGCCGAGGTTGGCCCGGTCGCTCGGGGGAGATCTTATCTCCTACGGTCGAGGTTAACACGAGCGCTTGAAAGAGATCTTATCTCCTACAGCCGAAGTTGGTCCGATTGCTCGGAGGAGATCTTATCTCCTGCGGGTGAGGTTGATACGGACGCTCAAGAGAGATCTTATCTCCTGCGGTCGAGGTTGGCCCGATCACTCGGAAGAGAGATCTTATCTCCTGTGGTCGAGGTTACCTCAGAAGAGATCTTATCTCCTGCAACTGAGATTAGCTCGGAGAAGATCTTATCTCCTACGGTCGAGATTGCCTCGGGGGAGATCTTATCTCCTACAGCCGAGGTTAATACGGACGCTTGGAGGAGATTTTATCTCCTATAGCCGAGGTTGGTCCGGTCGCTCGGGAGAGATCTTATCTCCTACAGCCGAGGTTAATACAGGCGCTCGAAGGAAATCTTATCTCCTACGATCGAGGTTGCCTCAAGGGAGATCTTATCTCCTGCAGTCGAGGTTGCCTCAGGGGAGATCTTATCTCCTGCAGTCGAGGTTAACACGGATGCTCGGGAGAGATCTTATCTCCTGTAGTCAAAGTTGGCTCGGTCGCTCGGAAGAGATCTTATCTCCTATGGCTAAAGTTGATACGGGTGCTCGGAAGAAATTTATCTCCTGCAATCGAGGTTGGTCCGGTCGCTTGGGGGAGATCTTATTTTCTGCAGCCGAGATTGAAGGACTTCAACTCGCTCATGTTGGGATAAGGTTCTCCTCCTATTTCTAACACGGCCACTATTGACTGTATCTTTCCTATCATCACATAGTTTTTGCCCCCATAAATAATATTATTAAAATGGAAGAATTTTACCGAAGAAAAATTACTGGCAGCACATCCTCGGATTTTCTATGCTTCAGGGTCGTGGGGGCGTTATTCCTCCGAGTTTCCTCGAGCGGTAAGTCCCGGGCCGAACGACCTCCTCTATCTCATGCTGGCCTTCTCAATTTGGAGCAAGCTTCTCTTGGCTTTGACGCTAGAAGATGACAGCCTGTCGAAGTACCAAGCCCCCGGAGATAGCATCGATGATGCCAGAAGGTGGCCGATCTCCTTATCGTTTTTTCCTCATTAGTGGTTCTAGCTTTTTGGGGGAGGACTTTTTCGCGCCCTTCTGTCGAGGCCTCCTTGATGACGAGCTCGAGAAGGAGTTCGGGCCTAGCTTGCACTGGGGGAGGTCGTGAGCACAGTCGAACTTCATTTCGCCCTCCTGTGAAACCTTTTAGGGGAGAACTTCTGTTTCTCCTTCCTAAAGGTGATAGATATGCTAGACCAAATGTTCTTTCTTAAGGCAGATTCCTGGCATCCTGATGGCAAATTTGCTGGCAAAATCACCGTCGGAGGCTGCCGCATGGCCTGCATCCTTTCGATGAGACCACGAACCTACTGGACCAACAGGTTGAATTGCTCTGCATCTACCGCGGCTTCAGATGGAACTTGGATTGCCGGGCTGAAGCAGGAGCAGATGGACCTAATGCGGAGGCCGTCGATCGTCGAGTCGAAGCTCTTCTGGTAGGCATTCTTTCTCGAAAAAAAACTCTAAAGAGAAAGAAGAAAGATCTCCAGAGAGGAAAGAGAAAAATTATCACTAAGTACTCTTTTAAGAACAAGAGGGCCTCAAGAACACCTCAAGAACAGAGGCAGTCCTTCCTCTAGCGCCAAATCTATTGTCGCAAAATATGGTTGTCGCCGAATCGAGCTGGAGTGGAGGAGGATGGGGTCACCGTCGGACCTGCAAAATAAAGTCCTATCCAGAGTCAGTGATGGTGGCTCCGGCAGGATCCTCCGACGATCAAGTCAGCTCTTCTGGCCAACAGAAATAGAGTGCTCTGGAATGAGTTCGACAGAGTTTAGAGGAGAGGAGAGCTTAGAGCTTAGAGTAAGCATATCTGGAGGATCCCTTTTTATAGGCGGAGCTTGTAGCGGGTTGATGATGACAGCTGCAGCTGCCTGATAGCGGGCCGCTCGAGGTCTGGCAGGATCAGTCATGGAGGGAGGTGCCATCTACAGCGCCGCCTGCAACAGATTGATGGTGACAGCCATCATCGCCTGGTAGCGGATTACTGTCGTCTGCAGCGGACTGATGGTGATCATTCATCGAGATTTAATGGCCGTAGCTCTGAGAAAGCAGGCGTTGGTTGGTGGACTTCAGCATATATCAATTCCAGAGGAGTTCGGACTCCTGAAGAAAATACGTCTAGTGAGATTATCCGGGAGCAATCCGCTGGAGGAATTCGACTGAGGGAGAAGTTCGAGAAGAGTTCAGCCGAAGGGAAAGCTCGGAAGGAGTTTGGCTCCTGTAAGCATTCGGCTGAAGGGGCGTGGAGGAAGTTTGGGTCTCATGGGAATCCGACTGGAATTCGGCAGGAGCTCGGCCGCTGAGAAGTTCGGTTGGCTGAAGGAGTTCGGCAGGGACTAGGCCGGCTGAAGGAGTTTGGTGGGAGCTCTGTAAGAGCTCGACAGCTGAGGAGTTCGACCAACCGAAAAAGTTCGAGCTAAGAAATTCGATCGGTTGAAGGAGTTTGGCTAAGACTCATCCGCTGAAGCTCTTCCATGGCTATAAGTTGCATTAGATTGAGCATCGAACTGAACTTCAGTAGGAGCGGGGTTTATCCCCAACAATGATAAAATTTAAATATTAAAAAAAAATGATGAATGAGTTTTAGGAGAATAGGATATTCATAAATTTTTTTTTAGAATCAAAATAGAAATAGCACTCTTCCCATTCCATTCCTGCTCTCCAGAGCGTTCCCAACCAAATTTTTCTGAACTTTTGTTGCTAAAAACTCGAAATATTTTACGAACCAAAAGGATTCCCATCAGAGATGTGCACGGTCTGATCTAATTTCTCTTTTAGATTTTCTAAATAACAATAAGAAAACAATGGCGGTACCAAAAATCCCTTAAGCTCTTGTATAAATTATAAATTTTATCATCTTTTCGGAAAACCAATTAACATTATATATGAATATATATTACCAATCTTGGTATAGAAGAGGATATGGAGCATGGGCCACTTCCTTCAGATCTTATGTAATTAGTTACCGCATAGGCTTATGTTGTTCAAGTTTTCTATAATTAGATACTAAAAATTAAGATATTATGTATATTATTATAAAAATTAATTTACGATGTCTTTGATGTATAAGCCAAAGTTCATCCAAATATATATTTTATATGACTAAATTTTAATCTCAAACTAGTTAGAACTAGCTAAAAGAATACCTTTCCACCACCATGATTAATTTAGAATTCTTCTAAATATATATTTTTATTTATAAAATTTAAAGAATTCATAATTTTCCTCCGTTTAAAAACCCTTATCGAGGTTATGTGCAAGATGATAGAGATCTCACCGTCCTTAACAATTTGCCCCGCTTCACCACTTGGTGGCATCCGGCGCAAACCATGAAACATGCTGTGGCTCTCCCGTCTCACCTAACCAGTCCTGACTAGAATTATTCTGGCGTAGGACGGACCAGTCCGCGTCTACCTCTCGAACTTGGTTACATTGACCTAGAATCCAGGTCTAATCATGGTAAACGTGTACACACCTGGTCTACGGTAATTCGAGTTCATACGCGTAGTCTGCCCTCCATGAGAGACTCTTGAATTGCCTCTCACTTTCCTCGAAGCTGACCATCTTTACATCTACCAGCGCTTCATAGACTCTGGATTCTCCAAGTAGAGCCAAAACGAACTTTCTAGAGATTTTTTCAGGCAATCCTCTGGAGAATGTGAGGTAGTTGCAGATCCACCTGGGAACCCGTTCCTTTGCTCCCATGCAGGCTTCTGCAGGAATAAAATAATTGGCTGTGCTTGTCTCTATTAGGAGTTTGTGGGTCATCTTGGAGCCACGGTCAAGAACGATAATTTCCAAGGAGTTGTAGGCATTCGGATTGTGTTCCTCGTGGAACTTGCATTTTAGATCTTACATGGAAAGAATGCTAGCCCCGTCTTGTTTGTTCGTATTGGGTCCGGTCAAGGTGGACCGCGACTAATTTTATATATACTAGTTTACTAGTTTGTTTTCTGAGACCAGAGGGTCTTGATGGATTGGACCTGTCCTTTGGTTAATGTTATATATCTTAATATACTAATTTTATTTTTCAATTTTTTTTTATTTTTTTGTGAAATAAAAAGAATCTTTCTCATACTTCATTAAGATTTATAAAATATATATATATATATATATATATATATATATATATATATATATAGTAGATTTGGATTTTTCGGCCAATATGTAACGTGAAAATTGCTCTCTTTTGGAGAGTGGTGCCGACGAGCTCCACTCTAGCTGCTTGGCTTGGTTAATTTAGTTTTTGATTAGTTTACACCATAGTCGCAAGCCCAACATTTTACCAGGGGAAAGATTCGGAACTTGGGGGCAAAAAACCCAACATATTCATCAGAAGTTCGTTGAGGTTGGATTACCAAATTCAGAAATAATATAACAAGAATAAAAAAATATATAAGTTTTGTAAAATATTTATATACGTGTTTACTCACAATTTTCCACTATTTGTTGGTCGTATTATATGTCCGGAACGTGGATCTTTTCAAGTTGTATTTTGATGAATTTAAAATACATGTTGATCTCGTCGGTCGATGAATACAAGCAATGACTCGCTTTCATCGTTAATTAATTTACTCTTCCCATGCAACGGTCGAAGTATCGGTGCAATAAAATAATCAGGGTCTCAAGTATTCTTTAGCGAATCACTAAGTTCGATGTAAGATATGAATCATGCTAGATGGGCGTAGATCCTCGTGGTGCGGCACCATGGATGCCATCCATCATATGAAATGATTAATACAGGCCATATGATGCACGCCGCGCGCGGCCTTCTTGTGACTTGATTAATCCGGGGCGGTGCGGCATGCCCGTCATCGCCGTACCCCTCGTGTGACTCGCGAGAGGGCCATTTCCTGCTCCGATGGGAACGAGAGAGACCGTTGAACGGAAAACTAAGTGGTGGCGGGCCCACCGTAATTGAGCAGCACTTATCCGTTCTTTGTCCATGGATTCACTTGCCAACCAGACAAACCAACCGATCAGAAGGAAAAATAAGACATTTTAAGACCATTATTCAATTAGGATAAGAAAGAAATAAATTGTAACAACGTTTCCCCTGCTGCTGCTGCTGCTGCTGCTGCTGCGAAGACAAACTACAAGGGTCCCCTGGACATTATAGCTGGCACTGGGCGGTGCCGTGCTTATTTATTATGACCGGTAGATCGGGGTAGGTGAAATTTTTTTTTCTGTATAAATAGGAGAGAGCATCAGCTCTAAAAGAACACGGAGAGGGCCATACGCAGGGGGTGCTACTGGGAGAGTTCTTCTTGGAAAAAAAAGAGGGAGAAGCAGAGATGACGGAGACGACGCCAAACCACACGCAGACGGTGGAAGGATGGGCAGCGATGAACTCGAGCGGGAAGATCACGCCCTTCGTCTTTAAGCGAAGGTATCGTCTTGTTTATTTCGGTAAAATTCGATCGTTCTTGTGTTCTGTCGTCCCGTAACATTGGTTTGACCGTATGCAACGATTGGTGTGATAAGTCGTGTGACATGGTATTGATGGTTAGGGAGAACGGGGTGGACGACGTGACCATAAAGGTACTCTACTGCGGCATCTGCCACACTGATCTCCACCACGTCAAGGACGACTGGGGCATCACCATGTACCCCGTTGTGCCCGGGTACTCTCTCTCCCTGCATTTTTTTTTTAAATAAAAAAATTAGAAAAATAAATATATATTTTTATCTTTTAATTTTTATATTATTTTATTACTAAAATCAATGTCATCTTGACCATCAATATTGCCGCCTTCACTCCTGCTAATGAATCATTTTCATCATCTTTATCACCGTTACCGATTCTATCATATCACCACCATCATCGCTATTGTTTGTCGTGCATACAATTATTATCATCCTTAATATTTTTACTGTATATACGTGATATCTCTTAATTATCTTAGCCTCTCCTACCAACATGTATTATTATAGTCGTAATCATCACCTTCGTCATATCATTACCGTTTATCTAACATTGCCTAGATCTCCGCTACCCCTATTAATTTCATTATTACTTTACCACTATTCTCATATTTATATTTCTAAAATAATTTGCTATAAGAAATATATTTATATTTTTAAAAATTTAAAAATATTTTTTAAAAAAATAAAAATAATGCCAAACAACATCTGAGCAAATTATGAACATAATAATGGATATTTGATGCACCACAATCAAGTTATAGGAATTTTCTATAATTTTTGCTATGGTAAGTTTTAGTGGGCTAAAGAAGTCCATGAAAAGGATTCTCTTTCATTAGAAGCAAGTCCATCCAAGCGAACTCGATTAAGCCTACAGCCACTAATGCCTATGAAAATCTATGGGCCTTGGTTTGAAATTAAAGGCCAGAAGAGGAAAGTGAAATACTTTTTATGTGGTGGATGTGTATTCATCGGGATAAAGGCGTAAGGTTTATTATGCTTGATTTAGTCTATATTTATTAATTATTCAATTACTTTCTTCAACGTACATGTACTACTGAGGAATGGCGAGCTGGATGGGTTATATTAAATATAGGTCAACTTGGACATGGGTTAGGTCAAAAATTCATAAATCCAAAGGTGACGAGTTTATCAAACGGAGCCGATCAAAAGTTCATATTTGAATCCGACTTAATTATTAAATAGGTAACCCAGTTCAATACGTATGACTCATCTATTAAATAAGTCAAATTAGATTAAATAAGTTCAATAAGTTAAGTAGATTTTTAATGGATTAAAACGATATAAACGTCTTAAATAAGTTAAGCATGTTGAGTTAAACAAGGTAGAAATAGATTAAGCATGTTTTAAATGAGTTAACAAATCTTAAATGGGTTAAATTAGTGGATCAAATTATATGATGGGTTAAACAGATTAAATAGACCTAAATGTGCCGATCCATTTAAAAAACACATCCTCAAAGGTCATCAACTTTAACCAGCACCAATAGACATACGGACTATAGCTTTGCACCCTAGTCCATCTTATAAACATCTATCTGAATCTATCTAACACGATCCCGCACTAGCTTACTTTCCTCTTCCGAACTAACCAGCAATCCGTGCTGACTACTTAATTGTATCAGGCATGAGATCACAGGAGTGATCACCAAGGTGGGGAGCAACGTGACCAACTTTAAGGTGGGTGATCGAGTCGGAGTCGGTTGCCTGGCTGCGACCTGCCTCGCATGCGAGTTCTGCAAAGCCTCCGAGGAGAACTACTGTGACAAGGTCCAGTTCACTTACAATGGTATCTTTTGGGACGGCAGCATCACCTATGGTGGCTATTCCAAAATGCTGGTGGCTGACAAGAGGTAACCTCACCTAAATTTCTTCCTCCGACTCCGAGTTTATGTGCTCCGAAGGGATTCGGTGCTGTAGTGCTGGTATGATTATTACGTTGATGGTCAACTGACAAGAAAAACTCTACGTTTGGTGACATAATTCAATTCAAGATACGTCGTCCATGTCCCCGATAGCCTTCCACTAGATGCGGCAGCTCCCCTGCTGTGTGCGGGGATCACCGTGTTCAGCCCGATGAAGCACTACAACATGTCCCAGACCGGCAAGAAGCTCGGGGTGGTCGGTCTCGGAGGCCTTGGTCATGTGGCCATCAAGTTTGGGAAGGCCTTTGGACTTCATGTTACGGTGATCAGCACATCCCCATCCAAGGAGAAGGAAGCCAAAGAAAGACTCGGCGCCGATGACTTCATTGTCAGCACCGATCCTGAAAGCATGAAGGTAACAAGCAGCTTGTCCTCTTCTTGAAGCAAACTATATGCAATTAAGCTTAGAAGAAGTACTTCACTGGTGTGGCATCAGAGAGGGGCGAGGAGCCTGGATTACATCATTGACACGGTCGCTGCGAAGCACTCCCTGGGGCCGATCCTGGAGCTGCTCACGGTGCGTGGTACCTTGGTCTTAGTCGGAGCTCCTGATAAACCGCTGGATCTTCCTTCCTTCCCATTGATTTTTGGTGAGGAACGAAACAAACCTCAGAGTCCATGCTTTATGTTTCCTACCGATATATCCACGACACATCCCATATATATGTGGTTTTATAGGCAAGAGGAATGTGGCTGGAAGCATCATAGGAGGCATGAAAGAGACGCAGGAGATGTTGGACTTTTGTGGAGAGCACAACATCTACTGCGACATCGAGCTCGTGAAACCAGATTACATCAATGAGGCATTGGATCGGCTTGCAAGGAACGATGTCCGTTACCGGTTCGTGATTGATATAGATGCTGCTTCCGATCGATAGTCTCTTCGTATCAAGCTTTGCAGCCATATCACTCGGATGATTAACTGGAGTTGGTGCCTTGGTGTTTTACGCTTGATGTGAATTATGCTGGCAGTTTCTGACTTGGACCGGCTAATCAGCAGAAATGAAATAATCAGGTTATTAGGACCTGATATTCCCCCTAATTCGCATGACTTAAAACAATAATTGGGTCGGATCTAGGTTTAAATCTTATACCTGAAATTTTGAGTTTTCTCGGTATCCGTGCACACACACACACACACACACGGGAACGAATAATTTGCGAATCCTCCCCAAAGAATGCGCTCTGCAACCTACATAACTGAAATGCGTGTGGATCCAAATCGCTTAATCTCTGTTAAATAACGGTCTCGTGCATACATGATGGAAGCACTATATAGTTGCTATTTTTTAGCTGCAGTTGATCCTCTACGTTGTAACCTTCCCCGGTCTAAGATTATGCATCCGGAACGTAACACTTTGAATTTTTCTAAAATATCCAGAATATTTATAAACAAATTTGGAATATTCTAAAAATCTACTATCTACGGGGTGACGTTAATAATCAACGCATAACTCAGGAATTCCGTCTAACTAAAACGCATATTTGGGAATTCAAATATTCATTACAGTGCACGATAATGTAAATACTTGACGATAGGATAGAATAGAAGCGTTCTTGGGGACATGGATGCCTATGCATAACTAAACGAGCGGTTTCAGAATTAAAACAAGTAAATAATAATAAATTACATAAGATTTCATCTAGATAAGTTTCAAGAAGTGTCAAACATAATTAAGAGTCTGCAGTTTATCTCTTTGGCTTACCCGTCATGCATTATACAAGCCCGCATGACTGCAATAAGGGCCCCTTCGATATAAAGCATTTTGGATTAGGGAAATTCTTATTGCACCCGCACGCGGTGCAGAACGATCTGCACCGCGCGCGGTGATTGGCGTGCACGGAGGGCCCCACAATTGTGGTTAGAGAAACCTACTATAATATACGAGGTCCATTCCTCTACATGTCTGTGCAATTCATATCATGGACAACCACAGGACGCATAAACCATCCACACCAATCTTCAAAGGAGAACAGCTTTCCTGTCTGACAAGATACATACAGCTTCATGAACTAAAATGCCAGAACATGTTATACATAATAAGACAAATATATAGCCACGAGGCATGAACCGGGCATATCACAAAGTAAAGACAGAGGCTTAACTTGTACCACTATCAATCCGTCCATAAGAAAAACTACCGTAAATCGGGCTTGGAGCGGGCCAGGTAACATGGTGTCTGACTGGATTTGACAGCAGAACCAACCAACCAACAATGGGAAAGCTTGAGATGCAACTGGTTTTACATGTGCCCAGTTAAAGGCAAACAAAGAGGTTCAGGATCACAAATCTGTTCATATACAGAAAGAAATCACAGAAGCTCCACAATGAATCAGATTCTGCATCTGCTCATCCTTTTCTCTCCCTTTTCCACGTGTTGGATTCCACAGCTGGTTGGCTGGCAACTCAAGTAGCCATCAGACATATCCGGGAACAATAGAAGGCAGAGTTTTTGCACTCCCAGAATGCTCACAAGAAGTTCCTCTGGTAAGTTCCAGAGGAGAAACGAGAAGCCAATCCTTCAGCCATATTCTCCTGCTCAAAATTGACCTTTTGCCGTCCGGCTGCCAGATCCTTTTCACGATCCCAGGGTTTCCAAGGGTGTTTACCTTCCCATTCCTCTTTCTCTGGCTGTTTGGATTTCTTTCTTGGATTACTTTTTTCTTCTCTATGCTTTTGCACAAGAGATTTCGAGCGCTTGGAAGAGTTATATTTGTCAACTAGCTCGGCATCTGAAATTACTCCTCTCTTTTGGTCATCTGCTTCAGCAAGTGCTTTGGTTCTGTTGTAAGCCTCTAAATAACTGCAGAAAAAAGTATAAAGTTACTACTCTAAATCCAGAAAAGATATGCATGCAAACAAATAACATTATCAGCGAAAATGAGATAGCAGACTAAGAAAATGCACATTCTTCGCTTTGAAGTTCTAAATCCAGAAAAGATAAGATGCAGAACGAATAACAACATTTGTGAAAAGTAGATAATAGACAGAGCAAACGCATATTCTTTGCCTTGAATCATCCAACTCTTGAATGGATAAAATCTTTTTACGCCAGCACTCAAGTGCACCAAATGGAGGATTTCAAAAATTTTGCATGGTTGCATTGTCCACTACAGTCTACTCACAAATGAAACCAGTAAACGGACTGGTTGATCTTAAGTAACATCAACAATTGCAGAAGGTCGAACATTTATCTGCTAACTTGGTCACACCTTGTCAGTTGAATGTATTCAGTGATACCAGATAGGACCTGCTTGCACAGGCAGGTGGAACGCAGGACAATAGCAGGGTAATTCATGGGGCGACCAGGAAAACCAGACATGCAGAAAATGATGGGACGAATGTAAACGTGGCAAAGTGAGTACTGAAAAAGTGTAGGTTCATAAATATTCAGCTGGTTAATTAATTTTCTTTTAAAAACATGGCATTATATTTTACAGATCTCATATCTTATTGCACTTTTTTAATAGCAATCAATATTGTTACAGATTAGTTTCAGTCCAATATCATGTCCTAAGGGCAGCATAAACCACAATCTTGCATTAAGCTCAAACATAGCAAATATTGATCAGATATGTTCAAGATTGTGACTTCATACTTCTGCTTTGCTTTTTCTGCTTTGTCAAGAGGGCTGTCAGTCCAAATGCTAGTATCTCCTCGTCCTTCTTTACTTGTCCTACTAAATGATGTTGACTGCATAGTCATTCCTGGCTACAAAAGAAAGAAATAATTACAATTATTCATTCTTGTGGCTGAGTGAGATGAAAAGAAACATGAAGACAGGCAGTGGACTGGGAGCTTACCTTCCTTTCCGGAGGTAATGTTGTCATCCACTCATCTCTTTTTGGAGCCTCTTTAGGGATTGCAAGAAGTTCCTCATCACCCTCGATAGATATACCTACCAACGTGTACAACCTTGAGTTAATGTGTCATGAAGAAGTTCATGATGCCCCAAGGTTCTGTTTATCTTTTTCCATTCAAACATATATATATATTTTTTTAAAGAAACATATGGGCAATTTTTTCTTTTTTTCTGAGAACCAAATGATGGTCTGTTCTAGCACCCAATAAGCTTACTAAAACATCATGTTTATTAGTATCAATCAATAGGATATATTCTATGATGAAACATATTAAAAGTTCAAACACGATCTTATATGAATTGTGCCCTACTATGTGCATTAGCACATTACAACAATTGCTAATGTCCATTATTGCATCCACTTGATGCATAGATCAGAGGCGTTTCTTAGCAGTGTAGACCATGATCAATTGTGTATATCTCCAATTTGGATTGTATGAATGACTAAGTTATCCACTGATAAATTTAACATTTAGCATTTGGTGTACCCTCCCCCTCTCCTTTGAGAGAATGCGAGAGTGCTTCTGAGAGTATTTGGCCCTTAATGTTCCAAAATGAAAATGTTCTCAAGAATGTTCTCTCTCTCTGATGCTCTCTCAATATATATACACAGTAGCGACCTAGCAAATGCACTGCACATTAAAAAAAATTAAATTAAATAAAGATAATATCATAAGAATAAAAAAATATCTTGCCTTACAATTCTGATCTCCACAAATGCTTGAGTGTTGTTTCCACATAAGTGTTTTCCTATTATTATCTAAAATAGATCTTTATTGTTAAATTTTTTAAATCAGACAAATGCTTGAGTTTGTTTACAAATGAGGGTGTGTGGAAGTTAGGTCAGACTCTTAGATTAGAAGAAAGTTTTCAGAAAAAACTAAAATACATGTGTATCGTAATTGCACAAGTTCCCTTCATACCTTCTACACCCTTTTAAGATTATCTTCTTCTAAGTTTTATAAAGTAATTCAATAGCATTTTTCTCAAAAAAATTTGGCAGATGGAATCTTTTCAACATATTCTCTCTCTCATTTTGTCATATAGTACAGTATGTGTATATCTACCTAGGCAATTTCTAATCAAGGCTACATGTCAATTAACACATATTGACAAATCCTGACACTTATCCAAGTTAGTAAAGTGACCTTCCTCTTTCTTGACCCTTCAACATAAACCCGAGATAGACGGCTAACAAGACATGCCTCCTTATATCCTCATTGCACATCTTCGTACCAACATAGTTGATAACCCACCACCTTATCCCAGATATGTAGACCGTACCATTTATTACCTAGTGATAAAGTTCTACTACAAATCTGCTTTTAACAATCCTCATCTCTTGTATCATCTCTTTCTTGCCCAACATTTTCATTGACAACTTAGAAATTTTAATCTTGTTAATGCATATTTAATATTGCCTGTTTGATAAAGACATCAGCCCTCCAATGTTCAATCTTAAAAACTGACATTTATATTTAGCACAATCACATGGAAAGACAAAATTCTAAATGAGAATATTTATGTTGCTATATTCTGATTAGCAAGTACAGTAGCTAACCTTGTGATCGTCTCCATTGTGCAGCTTCACGAAGCGCCTGCAACTCTATCTACATTAATATTAAAAAAATTTGGTTAGAAAAAAGATAAAAATAACGACATTTTTTAGAAAATATTGTAAATACTAGATGATTTAAAATTTTATTCAATTCAGACAGATTATATTTGATAATTGACTTCACAACCATGTAACAGAATGCAGAATTGTCCAAAGGTACTTCTGTTAAATGTGTCCAATGAAATCTAAGAAAAGACTTGAACAAAGAAACTTCCACTTTGGCTACTTGAAAAGTCAGAGCAATTCAGAATTTCAACTAAATCAGCAATTTAAGTGACCGTAGACCAAGGAGGCATCTAGACACAAGAAACCTTACCTTGAATTCCTCTTGTTCTTCTTTAAGTTTAATTTTCTCATCCAAAGCTTTTCTCTGTAAAACAGGTAGCAGTAGAACATTAGCTAGAAACCAAACCACCAAAAAAACAGAGCTAAATGACAGAAAAAAAATGAACAAACTAACATGTCAAACCAACCTTCTTGAACAAATTATCTAAAGATAATACACATTAGGATAACAAGGACATGTTCATGCATCACAATTCAATGCACGAAAACATCCAGGGCAACCAGAATTTCACACTGATGTAGGATAATCGAACAACATGAAGCTTTGGTACAGAGGATGTTGTAGGGTTTGATAAAGTAAATTTGCGAGAAATTTTCTCCAAATTTGTTATCATGGCTAAACTCATTTAGATAGAGCTAATGTTGAACCTCAGATCATCTTTGGGAGAATTCAATATGTAAGGTAGCGATTTACCTAAGGAGCAGGGCTCACTAATATATTTTATTAGTAGAGAATCAATTATATAAGGTGATATGAATTTTTTGTAGTTCACAGGAAGAGCATAAAAAATAAGCAACCCATTTGTCCTAAATAATCAAGTAAAAAACATGAATCACTTCTCCCAAGAAGAAAAAGAAGTACTACTCCAACTTTAAGGTCTACTGTCTATTTCCTAGAAAGGCTAAAAAACAGGCACAAGCATGCAAGCACCCGTACACACAGATACCCACAGAGAGAGAGATGATAAAATGAAAGGAAAAGAAAGCGGCAGAACCCTATGTATATACACAACCAAAACTTGCAGAAACTCAATTCTAATGATTTTAATTTTTTTCTAACCAAAACTAGATCTGTAAAGTGGTCGTGCACACAAATTTTGGCAAACCAAGAAGCTGAACACAAGATAGAGACAGAGCACTTTAGAATTGTCCTTGGATATGGACCAGTAACCTCATCCAAATAACATCTCTCTCATTCAAGCAATTCCATTCAAGAGTCTTTAATCTGAGCTTCACAAAGAGCTAGTTTTAAGATGTTTTTTCAGGACTCATGAGGTTGTGATGTTAAACTTTGTAAATACATAATCATGGTAAGTGATGATGCTTCCTCCCTCTCAATCTAAATTATGAAGTAAAAGTTCTTATGTCAGTTCGGAAACAATAATATAGCTCTTTTCTACTTTTTGGAGCTTGAAGTTAAATTTTTCATAGACAAAATTGTTATTGAAACAAATAATACCTATATATGCAAGTCTGGGGCCTAAGTATGAAATACTGTCCTACCAATGGAAATGCCTAACAGGATTCTACAAAAAACCCAAAGTCAGTGGATGGTCCGTTGTTGCATGTTAATGCTGTGAGCCTATTCATCAGTGTTCACCTGTTCCATTCAAAATAGAGCATTTTACACATTCTTTATCACCATTGTTTCACATTTCCTGTTAAGGGCCCATCACTGATTCTCTCATTTCCACCATCCAGTCAGCCTCAGCCTTCTAATGCCTGCATAGGCTGGTTTACCCTTTTTATGTTGTGCTGGTGGATATTTTCCTCTCCTAAAAGAACAAGAAGAAAGTGTTTCTAACTGCAAGGTGGAACATTTGTGCTACACAAGGCTCATTGCCATCATTACCCAAGTTATCCATCAAGATTACCTACTCTCTACTCTTTCCTATTGGAATAATGGCGTGCTAATCAAAAAGCTAATAATCAACCTACAACTGGACCCAAAAGTATGTTGGTAATGACTACCACTTCATCAAACAATTCTGACCACATGCATAATTGCTTCAGCTTGTGAACACTATCCTTTAATACCTACGACGTACACAGTTTATAATCCAGTATGTATAGCTGTATTTTTGCAAAGTATGCACCATCTAGTCCATATAATGTTGCATGATGCAATATCAGAATTATGACCTATTACTAGTCAACTGTACTTATTCAGGCTATTCCCTTCCCTAGCAGATTAGTTCAATCACTTCAAGCATCCTAAGTCAAGCTACACTCAGGCACTAACTTGACTGGATATTGTTTTTTAATCTATAAAAATAAAATATCAGAAATCTCAGGGCCTGTCCAGATGTGTATATCTTGACAATTTGCAGACTATGATGTGAGAATCTCTAGGACAGCTGCCATGATAAAATGATATTTACATTCTCAAATTTTGTTTTTAAAGAAGCATCTTTTATTTTTCCGCCTTTATGATAAACTAATCTGTTATCTCAAATATAAAACTATAACACTTTATTATGTTTTAGGTCTCTAACAAAAAAAAATCACTTAAGAGCTCATTTGCATTAAATGATAAAGTTGGAACAGCAGCCTTTCTAAACAAAATTTCAAAACTGAAAGGAAGCCAAAAGCATATACTAGCTCTTTGCATAACCATGTAGTCTAGCATAACAAGTCAAACCTTATCCGGATCTTGTAAATATTTGAAAGCTTGGTTCAATATCACAAATGCTTGGTGTGACTGTGGATGGGAACATTTGTCTGGATGCACAATTAAAGATAGCTTCCAGTACCTATGAAAACAGATCCATACGAAACCCCAAAAAGAAATAATTATATCCACAACAGTTCAAATTGACCATCTTTAAATTGAACAATTTCAAAAAAAACAAAAAAGTTATTACTAGAAGGCAAAACGACATAAATTAAGAGACCCATCATTCACCTTTACTAAAACACAAGCATGCATACAAAATATGTTATTCAAACCCATCAGTGACTCTTATTTCATGACAAACTGCTGTCAGAAAGAAGTTTTTGCACTTGTTGAGATTAAATTAGAAGAACGAAAGAGGAAAGCGAAGTTGTTGTAACCAGTTCAATCAGCAAATCAAGTGTGCTATGCAGATTTAGTTTCTGCTACAGGCCAATCATTACTCATAGTGTATTGTTAATTTATCAATAAAGAACAGGAAGGTTCTTTTGCAAGAAAGTATGGGGATTTCCTAAAAATTGGTCGTTTTTCTAAAATTGGTTATTATTCGGTTTTACATCATGAATGAAGGGGTGAAAAGTGAAAAGAAATGGTAGGTGCAGAGAGAAATCAGAAGTTTATTTCTTTTTTTATGACTCAAATAGGAAGATTAGAGAACAACTAGAGAGACTGAGAGACATTATATAACCAGCTATTATTGGGCACTCTGTCCATTCTTCATTTTTGATGCAAGATTTTAATAGAAGGGCCAGGCTAGGCCAACCTTTTCTCCCTTCCTCTAATCTTTACTGCATTCCCTTTCCCTTTCTTCTTTTATTTTTTCTCTCCCCACTTTTTTCTTCCTAGTTACTACAGTTTCCTTTTCCTGCCAACCACAATAATCTGCATCCTATGACAACCAGGCCTCAATGCCTCAAAGAACCCCTTCTCAGGACCCAAAGAAGATTCTCTATGGACCCTTGTTCCATCTAATACTGACCATAGTTCCAGAAGAAGCTCTAGAAAACCTTGCTTTGGCCCTGTCTAACCAAGATCACTAGTTCTATCAGGATCCGTTAGAAAAAAGATTTTTTGGACAAAAGACTTGTAACATTTCCTAAATATATAAGCCTTACCATTGCTTGTACATGACCCCTAATCTTTATGCTATCATACACTACTTAATTAACCATATGTTGTGGCATGTTTTTCATCAAATATTATGAGCACTAACATACTTAAGTTTCCCAGGTTCAGGAAGGAGGGTGACGGAGGGGAGGAGGGGCAATTTTTGACTAGAACCACCAAACACAGCTGAATCCATCCGAAATAAATAGGTTTTGGGTGAGGGATTTTGTAATTGAGTTGGTACGTTTTAACCAAGACCAACCTGATTGTAAATGACAGTCTTGCCCTTTCAACCCAATAGGCCACCACAGATTGAACAAACCTTTATAATTCATCTCTAAAAACCTCTAAAATAGTGGCAGTTGCCTGATGAGCTATGATTGAATTGGATGATTATGAAGGTTGTGTCATTAATGATTGTAAGAAATAAAAAAAAATTAGAAGTCGCTCGCTCATTCGCTCATGCATGCATGTGCCCACCCGGATGCATGTGGATATAATTGGCATGTGAAGTAGTAATTGGGTTAGTCGTTTAGGCATGGATCCACAAAAAGAAAAAAATGGTTTTGGTATGGGTAGAGGGTTTCTTGACCTGACACGAGTTTGATCCAGCTCCAACCCCAAACTGTGGCCACCCCCTTACTCCCAGGTGAGTTGGGTGACTTTGTGTGTGTGGGGGGGGGGGGGTGGGGGGGGGGGGGGTGCACAGGACACTGCAATGTCACAAACTTTTATCTTTCTGTCATGCAAGATAGAGACAAAGCTTGCAGTGTTCTACATGATGACTAACCCTTCTCTTCAAAGTCCATATTCCCCATGTTTTGATGTTTCCACTCCCTGTACTTTGATGTCTCCTTGGGCTATCTCCAACAGAATGCTTACCAAAATTGATTGGTTAAATCATTTATCATCACAGAAATTCTTCAATTTTGAGTGCAAGATTTCATAATGCTTCATTAGAACCAGCATTAAGCTTCAATTTTATTACAATGTTGACACGAAAAACTGTTTCCCCCATAATTTTGATAAGTATCTTTTATCAATTATAACGACCAGAGTTGACCAAAAATTTCTTCCTTTTCACCTTTAAGACTTCAACTGCCCTGACATGTAAATTTAGCGTATCACAAATCCCACGGCAACAGCAAATATGGTTTATAATTCAATCTAGGGTCATCTTACAGTGCGAAACATAAATTGAGTGACAAGAAGTAGATTATTACAGAATTACCTTTTCTTGATGTTTTCAAATGAAGTTTTCCAATTCACTCCAAGTACATCGTATGGTTTATCAACGTCAGCCGCAGCAATTCGAGCCACCTGATCAACATCAATACAGAGTTAAACTGATACGAAGCAATATACTATATCCATGTAAATGTCATTTAGATTTAAAAATCATGCACATAAGTCCTCCATCAATTAATACTGATTTACTACTGTATTTTAACAAACAACAACCTTTGAAATGTTCATGTTTTATGTCAATTTTATAACAAGCATCAAAATAAATCTAGTACACAGCAAACAACCACCTCCTGCCTACACGTTAGTGGCATTTAGTTACCGCATTTTTTGCTGCTTAAACAAACAAACAAAAAAGCTTCAAGGGCATTTTTACACTCTTGCAAACCAGTCTGACTGGACATTTTAGTGTTTCCATGAATTCAGAGGAAACTGCTCATAAACAACAAAAATAAGAAGCCACTGGTACCTCCTCAAACCGCTCAGCTTCATTTGCAGATTCAGCTTCAGCAACCATGGCAGGTGGAGGAGGGCCTATAAGCAAATTATTGTCAACATCCAAATCAGCTTCCCTGAAAATTTCATCGTTTATCAACAAAACTTTAATAGAAAGAAAAACTCTGGTCAACATGCAGATAGTACGCTAAAAGACTTTCACATGTCAAAAATGTGTAATGCAAAGTGAAGA
Organism: Cocos nucifera; assembly: GCA_006176705.1. NCBI lineage: Eukaryota > Viridiplantae > Streptophyta > Magnoliopsida > Arecales > Arecaceae > Cocos > Cocos nucifera. Next base: position 200,994 of record QRFJ01005203.1, read on the forward strand.
TGGAAAATTTTTCATCAAAATAAGCCAAGATATTTACAAGAGGAAAGACCTTAAGATACCCCACAATTTAAAATGTAATGCCAAAAATGGTTTGAGCAAATATTACAATTAGCGAAGAAATATATCAGAAACAACTACATGTAGGTACCTTAGCAAATTCTCTGCCTCTGTTAATTTAGCTGCTGCATCTAGCAACTCACGAGATGGCATTTCAGGTCCAATTAACCTGCGGCAGCAGTTGATTACATTGTTTGAGACATGGAAAGAAATTGCACATCTTGACTATTGTTATATGATTTTAATGAATCATCAAACTAATACCAGAAAGAAGATTAGATCTTACCACATCAAGAAAAGTTATGTAAGGTGCACTAATAACAGCAAAAAGACAAAAGATAAAAAAAATGAAAGAAAAATCTATTTTCGGATGAAACAAAACCTAAACATTTAGTAGATTACTATGATTACACTGCATGACCAAGGAAATGTATTTTAGGATGAAACGAAACCTAAACATTAGTATTTAATTATAATATAGTATGGAATGAACATAAAACATGTGGTGTCACCACTTGATTTTGAATTCCTATTATGGAAAGTGTGAAGCAGGATTTTCAGACTGGCCCAGAGCACTAAATCTCCATACAAGACATGATTCAAATTCTTTTATCAAACAGCCCAATTTTCATAAACTGGCATTTAATATAGAGATATACTTACAACAGCTAAAGTGTGAACTAGCAGGAAAAAAACGAGACAGGAATTTTGCTCTTCACTTGTTATCCATACTGAATAGATGCAACAACTATTAGTAGCAATATGACCTGCTATTAACACTAGATGATTAAACAATTATTTATATGAAAGGAAGACAATTATTTTAAGACGTATAAAATCCTTAAATTACATGTTACTTTGGGGGGGGGGGGATGGGGAGTTGAAGAGAAACAGTCAAGAAATTTATAATTAATAAAACAGGAATTTTGAAACCCGAGAAAGATTGCATCTGTCAATTTCTTTTCCCTAAACTGCCATCAATTTTTCCTCTAGTTACTCTACTTGCACACGTGCAAACTCATAGATTATGCAGGTCTACATATACATATATAGATACACACATATAAATATGCACTCATCCACACATACATATATATGTGTATGTTATGCATGTGTGCATGTAAACACATAGATAATACATGGATAAATGCATAAATACAAAAAACATGGATATAATAGATATATGCATATGCATGTCTATTTACACACGTGTATGTATACACCCAAGTCATACCAAGCTTTTACATACTGGTTTTGGAACCTGTACTGGTACCCATCGGTACACCCAACACTGTGTTGGTACGCTATATACTTGGTGTGAGGGTTATTCCGGGTACCGGTTCCCTACTGATATGGTATAGTGAACCCTACATCAGTTGGTAGTCTGATACCAAAAAAACTTTTGAGTCATACAATTAATGAGGAGACAAACAATACCCTTGCAACCATCAAGCCTTGCCCTAACTAATCAGGGTTGAGTTCACATATCCCTAATTCACCAATAGTATAAACAACTACCTCCAATGTTATTGCAAGAATTTCCATATCCTCTCACAATTCCAACACGTTCTAGCTCCAGTTCAGAAGTTCTCCACTCCTCTTTAAAATTTTGAATACACAATGGAGCTCTCCTTCTCAAAGCTTCATCAATGTCTGTTGGACATGCCCAAACCATCTTAATTTGTTCTCCACTTCATGTCATGCTCAAAATGATGTAAAACCACACCTCCTCAAATACTCAATCTTCATGATAGCTTTCTTATTTTTGCCACGGATCCATTTAAGAATTTCCATTTCAGCTAAGTTCCGTTCCGTATGCTTTTCCAACAATCTGGAATCAAACAATATTGTAGGCCTTGATTGCATTCTATTTTTTCTCCCTCAAGTTGCCCAAGGATTAACACCTCGAAAGCATATTTCCATGTCATCCACCTGACTCTAGTTATCTCAGATAGGTTTTCATTTTCACTGGAACATGGACCTAGCATTAGCAATGAGGTTAAGCATTACACCAACTATTAAAAAGAAAAGTTTAAACAGAGAAAATACATTGTACAAATCCATACACACTCTAGCACACCTCTTAGACTCCATAAATCATAGATGGAGAGTTGGATGAGGAAGAACATAAATTGTGAAGCATCCTTTGATGAGAAAGAACATATATATGAAGTGTCCAACTTTGTAAGATACCTAGCAAGCTAGTTCATAGGAAAATATGTGGAAAGAAACATATCCTTTGCAGATAGTGATAGTGTGCCAAAATAGCCAATCTTGATATGCTGGCACACTGAACAAATGACAAATTTTCTAGCAAGTAAAATAGCAACTCAATTAGCACAATAAAGATGAATGCATAAAGATGAACCAATGTTTCAACAAGAAGGCGCTGAAGATAAATAGAGGCATTGACCACAGTGTGGCATTTGGGTTTGACACTTCATCAAGAAATAAAGTCCTAATTTTTTCTTTCCAAGAAAAAGAGTCTCCAAGGAAGATATGGATCCAATCACAGAATGATATTCGGTCACATCAATAGCCTAATCAAAGTCAGAGTACGTGCGAACCAAAAGCAACAAGCTAATTGACTACATATACAAAAAAGTTAAGTTAAGGCAAGAAATAATCAGATAAACAAGGCTCCCAACAAGCTACTAATATCAAGCAGAATTTCAAAAAGGGTCGTATCCTTGCATCTCAGCAAAATTCATTATCGTAACTTCCCTCTAAGTTGTTTTTTTTTTTTGGGTCCCCTTTATTCTCACATGCAAACAAATCTAGGTCCTCACAGCTACAATTTTCAATCTTCATGAAAACCATTTCAATCAACAGTCCAGTACTTCATTACTATTAGTGGACTCAAAGTCTTTCTCAAATACACTCTTTCTAGCCTCAAAACATTATACAGTTTATGAAGTGTTATTTTTAAAACCACAAGTATGCAAATCTAATAGTTGTCCCGATATATTTTCCCTAAATCTGTCATATACAGAAGTTTGGAGAATAAACAACTCAGTAACCATGAATACCTACTACCATAATAACTCAAATTTCCTAGTATTTCACCACAACATACGAGCATCTGAAAACAACTCCAGATGATGTTTCCTGATTCCCATTTCATTCAGCATTCTCTACTTACACTAAAAATATTCCCATGCATCTAATCTATTTTGACCCATAATGCATTCTATACATTGTCTTAATGAATTATATATTAATCCTCTGTCACATTTGATGGACAAGTTTTCCATGCCATTTATCATGCTCTTCATCTCTGTTCATCTACACATCAATCAGTGTATCTATAACCAGGTAAACCAAGGATAAAAAGATCAGTTGAAGATCCTTAAGATATAGGTGAAAGAAACAGTAACAGGTATTTAAGGGAAACTGCGCTTTCCAGGAAGCTTCTCATGAGAACAGAATCCCCAGCAAAAATAAGTCTATTTTGAAGTGATAAGCAACATGATTCCTCTTCTACAGCTGCATGACCATCAACTCAAGGAACACGTATGTGCCTCAAAAAGAAGATTTAATCGGCTGCCCCCCACCTCCACACCCCCCCCCCCCGGCCCCCGCAACTAAAACAAAACAAAACAAAATAAAATAAAATGCAGAGAATCTTCTTGTTGTTAGATAGTCTAAAATAGTAAAATCCATCACATAGCTTATTAAATAACTAAAAATGCTTCAAATTTTTGTTTAGAATGCAAAGGAATAATATATGTATGATTAAAACCTACATTCCAATACCATGGCATTTTATCAAAATATATAGCACATGGTCTCTTCTCCGCTGAAAAATTGAAATATGCACATCATAAGTTTTTACGGCACTTAAAATAACTATTAAGCAGTCAAATGCAGACTTACATCATATTCGGATACTCTATATTTCTCACAATTACAATTTAAACTTTCAGTTTGGAAAACTAAAAAGCAATATTTACTAGAGATCAATTCGAAAAAGATTCATTAACAAGAATAGAATATTGAAAGCACAATAAAATATGATGATTACTTGTATGATTTTCTCAAAGTGTGCATGTGCAGACTTTTTGTTTAAAAGAAAAAGCATGTAACGTTATTAGTTTTTAACGAAAGAACTATACCACTTAAGTGATGGTCTGACTTGCAAGCAGACCACCTAGTAATATCATAATATTGAAACATTAACTTAAACCAATCTACTTACCTTATTTAGTATAGTAGCACAGACATGCATAAAAGAGAATACTGGTTTAATTAGAGAGAGAGAGAGAAAGAGAGAGAGAGAGATATCAGAAAATAAGTAATAGACCATAGTGTTCACAAAATAGGAGCACCACAGTCAAAATTGGACTTCACTATGTACACATACAGAAGTGATAGTAAGTTCAAACTACATATGCAGCAGAACAAAATAAAAGTTATCCAGACAAAGATGCAAATTCATGCACTAGAATTAGACTGTTGAGAGGAAACAATATCACCTTCTTCTACAGGGAATTGGGGATTCCTGTTTATCATGCATTTCATCAGTATCATCTCGACTTCTCTTACATTCTAGAGCAGATGGCGAAGATTGCTGTCTATCTGTTGATCCAGGATTAGGATGGTGACTGTCTCCAAGTTTAAGATGTGAGCTTAATAGCGATCCAACAATCTCAAGTGTAGGAAGACCCATTTGAGGCAGCAAAAAAACTCCATTCTCATTTTGTTTAAGCTTTAGAGACCAGAAAAGTTTCTTCAAAAGTTTCACCAATGACTTGTTAGAAATTCCACTAATATCAACACCCTCCCCATTGTCTATCATTTGGAGAAGCTGCAATAATGAGAAAAACAACACATTAGACACAAATAACACATTAGAGACACCTGATGAAAGAAACTAAAATGTAAAATATTCCCTTGAATTTCATAACTTCATAAATAGTTGGATCATACAACATACTTCCACATGAAAATAGTGGCACAAGAACAACTTGCAAGTCTTCTAATTCTAATACTATTCTTAGTCTAGAATTTCCCCCAATTATTATCTTTATTTAACCACCAAAATAATCAGACAAGTCCATAGCTGCACAATCCAATCTAATGGTGATCATCATGCAGCATTTTGGAGATCAAGACTAAAAATCTAAAGTTTGCCTACTCCAGGCATTTGCCGCCACAAAAGACCCATCAATCATCATTTTGTACCATGCCAACACTTAGCACCCAGTAGCAAATTAAGGTATACTAGCCTGTCAAAGGATTTATGAATCATAAGTCACATGCTAAGATTTGTAACAATTGTATTTCTGTGACATAACACATAGACATGTTTTGAACCTAACAAAAAGAAATCTACACCAAAGATCATCCTAGATGTCTATGCTGTTATGTGCAATGTGATAACATAGGCCCAAGTGATTTATCATGCAAAGTTGCAAACTAAAAGTACACCTCTGTTCACAGTAATAGACACTATCAAACTCAAATCATGGTACATAATACACGGCATATAAGTTTTGTACATTATATGGAACTCATATGCTAATAGTACCGATTCTGAATCATGTCTTTTGGACTCTGTGTACTCCATTTACTCACATTCTGGTGGACATGAACCACCATGACGAGTGAAGGTATCGCAACACATACACATGGAGCTGGTGTGGACGGAAAATGGTCAGAGTGGCATATCATGTAAGTACCAAAAGTTCTTGAGATGAATCCATGTGGATGTAGCCATAGTCATAGACAAACACCTGTTAATTTGTGGGTAACTACTACTGACAAGTCTCATTGTAACTAGAACACCTGGAAACCCACTCTAATAGCCTCCAAGCACTAAGAAAGTATCCTTAGGACACAAAGCAAATGGAACTGTCATTTATCGTGGAGAAGCATCCTCAAGTTCCATGTTCCCTATTCAAATTAAATAAAAATATGATAAAACTGTCCCTTTTAAGAAATCCCCAAAAGGTTAAAACAAATGGGTTCTAACCTTTTCCTCTGATGTTGAAGACAATTATGCATCACTACACATCTTGTACATATACTGAACCACCAAATCCTCAAACTAATGCAAAAAGAGTGAAACACTTGTTGGAGGAGTTTTGGACTATCCTCAACAAAAAAAGGAAAGTAAGCTACAGGCCTTTGTCACAATGTATGAACCTATATGATGTGGATTGAATCAATTCACACTAGTAGGGCCATTTGCTAAGAAATTGACTATGAAACCCCTTTCCCCCCACCCCATTCCACCCAATCGACAGAATTAATGCAACAAGAATTGTCAGGAGAGATTTTTTCTACAACGAATATTGAAGAAGAACTAAAACTGTAGCTAGAAGGAAGGCGGTGAATGAACAACACCTTGGTCACCTTCGTCAAGAAAAATAATCCAAGAATAACAATGATAAGCCAATCATAAAGTGATTCAAGTTAAATTACAACTAAATCATTATAATCATTATTAGTTACGTTAGCACCTTGGAAAGGGGTAACGATTTAGGTCATTGTTTGTCAGTTAGTAATTTGGAGAATCTACTTGGGTATAGTTTTTTCATAAATAGGTATATTCGTTAAGGAGTCAAGAAGTTCCCAATTTTGTTTTCTAGTCTACCAAATTTGTTCAGCACGCTACATTATAAAGATCAGAGCTCATTAAAATGCAAACTAGCTCCCTATTTATATATATGTTGGGTGCTGCAACAAAACCTTTTGCAGAATACCTGGTAGCCTGTTCAGAATATTATAATAATTTCTGTCAAACAAGTCGAAAAATATCAAATTTGTGAAACTACCTAAGCAATTAGGCGTGCTAATTTACCCTAAATCCCATAACACACGGACTGCGAAAGAATCTCAAGTATAAACAATTACAGACTGGCCAATATCATGCATCAACCTTCTCAAATTAAACAGTCAAAATAAAAATATGCCTGTAATCAAGAAAGCATAGAGCCAAGAAGCAGCACCTGTTGGAGATCGCCGGCAACATGGGGATATCTCCGAATAATGAGGCGGACGAGCGCCTCTGAGTCTGAGGATTCGGGGTCGCAAACATCACCGGAAGAGGGCGAGAGCGAGGGCGAATCGGGCGTTGTACGCGACTTCTTCTTGTGCCTCCGCTTCCGCCGCTCCTCTTTATCTTCCGACCTGGACTTCCTCTTACGAGAACTCTCCCGTGACCCCTTCCCAGATCGGTGCCGGCTCTTCCGACGACTGCTGATATCTTTGTGGCGGCTCGACCTCTCCCGTTTCTTCGTCCTCCTCCTCCCTTCGGGGCTCTCGCTGTCAGAAGAGGAAGAAGAAGAGGCGGAGCAGGAGCTACAATCGTCCCGGCTCTTCCGGCTGCTGCCGCGGTCCCTTCCCATCTCACCTCGTCCTCACGACGCCGCCTTCCGATTCTTTTAACGATACGAGGCGGTGCCACGGTGGCTGGCCGGGTTTTTCTGCGGATGAGGCCTCAAAGATTACGGGCCGGGCCACGACTCACGAGAGCCGGATCAGGCCTCCGGAAAGATCGAACGACTATGAAGCGGGCCTGCTTTAGATGTTGATGCTGTCTTGAGACGACCGTGAGACATCGGACGTGACTCAGAGAAAATAAATAGAAATATAAGCTAAAGCAACTAAAAAAAAATATCACTCAAGAAATCGAAAAAAAATTTTGGTTCAGAAAAAATACATTATTCGATTTAATGTCTATAATTTTATTTTTTATTTAAATTTTAAATAATAAAAAAAAAATTTTCTAAAAAAATTATGACATCATGTATCATATTATAATATCCTATGATAAAATTATAATTTTTTATATAAAATATTATAATTTTATTCTGAATGTCATAAAGAAAGTAGAATATTTTTTTTATAGAAAATTTGGTATATTTTTTTCATGCTACATATAATGCATGGAGAATTTTTTGTTGGGGAAATTGTGCACCGCACGGCCCAAAACCTAGAAGTTGGTAGCATCCCAACCGGAATGGAGTGAATGTCCATGGCCCCTCCTATCTGGATTTTTTGGGCCGGGGTCCAACCAGACATCGGAGGAGGAAAGCAAGGGGACCTCTGATTTTCCAATCTATGCACCCCGACCAGTCCAACGGTGCCAAGGATTTTTTTTTTTTTGCCCTTAATATTGTTTCTCCTAATCGTCTGCCGGTGTGGTAAATGATCGCCACTGCGAGACAATAGATTGGGAGAGAATTGGTCGATTATTCCCCTCCTATAACTCAACGGTATGTTAGGACTGTTTGGATGAGCGGATATAATAACCTATGAGAATCTTGAGTTGCGTGAGTATAGCCAGCAAATTAAGCTGGGCTAGCTCAAAATTCATAAATACGTATAGTATTTTTTTGAATGGGCTCTAAATCTCATTGAGAGAGACATAAGGATCTGCTACTGGTACTGGCCCAATCCATGATTTCTATAAGAAGTTGGGCACAGGCTTGGCTATCTCTAATTAACAGTCTATTATATGAAATAAGTTTTTATACCTATATTCTATATATATATATATATATATATATATATATATATATATATATATATATATATATATATATATATATATATATATATATATATCTGATTTGAGGAATAAAGAAAGAAGTAAGTGTATTAGTTTTCATGATTATTTGGATTTACTGTAAGAATAAAAATATATTTATATTTTTATGAAGTTTGAAAAAATGAATAAGAATAAAATTATAATTGGAAGGGTAACTTCCCTATATATGTCTTGGAATTATTCTATTATGCTATTTTGGCTGAATGGAATTATCATAATAAGTCCACTTTTTGGACTTTTCCAAATACCATTTCATGGCCATTTTTGAGCGTTTGGAATAGCTTGAATGATGTAGAAAATTTTATCTAATTATGGCAAGATTATCCGACTAAAATGATGTAGAAAATTTTGAAACTAGAAAATACCCTCATATATTTTTCAGCATGGATTCGAACACTCTAGAAAACTCGTTCCATCTCTTGTGAGAATCAATTCTTATCCAAGAAAGGGAAAAAAAAAAGAAAAGAAGAACTCAAGAAAAATAAAGAATTTTTTTTCTTCTTTTTGTGGTGGTGATTATGTAAATTGTTTGAATATAAGGCCTATTTGGTTGTCCATAATTGGGCATCCAAAGTCAATTTGATCCTATTTTAACCTTTATTTTGGATGATTAATTTTGTGCTTTCAAAATTAAAGAGGGCAAATTTGTAACCCAATCCATCAAATTCCCAAGTCGAGCACAAGTCGACCGGTCTTGACCTAGTAGTATATCAGATCAGATTAAGGTCAAATTCCATCAATCTTTGTAGATGGTTATATAATTTATACTTTTTAAATATTTATATTTATATTTTAATAAATTATTTAGTATATGAGCTATTATTATATGGACCAACGACTTAGAACTAAAATAAAAGAAAAGATGAGTTGCAACATAAATGGCCCAAAAATTAAAAGACCCTAACCATTTAAGATAGACCATGACTAAATGGGCCCGGCGATGATTCAGATTAGGCCACATAGGCCCTGATATATGAGGCCAACCTCACCCAACCTGCTGGTTCCCACCGTAACTTGAAGTGAAGCCGAAGTCAGTTTCCAAAATGGCTCAAAGCGAACAAAGATATGGTCCAAAGTGACTTCATCTAGGAAAAACCAAGGTTGTTTCAACGAAGTGAGCTCTACTTACAAACAAAGCAAACGGGCTTTAGTTTTGGGCTTTAGATGTGTGTGCCATTTAAATGCATGAAATGAAGGTTTAGATATAATAAGAAAGAAGAGAGTATGGGTTGAGATGAAGTTTTGATCGACAGTTTCTCTTTGATTATCTCAAAATTAAAAAAAAAAAAAAACTTATTTTTGAATTTAAGATCACCTTTCTTTTGTTCTGTCATCTAATAAGAGGAAAATACACCAACATTTGCATGACACATTTCTAAGAATGTCGTGTTGTCGTATACCTTGCAAACATGGAGATGAAGTGATGAACTCATGCACAGAGTTGAGAATTGCCACGAAGAAAGCGTTCAATATGTTTGGATAAAATGTTGTTTCTATGCATAAGATGAATCATTGTTGTATATTATTGGGGATAAATTTTGCTCCTGCCGAAGTCCAGTTCGATACTCAATCTAATACAACCAATAGCCATGGAAGAGCTTCAACGGTCGAGTCTTTGCCGAACTCCTTCAGCCGGCCGAACTCCTCAGCGGCCGAGCTCCAGTCGAACTTCTCAGTGGCCGAACTTCAGATGGACTCCCACGAAAGTCAGACTCCCTCCGTACTCCTTCAGTCGGACTCTCATGAAAGCCGAACTTCCTCCACGCTCCTCCAGCCGGATCCCTCAGAAGCCAAACTTTTTTTTCAGCCGAACTCTTTCAGGAGCTAAACTCCTTTCGGATCGTTCCTGCAGACGGACTCCTCCAAGAGCCGAACTCCTTCCGGACATCCCCTTTAGCCGAACTCCTCCCGGATGATCCCCTTCAGACATATCCCCCTTAGGAGTCCGAGCTTTCCTGAAATAGATATGCACCAAAGTTCTTCATCTAAGGCTGTTGAACCTTGGCGGTCTGGCCACCACTACCAATCTGACGGCATCTTTTCCTCCATAAAAGTTTCATGCGGCACACGATCGAACGACATGGCCACCACTACTGGCGACACCACTCTCTCCGTAACTAGCCCCATGCGGCTCACGATCTGTCAGTATGGCTGTCACTATCCGCCCGACGATGCCTTCCTCTCTGTACCAAACTCCATACGGTCTCGAGCGGCCCGCGATCGGATGGTATGACCATCACCATTAACCCGCTACAAGCTCCGTCTATAAAAAGGAACCCTCCAGATATGTTTTTGAGAAGCTCTCCTCGCTTTTCTAAAGCTCTAAGCTTTCTTTTCCTTTTCGAAACTCTACCGAACTCATTCATGAGCACTTCATTTCTGTTGACTAGAAGAGTTAACTTGATCGTCGGAAGATCCTGCCGGAGCCACCACCACCAACTTCGGATAGGACTTTATTTTGCAAATCACCGATGGTGACCTCATCCTCCTCCACTCTCGCTTGATCCGACGTCAACCAGATTCTGCACCAACAGAATTGACACTAGAAGGAGGGCCTCTACCTCTGAGGTTTTCTTATTCTTAAAGGAGTGCTTGGCGATGACCTCTCTCTTTTCTCTCTAGAGATCTTCCTTCTTCCTCTCTAAAGTTCTTTTCTAAGAGAAAATGCCTTTCAGGAGAGCTTCGACCCAACGATCGATGGCCTCCGTGGCTCGGTCTCGTCCAGATCCATTTGCTCCCACTTCAGTCCCGACAACTCAGGTTCCACCTATAGCCATGGTAGAAGTGGGACAGTTTAACCTGCTGGTCCAGCAGGTTCATGACCTCACCGAGATGGTGCAGGCCATGCAGCAGCCTCCGATGGTGACTCCATCAAAAAACCTGCCATCAGGATGTCAAAAATCGACCCCAAAAAAGAGTACTTGGGTTAGCGTATCCATCACCCCTGGAAAGGAGAAACAGAGAGTAGAGGATCCGTGTTCGGATCATGATTCTCCTCTAGAGGAGACCTTCCTCATTTGTAGTCGAAAGTCCTTCAATATCTGCAACCAAGATGATGCCTTCGATCACAGACTGCGGGAGATGGACCGATGGATTGAGGAGCTCAGTCATGTCGCCCCGGTCCATCTTAACGGCATTCGCACCGATCCTCCTTTCTTCCTCCAAATTATGCAAGAGTCCATCCTGCCGAACTTTGAGCTTCCTCAATTCAAAAGCTACAATGGAATCTCTGATCCCATTGATCATCTAGAGGCCTTTCGGATCATGATGCTATTCCATGGTGCTCCAGACGCCATATTGTGCCGAGTCTTCCCATCTACCTTAAAGGGAGAAGCAAGAAATTGGTACTCAACGTTGAAGCCGGATAAGATTTTTTCTTTCGATCAGATGAGCCATTAGTTCGTGGCTCACTTCATCAGCAGTCGACGTCCGCACCGAGTTTTAGATTTTCTGATGAATGTCAAGCAGAAGTAGGGAAAATCCAACCGAACTTATATCATCCAATTTAACGCCGCAGCACTGGAGGTCCGGGATCTAGACTAGTCTGTTGCAATGGCCGCACTCAAGGGCAGCCTTCAGAAGAATGACTTGCTGTTCTCCCTAAAGAAGAAGTATCCCAGGAACTTTGCCGATCTGCTGGCTCGGGCCGAGGGATATGCCCGTGCGGAAGAAGCCTTCAAGTTGAAGGATGAAAAATCCTTAGGACAGCGGCAGGAGGATGAGTATAATAGACCTATCATCGATGGAGGGCCGAGTGAAGTTCGGCCGTGCTTACAGACTTCCTCCGAACGCGGGCAAGCCCAAACTCCTCGAGCTCATCATCAAGGAAGCCCCAATAGAAGGGTGAAAAAAATTCTCCTCCTAGAAGGTTCCACGACTACGCCCCCCTAAACGCTCCTCGAACTCAAATTTTGATGGAAGTTAAGAACCAGCTACCAAGACTAGAAGAATTATGATCTCTTTCAAACAAGCACGATCAAAGCAAGTACTGTCTCTACCATCGCGACCACGGTCATGATACTGAAGAATGCATTTAGCTCTGAGAAGAAATCGAGGAGCTCATCAAGAGAGGCCAACTGGATCAATTCCTCCGATGTCGATCTGAAGTAGGAGAAGATCGATCAAGAGCGCTGCCGTAGCTAGGAATAACAAAAAGATCGATCACCTCTCGTATCATCAACGCCACATCCAGCTTGCTCCAAATTGAGAAGGCTAGCGCAAAATAGAGGAGGTCATCAGATTCCGAAGCTTATCGCCTGAAGGAACTCAGAAGAACAACGCTCCCACAATCCAGGGATGTGCTACCAGTAACTTTCTTTCAATAAAATTCTTTCATTTCGATAATATTATTTCTTGGTGCAAAAACTACATAATGATAGGAAAGAAGCAATCAATAGTGGTCATGTTAGGAACAAAAGGAGAACCTCGTCCTAACATGAGCTGGTCAAAGTTCTTCAATCTCGACAAGAGATAAAATCTCTCCCAAGCGACCGTGTCAACCTCAGCTAGAGATAAGATCTCTTCCGAGCGATCGAGTCAACCTCGACTAGAGATAAGATCTCTTCCGAGCGACCGTGACAATCTCAGCTAGAGATAAGATCTCTTCCGAGAGACCGTGACAACATCGATCAGAGATAAGATCTCTTCCAAGCGACCGTGACAACCTCGGCTAGAGATAAGATCTCTTCCGAGCGATCGAGTCAACCTCGGCTAGAGATAAGATCTCTTTCGAGCATCCAAGTCAACCTCGACTAGAGATAAAATCTCTCTCGAGCGATCGTGACAACCTCGACTAAAGATAAGATCTCTTCCATGCGATCGAGTCAACCTCAATCAAAGATAAGATCTCTTTCGAGCGACCGTGATAACCTCGGCTAAAGATAAGATCTCTCCCGAGCGACCGTGTCAATCTCGACTAGAGATAAGATCTCTTTCGAGCGACCATAACAACCTCGGCTAGAGATAAGATATCTTTCGAGTGATCGAGTCAACCTCGGCTAGAGATAAGATCTCTCCCGAGCGACCATGATAACCTCGACTAGAGATAAGATCTCTTTCGAGTGTCCGAGTCAACCTCGGCTAGAGATAAGATCTCTCTCGAGTGACCGTGATAACCTCAGCTAGAGATAAGATCTCTTCCAAGCGTCCGAGTCAACTTCGGCTAGAGATAAGATCTCTCTCGAGCGACCGTGTCAACCTCGGCTAGAGATAAGATCTCTTCCGAGTGTCCGAGTCAATCTCGGCTAGAGATAAGATCTCTCTCGAACGACCATGACAACCTCGACTAGAGGTAAGATCTCTTTCGAGCGACCGAGTCAACCTCGGTCAGAGATAAGATCTCTTCCGAGCGACCATGATAACCTCGACTAGAGATAAGATCTCTTTCGAGCGTTCGAGTCAATCTCGTCTAGAGATAAGATCTCTTTCGAGCATCTGAGTTAACCTCGGCTAGAGATGAGATCTCTCCCGAGCGACCGTATCAATCTTGACCAGAGATGAGATCTCTCCTAAGTGATCGAGCTTCAACCTCGATCAGAGATAAGATCTCTCCTGAGCGATCGAGCCAACCTCGGTCAGAGATAAGATCTCTTTCGAGCGATTGAGCTTCAACCTCGGCCAGAGATAAGATCTCTTCTGAGCGACCAAGCCAACCTCGTCCAGAGATAAGATCTCTTCCGAGCGATCGAGCTCGAACCTCGATCAAAGATAAAATCTTTCCCGAGCGATCGAGTCAACCTCGACTACAAGAGATAAGATCTCCTCCGAGTCAACCTCGACTACAGGAGATAAGATCTCTCCCGAGTCAGCCTCGAGTGTTGGAGACAATATCGCCCCTGAGGAGCTCAACCTCCGACCTCGATTGTAGAAGATGAGATCTACTTCAACCTCGACTGGAGATGAGTTCTCCCTCGGGCTTCAACTTCAACTTCAACTTCAGCTAGAGATGAGATCTCTCCGGAGCTTCAACTTCAACATCAACCTCGACTGGAGATGAGATCTCCCACGAGCTTCAACCTGAATCGGTGTAGAGCCCTGAAGAGAACTTCGATAGTTGCCCTTTCTGCACTCTCTTTCTTTAAGTTTCAAACTCGAAAGTGGAGAGGACTATTATTGAAGATAAATTCAGTTCCTACCAAAGTCCAGTTCGATGCTCAGCCTAATGCAATCGATAGCCACGGAAGAGCTTCAGCGGTCGAGTCTTTATCGAACTCCTTCAGCCGGTCGAACTTCTCAGCAGTCGAGCATCAGTCGAACTTCTTAGCGATCGAACTTCAGACGGGCTCCCATGAGAGCTGAACTCTCTTCGTACTCCTTCAGTCGGACTTTCATGAGAGCCAAACTCTCTCCACGCTCCTCCAGCCGAATGCCTCAGAAGTCGGACCTTTGTCGAACTTCTTCTTTGGTCAAACTCTTTTTAGAGCCGAATTTCTTTTGGATCGCTTCTGCAGATGGACTCCTCTAAGGATCAAACTTCTTTCGAACATCTCCTTTGATCGAACTCCTCCCGGATGATCCCTTCCAGACGTATCCCCCTTAAGAGTCCGAGCTTCCTTGAAATAGATATACACCGAGGTTCTTCACCTAAGGTTGTTGAACCTCGACGATCTGATCGCCACTACCAGTCTGGTGGCATCTTTTCCTCCATAACAAGTCCCATACGGCTCATGACCAAATGACATGACCACTACTACTGATGACATCACTCTCTCCGTAACCAATCCCATGCGGCCCACGATCCATCAATATGGCTGTCACTATCCGTCTGACGATGCCTTCCTCTCCGTATCGAACTTCATGTGATCCCGAGCGGCATGCGATCGGACGGTATGGCCATCACCATCAATCTGCTGTAAGCTCCACCTATAAAAAGAGACCCTCCAGATATATTTTCGAGAAGCTCTCCTCTCTTCTCTAAAGCTCTAAGCTCTCTTTTTCTTTCTGAAACTCTGTCGAACTTATTTCTAAGCACTCTATTTCTGTTGGCCAGAAGAATTGATTTGATCGTCAGAGAATCTTGCCGGAACCACCACCACCGATTTCGGACAGAATTTTATTTTGCAGATCATCGATAGCGACCTTGTCCTCCTCCACTCTAGTTCGATCCGACGTCAATCAGATTTTGCACCAACAAAATTGGCACTAGAAGGAGAGCCTCTGTCTCTAAGATTTTCTTATTCTTAAAGGAGTGCTTGACGACGATCTCTCTCTTTCCTCTCTAGAGATCTCCTTTCTTCCTCTCTAGAGTTTTTTTCTAAGAGAAAATGCCTCCCAGGAGAGCTTCGACCCGACGATCGATGGCCTCTATGGCCCGATCCCGTCCAGATCCATTTGCTCCTGCTTCAGCCCAGGCAACCCAGGTTCCATCTATAGCCGCGATAGATGCGGGGTATTTTAACCTACTGGTCTAGCAGGTTCATGGCCTCACCGAAATAGTGCAGACCAAGCAGCAGCCTCCGATGGTAACTCCATCAAAAAATCCGCCATCAGGATGTCGAAAATTGACTCCAAGAAAAAGTACTTGGGCTAACGTACCCATCGCCCCTGGAAAGAAGAAATAAAGAGTAGTGGATCCATGTTCGGATCATGGTTCTCCTCGAGAGGAGACCTTCCTCATTTGTAGTCGAAAGTTCTCCAAGATCTACAACCGAGATGACATCTTCGATCACAGACTGCGAAAGATGGACCGACGGATTGAGGAGCTTGGCCACGTCGCCCCGGTCTACCTTGACGATGTCCGCACCGATCCTTCTTTTTTCTCTCAAATTATGCAAGAGCCCATCCCACCGAACTTTGAGCTCTCTCAATTCAAAAGCTACAATGGAACCTCTGATTCCATTGATCATCTAGAGGCCTTTCAGATCATGATGCTACTCCATGGTGCTTCAAACGCTATATTGTGCCGAGCCTTTTCTCTACCTTAAAGGGAGCAGTGAGAAACTGGTACTTGACGTTGAAGTTGGGTATGATCTTTTCTTATGATCATATGAGTCATCAATTCGTGGCTCACTTCATCAACAGCCAACGTCCGCGCCGAGGTTTGAATTCTCTGATGAATGTCAAGTAAAAGCAGGAGAAATTCATTCGGGCTTATGTCATCCGATTTAACGCTGCAGCACTGGAGGTCCGGGATCTAGACCAGTATGTTGCGATGGCCACACTCAAGGGCGGCCTTCAGAAGAATAACTTGCCGTTCTTCTTGAAGAAGTATCTCAAAAACTTTATCGATCTACTGGCTCAAACCGAGGGATATGCCCATATGGAAGAAGCCTTAAAGTTGAAGAACGAAGAAGCCTTAGGAGAGTGACGGACGGACGAGTATAATAGATCCACCATCGATGGAGGGCCGAGTAAAGTTTGACCGCGCTTACGGACTTCTCTCGGATGCGAGCAAGCCCGAACTCCTCGAGCTTGTCATCAAGAAAGTTCTGATAGAAGGGCGCGAAAAAGTCCTCCTCCTAGAAGGTTTCACGACTAAGCTCCCCTTAACGCTCCTCGAACTCAAATTCTGACGGAAGTTAAGAACCAGCTACCAAGATTAGAAGAATTACAATCTTCTTCAAATAAGCACGATCGAAGTAAGTACTGTCTCTACCATCGCGACCACGATCATGACATTGAAAAATGCATTTAGCTCTGAGATGAAATCGAGAAGCTCATCAGGAGAGGTCAGCTAGATCGATTCCTCTGATGCCGGTCTGAAGCAGGAGAAGATCGGTCAAGGGCACTGCCATAGCCAAGAACAACAAAAAGATCGATCGCCTTTCGTATCATCGACGCCACATCCAGCTTGCTCCAAATTGAAAAGGCTAATGCAAAATAGAGGAGGTCGTCATATCCCGGAGCTTATCGTCTGAAGGAACTCGGAGGAACAACACTCCCACGATCCGAAGATACGCCGCAAGTAACTTTCTTTCAATAAAATTCTTCCATTTCGATAATATTATTTTTTGATGCAAAAACTACGTGATGACAGAAAAGAAGCAGTCAATAGTGGTCGTGTTAGGAACAGAAGGAGAACCACGTCCTAACATAAGTTGGTCAAAGTTCTTCAACCTCGACTAGAGATAAAATCTCTTTCGAGCGATCGTATCAACCTCGGCTAGAGATAAGATCTCTTTCGAATGATCGAGTCAACCTCGACTAGAGATAAGATCTCTTCCAAGCGACCGTGTCAACCTCGACTAGAGATAAGATCTCTTTCGAGCATCCATGTCAACCTCGACTAGAGATAAGATCTCTTCCGAGCGATCGTGATAATCTCGACTAGAGATAAAATCTCTTCCGAACGATCGTGACAACCTCGGTTAGAGATAAGATCTCTTCCGAGCAACCATGACAACCTCGGCTAGAGATAAGATCTCTCTCGAGCGACCAAGTCAACCTTGACTAGAGATAAGATCTCTTCGAACGATTGTGACAACCTCGGCTAGAGATAAGATCTCTTTCGAGCGCCCGTGTCAACCTCGGCTAGAGATAAGATCTCTTTCGAGCGTCCGAGTCAATCTCGACTAGAGATAAGATCTCTTTCGAGTGACCGTGACAACCTCAACTAGAGATAAGATCTCTTCCAAGCGATCGAGTCAACCTCGGTTAGAGATAAGATCTCTCCCGAGCACCTGAGTCAACCTCGGCTAGAGATAAGATCTCTTCTGAGCGATCGTGACAATCTTGATTAGAGATAAGATCTCATTCGAGCATCCGAGTCAACCTCGGCTAAGGATAAGATCTCTTTCGAGCGACCGTGACAATCTCGACTAGAGATAAGATCTCTTTCGAGCGTCCGAGTCAACCTCAGCTAGAGATAAGATCTCTTTCGAGCGATCGTGTCTATCTCGGCTAGAGATAAGATCTCTTCCGAGCGATCGAGTCAACCTCGGCTAGAGATAAGATCTCTTCCGAGCGACCGTGACAACCTCGGCTAGAGATAAGATCTCTTCTCGAGCGCCCGAGTCAACCTCGATCAGAGATAAGATCTCTTTCGAGTGATCGTGACAATCTCGACTAGAGATAAGATCTCTCTTTGAGCGTCCGAGTCAACCTCGACTAGAGATGATATCTCTTCCGAGCGACCGTGCCAACCTCGACCAGAGATAAAATCTCTTCCGAACGACTGAGCTTCAACCTCGGCTAGAGATAAGATCTCTTCCAAGCAATCGAGATAATCTCGGCCATAGATAAGATCTCTTCTGAGCGATCGAGCTTCAACCTCGATCAGAGATAAAATCTCTTCTGAGCAATCAAGCCAACCTCGACCTAGAGATAAGATCTCTCCCGAGCGACCGAGCTCGAACCTCGGTCAGAGATAAAATCTCTTCCAAGCGATCGAGTCAACCTCGACTGCAGGAGATAAGATCTCTTCCGAGTCAACCTCGACTGTAGGAGATAAGATCTCTTCCGAGTCAGTCTCGACTGCTGGAGACAATATTGCCCCCGAGGAGCTCAACCTCCGACCTCAACTATAGGAGACAAGATCTACTTCAACCTCGGCTGGAGATGAGATCTCTCCCGGACTTTAACTTCAACTTCAACTTCAGCTGGAGATGAGATCTCCCACAATCTTCAACTTTAACATCAACCTCGACTGGAGATGAGATCTCCTATGAGCTTCAACCTGAGCTGGTGTAGAGCCCTGAAGATGACTTCGACGGTCGTCCTTTCTGCACTTCTTTCCTTCGAGTTTCGAACTTGAAAATGGGGGAGACTATTGTTGGGGATAAACCTCGCTCCTATCGAAGTTCAGTTCGATGCTCAGCCTAATGCAACTGGTAGCTATTGAGGAGCGTCAGCGGTCGAGTCTTTATCGAACTCCTTCAGCCGACCGAACTCCTCAACAGTCGAGCTTCAGTCGAACTTCTTAGTGGCCGAACTTCAGACGGACTTCCATGAGAGTCCGACTTTTTCCATACTCCTTCAATCGGACTCCTATAAGAGTCGAACTCCCTCTGCGCTCCTCCAGTCGGACGCCTCAGAAGTCGGACTTTTGCCAAACTTCTCCTTTGGTCGAACTCTTTCAGGAGCCGAACTCCTTCCGGATCGCTCCTACAGACGGACTCCTCCAAGGGCCGAACTCCTTTCGGACATCCATTTCGATCGAACTCCTCCTGGATGATCTCCTCCAGACGTATCCCCCTTAGGAGTCCGAGCTCTCCTGAAATAGATATACGCCGAGGTTCTTCACCTAAGGCTATTGAACCTCGACGGTCTGATCGCCACTATCAGTCTGACGGTACCTTTTTCTTCGTAATAAGTCCCATGCGGCCACTACCGAACGACATGGCCACCACTACTGGCGATACTACTCTCTCCGTAATCAATCCCATGCGATCCACGATCCATCAGTATGGTTGTCACTATCCGCCTGACGATGCCTTCCTCTCCGTACTGAACTCTATGCGACCCCGAGCGACTCTCAACCGGACGGTATGGCTATCATCATCAACCCGTTACAAGCTCCGTATATAAAAAAAATTCTCTATATATGTTTTCGAGAAGCTCTCATCTCTTCTCTAAAGCTCTAAGCTCTCTTTTCCTTTCCGAAATTCTGTCGAACTCATTTCTGAGCACTCCATTTCTGTTGGCCAGAAGAGCTGACTTAATCATTGGAGGATCCTGTCGGAGCCACTACCGACTCCGAATAGAATTTTATTTTGCAGATCACCGATGGCGATCTCGTCTTCCTCCACTCCAGTTCGATCTAGCGTCAATCAGATTCTGCAGCAACATATATGATTCTACTCGTGTGTTCACTTGGTACTTTTACTGTAGTTTTTTAGAGGCTTTACAACAGAACCAAAGCACTTGCTGAAGCGGCTGACCAAAAGAGAGGAGCAATTTCAGATGCTGACCTAGTTGACAAATATAACTCTTCCAAGTGCTCAAAATTTCTTGTGCAAAAGTATAGAGAAGAAATAAGCAATCCAAGAAAGAAATCCAAACAGCCAGAGAAGGAGGAATGGGAAGGTAAACACCCTTGGAAGCCCTGGGATCGTGAATAGGATTTGGCAGCTGAACGGCAAACGGTCAATTTTGATCCGGAGAATACGGCACAAGGATGGCTTCCCGTTTCTCCTCTGGAACTTGCAAAAAGAGCTTCTTGTGAGCGGTCTGGTAGTGTAAGATCTCTGTATTCTACTGTTCTCAGACATGTCTGATGGTTACCTGAGTTGCTAGCTAACCAGCTGTGGAATCCAACGCTTGGAAAAGGGAGAGAAAAGGATGAGCAGATGCAAAATCTGATCCACTATGGAGCTTCGATGATTTGTTTCTTTACATGCCCGATTCATCCCTCGTAGCTATATATTTGTCTATCATATGAAGCATGCATGTTCTGGCATTTTAGTTCATGAAGGTGTATCTTCTCAAACATCTAGCTAAGTTGTTCTCCTTTGAAGATTGAAATGGATGGTTCATGCATCCTATGGTTGCCATGATGTGAATCACACCGGCATACAGAGGAATGGACCTTGCATGCATGCATGTTATAGTAGCTTTCTCTAACCGCAGTCATTGGTCTTCCACAGATCCGATATAATGTTAGACTGGCATTCAACCATTGCACTTAAATCATTAGGATACAGTACTATTGATGTGAGATGCTGATAGAGGCTGTAAAAGTTCAAAATGAGTGAGCTGATTGGAATCATGCATGGTTATAATGAGTCATTTTGTGGGTATGAAGGCTTATCGGATAAGCTGTTGATCAAAATAGAAAAAGCAATATTATTCGTCTATAATGCCATTAATTTCAGTGTATTGTTCGTTATTGTCTTTTTTTTTTTCTTTTGTTTGTTGATAATGTTGTTCGTTATTGTCATTTTGTGCCTTGCGCCTGACCTAGAAGGCAAAACCAGCTTTTGATGTTGAACTTTAGGATACATGGCAGGCCCTGCGTGCCGTGCGGCAGCCTTCCGCTGGAAATTTGGTTGAGCCGTTGAAGTTTCCCAGTCGAGCAAAAATGCATTGTATTGAAGGGCCCTTGTAGCAATCATGCGGGCTCTTATGGAGGGCTCCTCACGTGCAAACTAATTGCATGCTGGGTGCGGCGAGGGGGCAGTCATGATTAGGAAAAAAAAGACGAGAGTTTTATTTGTTTTAATTCTGGAACCGTTCATTTAGTTAGGCATAGGCATCTCAAGTAGTGATCTCCAAAAACACTTCAATCATATTGCTAGGCATTCTAACGAATATTTGAAAATACCATATCATGCGTTCTAATCAGAGGGAATGCCCGAACTATACATATATAATATATGCCTTGATTATTGACGTCACCCTAAATTTATACAATATATATTCCAAATTTTTTCTATAAAGATTTTGGGTATTTTAGGATATCCATCGGTATGCACAATCTTAGACCTGGGAAGGTTACAACGTAGAGGATCAATTGCAGCCAAAAAGTAGCAAAGCATATAATGCTTCCGTCGTGGATGCATTACACCAATAAGGTTTATGTTTCATTTCTGGTCCAAGTCAAAAACTGCCAGCATAATTCACATCAAGCATAAAACACGAAGGCACCAACTCCGATTAATCATATGGCTACGAAGCTTGATACGAAGAGACTATCGTTCGGAAGTAGCATCTATATCCATCACGAACCGGCCGGTAACGAACATCGTTGCTTGCAACCCTATACAATGCCTCATTGATGTAATCTGGTTTCACGAGCTCGATGTCGCAGGTGATGTGGTGCACCCCACAAAAGTCCAACGTCTCTTTCACGCCTCCGATCATGCTTCCAGCCACGTTCCTCTTGCCTATAAAACCACATATATATGGGATGCTTGGGGAGATATAGGCGGGAAACATAAACCACGGACTCTGAGGTTGGTCTAGTTCCTCACCAAAAATCAATGCGAAGGAAGGAAGTTCCACCGGTTTATCAGGAGCTCCGACTACGACCAAGGTACCACGCACCGTGAGCAGCTCCAGGATCGGCCCCAGGGAGCTACCGTGTCAATGATGCAATCCAGGCTCCTCGCCCCTCTCTGATGCCACACCAATGAAGTACTTCTTCTAAGCTTACGTACAGTTTGCTTCAAGAAGAAGAAAAGCTGAAACAAAGCTCTGTTTGTTAACTTGATGCTTTTAGGATCGGTGCTGACAATGGAGTCATCGGCGCCGAGTCTTTCTTTGGCTTCCTTCTCCTTGGATGGGGATGTGCTGATCACCGTAACATGAAGTCCAAAGGCCTTCCCAAGCTCAAGGCCTCCGAGGCCGACCACCCCGAGCTTCTTGTAGCAAATTATTTTAAAAATATAAAAATGCAAATAGTGGTAAAGTAATGATAAAGATAGTAGGGGTCGTGATGATGGTAATTGTATTGGTGGGAGGGGACGTAGGAGGATTGGCAATGAGGATAATGGTGGTGCGTTAGTGATAATAGTTATAGATAGTGGTGGCTGCACTAATGACGAAGGTGATGATTATGACTATAATGGTATTAGTAGGGGAGGCGACATGATGTGGCTTAGCGACAATACTGAAAATAATCAAGGGATGCCACATCCATACGGTGAAAATCTTAAGGATAATGACAATTGTATGGTGCTGATCAAGACATGGTGATAAACAATAGTGATGACGATGGTGGTATGGCAGAGTGGTAAAGGTGGCAATATTGATGGATAAGATGACGTTGATTTTAGTAGTAAGATGTAAGAAAATAATTTAAAAACTAAAAGATAAGAATTAAAATAAAAAATATATATTTTTATTTCTGATTTTTATGAATTAATTTTAAAAATAAAAAAAAAAGATGCCAAGAGAGAGAGAGTACTCGGACGGGTACATGGTGATGCCCCATGCCGCGATAGAGTACCCGAATTTTACAGAAATAAACAAGACGATATACCTTCGCTTAAAGAAAAAGGGGGTGATCTTCCCGCTCGAGTTCATCGCTGCCCATCCTGCCACGGTCTGCGTGTGGTTTGGCGTCGTCCCCATCATCGCTGCTTCTCTCTCTTTTTATAAGAAGAAGTGCTTGGTCGGCTGGGCGATAAGCAGCGCTCTCTGCATATGGCCCTCTGGTGCACTCTCCTATTTATACTAAATAGATAAAATCCATCTACCCCGATCTCCTCGTTATGACAAACACGGCACAAAAAATTAAACATGGTAGTGCTAATAACGGCCCCCATGTCCAGGGGAATCATCGACTTTGTCTTCCTAGCATTTATTATAGCGGCAAGCTTTAATGTTCGTCCAACAAAATGCAGCAAGCTTTTATGGGGAAATATTAATACAATTTATAATTTCTTTCTTAATTATAACTTCGAAAGATGCAACTTATCTGCCTCTCTAATTTAAGAATTGTCTCTCAACGTGCCTCTTTTAACCTTTTGGTTTGTTTATTTGTTGGCAAGTGAATCGGCTTTGGGGCGTTTGGGGGATCCAAATAGGATCGCAATGCATCTGAGATCACTAGTGATTCTTACAGTAGGGTAACATGATCCCCGCTATCTAAAATTACCATGCCTGATATATTATGGTCTGGTAATTAAAGATTTCGAGAATCCATAAGAAAGCTATGAAAATCAAAGATCCACCGGCCATATATAATACTAAAAATATCTTTGGTATGTAACAGAAGAATTTTTTTTTATTATTCTTAGTTCTCATGAATTAAAAATATAAATAAATATGCTAATTCTTGATTTATTCAAATACATAAAATAATTAAGTAAATCATTACTTTGTAATACAAAATCGCCGTCAGCTTGTCAAATATAAAGATATTATTAATCCAAAAAAGAGAAAGAAAAAAAACTCTAACTCTTTTGTATTTCTTAACTTATAGAAGAACTTATATCGTGGATTCAACCATCTATTTTTTTACTAGTATTTTTGCAAAGTGGAGAGCAAATATGTCGAGATAAGTCAATGACGATATATAAGTGGATCCATAAGTTTTTTAAGTAGTTCTTTCATGTAGATTCATAACATATTATCTCTTTAGGAAAATAGGTTTATTGTTGCTTTATTGTCAGTAGAATAATGGAAAAAAGAAATCATACCAAAAAAGGAAGAAAAAATATTTGATATCGGATAGAAAAAAAATATTTCAATTGCTTTATGTACCATACAGGAACATGATATGGGAATAGGTTGAACTAAGGCATTATTACTCTTGCTTTTTCTTGGAGCTATTCTTTGCCCCTGGGAGGGGGTACTGGAATCAATGAGGTCACAAACGAAATCAGCCATTTAAAACTTATATAATTTTTTAGTATTACTAGCTTTTCGGCCAACAAGTCTGCTAGCTTATTATCTTCTATAAATATATGGCTAGTATGAAAAAATGCATCATATCATTTCGAAAAAAAGGTCCAACATTCAATATCCGGATGCAACTCCAAATCTTAGGTATACCGATATGTATACAAATCTTCAGGACAAAAAGGCATAATTTCCTAAACCGATATCAACAGGAAAACCAAAAGGACTCAATCAAACATAATAAATCAAAAAATCAGCCATCCAAAATTTATACTTTTTGTATTACTAGCTCTTTCGGCCAACCAGTCTATTGTCCTGTTATCCTTTATGACTGTATGGTGAGCTGGATACGTACAACTTGCCATTTCAAAAGGAAAAAAAAAAAAAGACAAATCCAACATTCAATGCGTGGACATAATTCTAAGATATTTGAGCTCATAACATCTTAAAAAATAGATAAATCTACAAAATAAATCTATATAAAAAATTTGTATATCCTAGATTCTATAAATAAATAATAAAAAAAAAATCTATAGATCTTAGATATATATAGATAGATCCAGCGGATGAAAAAAATTTTTTGTACAAATATCAATATTCGAGAAAATAAGAGGAACTTAATCAAACATAAGAAATCAAAATATCAAAATATCAACAATCTTAAAAAATAAAAAAATTAATATCTCATAAAATTATAAAATCACTATAAGCAAAAAAATAACAAAAAGACGAGATGGAAATTCAAATCCCTTGTAGATAGCACTTTCTTATGAATACTCTTTCAGGACAGATCTTTCCTAGCTGATATTTTTCTAAAGTCTCTCACATGCAATGCATAAGGATTTGGCCAATATTCAACCATTGACCCATACACAACCCATTCTCAAGAACGGATTTTCCATCACCAAAGTGGATGGTAATTTGAGAAATGAGGGTGATGTAGAATCACAGTCATACAAAATTGCTAGAATGCAATCAAATATAGTGATCTCATCATCTTAACTTAAATCATCTGTGATTTTAAATAGATCATCCCATACCAAACACCTCCTAAGATATATTTGTTCTATACCGCTCCAAATTTGTGGACTTTGTTTGATGACATATTTTGTGCTCCATAACTAGGCCTCCAAAAAGCCTAGCTTCTAAAATGGGCTTGTGGTTGGAGGACCATTAAGCCTCGCCGTCGAGCTTGTTGAGTAATTTATTGTACATTTGATGTAGAAAAAATGCACCATTTCATCTGATTGAGCCATGCAGCCACTGCTTTTTAACATATATTTAATGCCTATAGTTTTTTTTTATTTAAAATTTTAAATGATAAAAATATCTCTCTTCTTCTGAAGAAATTATGATATTCTATGACTATATTATGACATCCTACAGTAAAATTATAACATTCTATCATAATTTTTTTTTCAAAAAGTCATAAAGAAGAAAGGATATTTTCATCATTAAAAATTTAATAAATTTTTAATAATAAAAATATATTTTTTTTATAATATTCTATGTAGGATGTCATAATTTAATAACAAAATGTTATGATATGATCATAAGATATCATAATTTTTTTTTAAAAAAATATTTTTATTATTTAAAATTTTAAATAAAAAATTAAAATTTTGGACATTAAATGTGCAGAAAATGATAGCTACGTGATCCAATTAAATAAGATAATATATATTTTTTTATATTATGGTGTACAAAGAATATCTTCAAGCTTGTTATATTATTTTTGCTCGGACACAACAATTCACCGAACTCTCGGGTCTCTAGCCTGGGAAGTCTGATTCGGGGTTAGCCTTTCCCTGGCCGGACGCCTGAGCCTGTGGGCACAATTCCCAGCTCATCTCCAATCCACCGGAAGGCCCAAATTGGATAAATTACTGCAAACGTACGTCTCCGCCTCGTG
This sequence comes from Cocos nucifera, assembly GCA_006176705.1. Taxonomy (NCBI): domain Eukaryota; kingdom Viridiplantae; phylum Streptophyta; class Magnoliopsida; order Arecales; family Arecaceae; genus Cocos; species Cocos nucifera. The sequence goes on from QRFJ01005203.1 coordinate 227,741, forward strand.
AGTTCATCATCTCAACGTATAAATCCCCATGCAGAGCAATAACAGTGCCAGTTCTGGTCCAAATCGTTTTCCCAAGTCCGATAGCATCACGGATCCCAGAACAAAACCAATATAGCAACAGGAAAGCAAGGAGAGCGCCGGAAAGAAAGCAACTAAAAGCTATGGCCACCACAAGGCTCGAGCCATCCAAGACCTTTGGTGGTATCACAAAAAGTGAGTTGGAGATGGCAGTGGAAGAGATCGTTCAAATCAGTAGCAAGGACGGCTTATCAAAGCCCAAAGTAACAGCAGAGGAGGAGGTGGAGGAGACGGGAACGGACCCACGAACTGAGAGACAGAGGTGCCGTCAAATCTCTGAGCTCTTTGAGGCCACTGCTCCCATCGAGGGAAGCAGTGACCCAAAGCAGAAGTAGAGCGGACGGCATCAAATGAAGCCAAAACAGAGGAAGAAGCAGCACGAACATGAATAAAGTTCGGGTACTTTATTCGGAGACTCACTTTTGAACTTTCTCAGGACCTCCTGATAGGAATTCCTTGCTGGTTTCGCTTAAGTAACTTTGGAAAGCAGATATAGCCATGACTCTTTAAACAAATTGTTGCTCAAAATTTCCAAAAAAAAAAAAAAAAAAAAAAAGAGTTTTACTTAATTTGAATTTTTGTTCACCGTTGGTGTTTATTAAGATGTGATCGGTTTACTGGTTTCAGTTTTTCACTGGTTGCACTTGCCTACAACTTATTTGTTACAGACCTTTTTCTTTAATTCCTAAAGATCTAATTTCAAGTCTTGCCCTCATCTCAGCTGGGTGGTTTGAGCTAGCGACCGCTGCTATATGGCCCACTGCTTGCAGGCAAGTTTCTATATATCGAGACACAAGATTGACATAATAGGCTATGGTTTTATCGTGGGACAAGTCTTGTCGACCTTGTGGTCCTTTTAACCCAATCTCTATGGTACTCACACGGCCAACCAAAACAATTGCCACTATATCTATATACTGACGTGAGAAATCATCCAAGGAACCAAGAGTCATATGTCGAAATAAATGACCTACAAGCAAGCCTTTAAATGCTTGATGTCCTGGGCCATCTCTATGCATGGAGATGGTAGATCGGCATTCCGTTCATCTCAATCAACAAAACATTCGAGAAGGTCGAAAGTTATTGAGATCCATAAATGGGATATCTCAAGATCTCAAGGACTTTAAAACCAAAAAAAAAAAAACACTCAAAGACTCAACCAATTAATATTAGGAGTGTGAGTGCATGGAATAGGTTCAAATTTGGCAGGAACAAGATTTTACAATGAATACGGCAAATTAAAACCCCTTGGGTCCCATATATATCTCATAAAATAGGATCCAACCCGATTGGACCTAATTTGACATGCAAATTTTGTATCCTTAAAAATTTATGCTGAATCTAAATAGGGACACGATCCACCACCGACCCACTAATCGATCTGTTGGACCTGATAGAAATCTTAGACCAATAAATTTGAATGGATCTAAGCCAAACCCAAACACACTTACGATCAAAGAGAGTAAAGTAAATCAGCTTTCAAATACGGGCCAACAAGTATTTCCCAAAAAAAAAAACTGGTTTTTGAACAGAGAATAATACGTTAATAATTCTATCCTTTGTTCTTCGCCACTTTCCCACATGTTTCTCGGGCCGCACAGCAACAGAGTCCGGGGCTCTATCATTCTTCTTTGCTCAGCACGCAGCACAATGATTGAAAGAGGAAATTAAGCACCGTGTTGTCAACCAGTTAACTGTGATGCTTTTCAGTACGTAACAGTTCTTTTTATGCTTTTTGGAGCACGCCTATGCTTACCGGCTTGGCTGTTTGTATACGTTTCGGAGTAGTTTTGAGGCTTTTGGTTCCCTTGCAAGAGTATTAGACAGGGGGTTGGTGATTGATGTTGCTATATCTCCCTTCAATCCATAAACTAAAAGAAAAGCTAAACGAAGGATGTGGTAGAGATTCTGTCTCCTTCTTTTTGTTGTTCTAAGTTGTGGCTGATTTTGGGTTTGCTTGTGAGATATATAGCTTAGATTAATGCGAGCTTTCCTTATCATTTGTACACTTCATTGATATACATATCAATGGTTTGTCGCAAATGCAAACAATGTTCTTAATTTAAGAAATTAATAACATGATTGTTTCGTCATAAGAATTCTGTTCTCCAATATATTCCTAGTAGGAGGACGACATCAGTTGCATCAGCCTCGTGATTTGTCGTGCTTAAGTTGGAAGAAATGCACGGCAAAAACAAATTTACTTAACCAGCCCATCGGTGTGGTAGAAACAATTTTCCTTGACCAGCCTCCAATGTAAGTGTATTTGTTAAATATTTGAAAAATCTCTAATAATTATATGGTAGCTTGCAACTATTATAATTCTTGCTCGCATGCACCATGTTGGGCGTATTTGGATACTTGTCTAACCCATCTCAAGAATAACGCATGACTAGATGCATCGAGAGAAGATTAGTAAAGAAAATTTTCATTGAACGAAATTGAAACTTGCTACAATTTTGGAATTCTATGGTCAGGAAGCCTTTTTCCCTATTGCTGATGCCTAATATTTCTCTATGCTGCTGTCACTCTCTTAAAGTTCACTCCTGTGGAGAATTTATCTTCGGATAAAATGTTTAAATATCCTATCAAACCTTAAATTTATCTCACGGTACGCATACCCTATTTTATTAAGAATGTTCAAAAAATATTCTTTTCTGTATCTTTCTTGAAGTTTTTTTTCTTTTCTTTTCTTTTTTTTTTTTTGATCCTTTTGAATTTTATAAGCTATTATATAAATGGTCAACGTTTATAATGTCTGATATTTTGTTATAAAAACACGTTTATGGATAAATAATAAATGTTTTCTTCTTTTATTTTTCAACATATTGAATTATTTGAACTTAAATTTGTTGCAAATTTGTTTTTTTTTTTTTTTTTTAAATTTCTATTTACCTTATCTCTAACTACAGCCAAATGCAGCGCTTCTTTTCTGCTGGAAAAGAAATTTTTTAAGAAAAAGATGATGCCGTCTGGTTTTGGATGAAGGATTAAAATTTCTGACTATATTTCAGTTATCCTTTTTCACATGAAGGAGGCTACTTTGGAAAAGAATGGTTGAGATAAAAAAAGGTTGAGTAGGAAGGAAATATAATGAACAAACGTTGGGTCATGATGTTCCGGGAAAGAGCCCATGCACTGGAGTGGAGATGTAAAGCTAAAAAGGCTTAAAAAGATATCATAATCATCTTAAAACTTGAGAAGGGGAAGAATGGTTGGCAGGGAAGATAACCGGTCCCATTCAGCTGTAGATATTCCTGAATGCAATATTATTAGTATTCTTCCTTTGAGCAAACATTATTTCTACCATTCAAAACTCTATCTAAATCCAATTTGCAAAGTTAGATCCTTAGCAATTCGATTCCAGGTCTTATATCTGACAGTTTATTTTATTCTGTGCATGTTCTTAAGAGTTAAGACTTTTTTCTTTTCCTTCTTTTATTAGTGAACGTTAAGTTGATTAGTTTCTTAGTATATGATTTTGTGACCTGTACCCCTCATCACGGTTGGAACGTTTCCATGTGGATGGCAGCTTATTGTGATTTTAATTGAAAACGATAACATTTTTTATCCTGGTGACAATGATCTTATCACGTAACATGATGTTGTTCTCTTGCAGGATTACTTTATCATAAAGGCTGATTATGACAAATTCTATTACTTTATTCTAACAACAATCTAATCAAAGCCAAACTACACAACTTAGGGCTAATCTTTGCATTATCCTGGTCAATGATGGTGATCCTAGGATCCATCATAAGAACTCGAGAGAGAGAACCATGGCATTTCTGGCCTATTTTCACATCCATCCTACTTTTTTTTTGGGTGCATTAATTTCACTTCCCATCCTTTAACCACTTGAGTCAACATCCTCTCCAGTTTACAACAACCGATTGCTCCATCACAGGCTGCTGCACGCGCAATGCATGGACGGCAAAGATCCAGGCCCTATGCTTTGCTGTGATTTGAATGATCAAGCACCCCACTTCGCCGCTCAAACCTACTTCTCTCATTACATCAGTTTTTTACATTCTTTCATTTTTAAATCCTACCTCTTCTTGCACGCTACTCATCTATCCTTATAAACCGGATTTCTAGAATGATTGATCTTCTTTCACATGTCGGCCATTAGACCACAAAATCGATCAAATCATAAAATCGATCCGAACCAATAATTTTGATTCGATTTGGATTGGATCAAATTTGATTTGATTTTAGTTTAAAAATTTTAAAAATCAAAAAATCAATTTAATTTTAATTTAAATTTTAAAAAATCTAATTTAAACCGAACCAATCTCATATAATAATAAATTATAAATTATTCTATTTTCTAAAAAAAAATTGTAGTTGTAGCCCATCTATCACATCCCATAAATTGCCTTTTAGCCCATTTTACAAGCTATCCATTTATCATATTTAAAACTTAAAATAGATATACGACAATTTAACCTATTTTATAAGTTGCCCATTTGGTAGAAGTCTAATAATCCACGGTCTGATAAATCGAATCAAATCAAATTAATTTTTTAAAATTAATTTAAATTAATTTTTTTATATAATTAATTTGATTTCAATTTTAAGAAACTGATTCAAATCAATTTATATTAAAAATTGATTATAAATTGATCCAAACCTAACCATGCATATAAACATCATAAATTTTAAAGCTATTATATGATCCACTGATAAATTGGTGAATCCTTCTTCCACGTAGAGTATATAACTTTGTTCTAAGTAGTTGATATAAGTATAACACAAATTAAACAGCGGAGAAAAAAAGTAAATATATCCAGAAAAGCTAACAGATTGAATAACATCTTATTAAGTAATGAATTATACCGAAGTCATATTGTAAGGTTATACAGTTGATCTACCATCATAATTTTTGAATATTTTATTTTTAAATTATAATAAACATATTTATATTAGAATGATGTATTTTTTTAGATTTAATAATTAAAAAAAATAAAAGTGATGTAAGATTTTCGAATTGCCTGTGTTTTAATTGTTGTGCGCATGTGATGGGTAACCATGGCAACCAAGTCACAGTCCCAATAGCCGGATTTTGGGTTGGCATGGGCTAATGCCTTGACTGTGCCAATCCCAGGTTTACAGAGGCGTGGCCGAAGCTCTATAAGAAAAAAGGCATGGCCTGGTGCTTGGATGGCCAGGCCAAATGTTGACACCAGCAGACAGGTGTCAAAGTTGCAACAGCGCACGGCACCATGGCAGGGCATATGCAAAGGTGTGCAGAGTAGTGCATGCAAGGGGCGCCATGGTAAGGCACACTGCGCAGCAGGATGTGTGCGGCAACAGGGTGCACAGCAATAGCACACCCGTGCAATAGGCAGTACGCGCGCACGGCAGCGGCACGAGCATGGGGCACGTGCACGACAGTACGACTGTGGCAGCGGCACGAGGGCAGGGCACGCGCATGGCAGCACAGCGCACGGTGGCAGCACAGCGCGCGGCAGCAGCACACCCGTGCTGCAGGCGGTAGGCGTGTGAGGCAGCAGCACGAGTGCAGAGCGCGCGTACGATAGCACGGCGCGCGATGGCAGCACGAGCCCAAGGCGCGCACGATAACAAGGCGCGCATGGCAACAGCAAGCGTGCAGGAGTGTGCGCAAGGGCGTGCACATGAGCGTGCATTGATTGGCAAGCTTGCGCGGCCTGGCACCCGAGCATGTGCAGTCGGGCACTTGGGCGCACGTAGCTTGGAGCCTGGTGTGCGGTTGGAATGCTTGCTGGTTGCCTTCGATTGCCTTGGCCAGTTGCTATCCAACAATAATTTTTGAGAGTTTTCTGCAATTGGCTCCCAACTCCTTGGAGCAGTTGCCTCCAAACTGATGAGGGACAGTTCCAATTAGTTTCTAGCGGTTGGGGACGTTGTCCACCGCCTATGTATGCCATGTTTGCTGGCTATAGCAAGGAGTAGGATGTGTGGAAAAAACTCGATGAGACCATGGGCGGGTCTCTACTATCTATCTGTATGTGGGAATTGACATAATGGAAAGCCTTGTTATTTTCTGTTTGTGCCTTGATATCTTGTCCCTATTCCACTTAGTGTGCATATCCTATGTGATGGGGAGTGTTGAGAGGCTGAACTAGATGGGGGTCTAGTGCTGCACAAGGCTTAAATTCTTGCAAAAATTTTGGGTAAGAATCGGCCCTGTAATAGTTGGTATCAGAGCCAGGTTTCAAGGCTCTTCCACAGAAAATTTGGCTAAATTGCAGTACCAAAACTGTGAGCATAGGGGTAGCGCTCATACGTGCGGATGGCAATAATATGGAAGCTATCCATGAACGATTGTCCCAGTTGGAGGCAATGATTGGGGTGCCTCAAAATGAAGTTGTTGAACCTTTGTGGTCGCAAGATGAGAACTCACTTACCATATTGATTCCACTGCAGGAAGCCTTCACAACGGCGTAGCAACGTATGGAGGAGATGACATTTGATGTCAGACACCTCAAGACAATCTTACAGAATCCTTCATGGGGGGATGGTGCCGTCAAGATGAAAGTCCCTGATCCAAAGCCATTCAATGGCATCCGGAGTGCTAAATATCTGAAGAATTTCTTATGGGATATGGAACAATACTTTAAGGCTGCGTATGCTCCTGAAGAGGAGAAAGTGTCCATCACCAATATGTATCTGGTGGGAGATACTAAACTCTGGTGGAGAACTAGGATGGAAGATGTTGCCAGGCAAAAGATCAACACTTGGGAGGTATTGAAGGAGGAGTTGAAGGATCAATTCCTTCCTTGCAATACAGTATGGGTTGCAAGAGATTCTTTGAAAAAATTGAGGCAGACCGGATCAGTGAGGGAATATGTGAAGGAGTATGGTTCTCTCATGGTTGACATTAAGGATATGTCCGAGGCAAACAAGTTATTTAATTTTCTATCTGGCCTCCAACCATGGATGCAATTGGAGTTGCGACAGCAAGGTGTCAAAGACTTGCCTGCCACATTGGCTGCCGCTGATGCCTTGGTGGATTTGCGAATTAGCAAACCCATCAATAGCCCTTCAACAAGCAACCCAAAGTTTGCTGAGAAGAGCCATAAAAAGAAGCCAAAGTTCAAGGATGCTGGGGAGAAACGGACGAAGGATGCTGATAAGGGGAAGGCAAAGGTGGAGGGTTCCCACCAAAGGAGGGATTAAGCCAACCCTCATCCTAACTGCTTCATCTATAATGGCCCTCATCTTGCCCGAAATTATCCCAATAAGGGCAAGATAAGTGCTATTATTGCCCGTGATGAAGATTCTGATTCAGAAGCTACACACAAAGTTGCACCATTGTAATTGCTTGGAGCAATTCAAGTGAAGAAAGCTAAGGAACGCTCCAAATTGATGTTCGTGCATGTGGGAGTTAATGGACATCGGATTTCAGCCATGGTGGATACTGGTGCCACGCACAATTTTGTGGCTGAAAGGATTGTACCCACTCTTGGCTTGAGTGTTACCGAGCATCCAAGCTATATCAAGGTAGTCAATTCCGAAGCTCAGGCCATGAGGGGCATGGCCTTTGACGTCCCAATGACCATTGGTGAATGGGATGGTTGAAGGAACCTGATGGTGGTTCCATTGGATGACTATAATTTGATACTTGGCAATAACTTTTTCGTCGCTGCTAAGGTGGCAATATTACCACACTTGTGTGGATTGATGTTCCATGATGAAAAAGGCCCTATGTTGTTATAGGGAATAGCATGCCTTTGGATGCTGATGTTCGTGAACAAAGGGTGAAGATGGTTTCTGCCATGTAGTTGGCTTATGGTTGGAAGTAGGGCCAAGTCACTTACCTTGCTGCTCTCGTTGATTTGGACTCAGACGAGACTACAGAGGTCCCAATGGAGGTGGCTGCAATTCTGCAGGACTTCAATGATGTGATGCCCCCAGAGTTGCCCAGAGGGTTGCCACCTCGATGTGCTGTAGATCACAAGATTGATCTTATATTCGGTACAAGACCTTCTGCCAAAGCTCCCTACAGAATGTCGCCTAAGGAGTTGGTGGAACTGAAGAAGCAGTTGGGTGAACTGCTGGATGCAGGAAAAATATAGCCATCCAAAGCCCCTTTCGGTGCCCCTGTGTTGTTTCAGGAGAAGAAGGATGGCTCTCTTCGACTTTGTGTGGATTATAAAGTTCTAAATAAAGTCACCATCAAAAATAAGTACCCGGTGCCCCTGATTTCATATTTGTTTGATCATTTATCCAAGGCTGCATACTTTACCAAATTGAATTTACGATTGGGACATTGGCAAGTGAGGATTGCTGAAGGGGATGAGTCTAAGATCACTATGGTCATGAGGTATGAATCCTATGAGTTTCTTATCATGCCATTTGGTTTGACAAATGCACCTGCAACTTTCTGCAACTTAATGAATGATGTCTTTTATGATTATATCGATCAGTTTGTGGTTATTTATCTGGATGATATAGTCATCTATAGTGACTCGTTGGAAGAACACTAAGAGCACCTTAAGATGGTATTCAATCGATTGAGGGAACATAGCTTGTATGTTAAGAGAGAAAAATATGAGTTTTGTAGCAAGAAAATCAATTTTCTTGGGCATGTGGTGGGCAATGGCACAGTGAAGATGGATCAAAAAAAGGTGCAAGCCATTTTGGATTGGGCAGTACCAACCAAAGTTGCTGAGTTGAGAAGCTTTCTTGGTTTGGCCAACTATTATCGTAAATTTGTCGATGGCTATTCCAAGAAAGTTGTCCCTTTGATAGATCTGTTAAAGAAGGATCAGCTATGGGTTTGGACTGCAAAGTGTCAAGAGGCCTTCGAGAGATTGAAGGTGGCTGTTTCTTCTGAACCGATGCTAAAGTTGCCTAACTTTATGAAGCCTTTTGAAGTACATACTGATGCCTTTGATAAGACAGTTGGAGGTGTGCTGGTGCAAGAGAGACATCCTGTTGCCTTTGAAAGTTAGAAATTGAAAGAAGTAGAGCAGCGGTATTCTGCCCATGAGAAGGAGATGCTGGCTGTTGTGCATCGCTTGAGGACATGGTGGGTCTATCTATTGGGTACCAGGTTTGTGGTGAAAACTGATAATATGGCTAACACATTTTTCTTGATGCAGAAAAAGCTGTCTCCTAGACAAGCTCGATGGCAGGAGTTCTTGGCTGAATATGATTTTGAGTGAGAGCATAAACCTAGGAGGCATAATCAGGTTGTTGATGCCTTAAGTCGCAAAGGCATTATGGAAGTGGCTGCCGCCATTTCCTTTGTTAAAGCAAACTTTATTGACAAAATTTGGATGGTGGCACCTTTAGATAAAGGCTATCAGAAGCTGCTGCAACAAGTCCAAAATGGCGTGACCTAGAGATATTGGGTGGAAGATGGTCTATTGATGGGCAAAGGCAATAGACTGTATGTTCCTGATGGTGGGGGACTAAGAAGACAACTTATGAAGGAGTCTCATGATTTTCGATGGGCGGAACATCCAGGAAGAGAGCGCATGATGGCTCTCTTATCTCATACATTCATATGGGCGAAGATGGAGGAGGATATTGAAGCTTATGTTCGATCTTGCTTGGTGTGCCAGCAAGATAAAGTGGAGAGGCGCAAGGAGACAGGTCTCCTATAACCATTACCTATTGCAGAGAAGCCATGGATTTCGGTATCCCCGGACTTCATCAGTGGCTTTTCTAAGATTGAAGGTATGTCTTCTATCATGGTGATTATTGATCGCTTCTCTAAGTATGCTATTTTTGTCCCAGTGCTAGAAGTATGTCCAGAGGAGATTGCTGCAAACTTGTTTTACCGAAATGTGGTAAAACATTTCGGATTGCCTTCGGATATTTTAAGTGATCAGGATGCTCAATTCACGAAAAGATTCTGGACCTATCTTTTCTAATTGATGGGTTCTGAATTGAAATTCTCTACAGCAAATCATCCCTAAACTGATGGTCAAACGGAGAGGATGAATGCTTTATTGGAGGAGTATCTCAGACACTATGTAACAGTCAGTCAACGAAATTGGTTGAAGTTGTTTGACACCGCTCAATTTTGCTATAATCTTCATCGATCATCTACAATAGGGTTTAGTCCCTTTGAGTTGGCAATAGGCCAACAACCTCTTACCCCTCAAGAAGTGTCCTTACAGAAAATTGGGAGTATTTGTCCAGCAGCCTATCGATTTGCTCGTAACCAGCAGGAAATGCTGGAAGAGGCACAGGATAGCCTTCAGAAGGCAGTGACGAGGATGAAGAAATATGTAGATAAAGGGCGTTGGCCTTTGGAATTCAATATGGGGGATCAAGTTCTGTTGAAACTAACTCCTCAAATTTGGAAGCAGATCAACAGTAAGAAGGTACATCGAGGCCTGATTCCAAGATATGATGGATCCCTTGAAGTGGTAAAGAAGGTGGAAAACATGGCTTATCGGTTGCATCTACCGGAAAGGCTAAAGGTACATCCAACCTTTCATATGAGTTATCTAAAGCCTTTTTATGAAAATATAGATCTTTCAAGGGTTCAGGTGCAACGAGCCCCACCAACAATACGGCAACAATTTGACAAGGAGATGGAGAAAATTCTTGACCACCGAACTTTCGGATACAGCAAAAAGAATAGAAGGACTGAGTATTTGGTTCAATAAAAAAATGAGCTAAAGAACGAGGCTAGTTGGGAGAAGGAGACCTCCTTATGGCAATTTGGAGAGGCAATTCAAGCCTATCTATCACACTTCCCTCCAAGGATGTCGGGATCTTTGGGTGGGGGTGGTTTGTCATAGTCCCAGTAGCTGAATTTTGGGTTGGCACGGGCTAATGCCTTGGCTGTGCCAATCTCAGGTTTGCAGAGGCGTGGACGAAGCTCTGCAAGGAAAAAGGCATGGCCTGGTGCTCAGATGGCCAGACCAAATGTTGATACCAGCAGACGGGTGCCAAAATTGCAACAGCGCACGCCACCATGACAGGACGTGCGTAAAGGTGTGCAGGGTAGTGCGCAAGGGGTGCCACGGCAAGGCGCACTGCATAGCAGGATGTGCGCGACAACAGGGTGCACGACAACAGCACACCCATGCTGCAGGCAATAGGCGTGCGTGGCAGCGGCACGAGCGTGGGGCGTGCGCATGGCAATATGGTTCGTGGCAGCGGCGTGCGCGGGATGTATGCGGTAGTGGCATGAGCGCAGGGCGCGCACACGGCAGCACGGTGCGCTGCAGCGATGCGCGTGGGACATGCGCGGTTGCAGGGCACACTCGGCAGCAAGGTGTGTGCGGCAATAGCACACCCGTGCTGCAGGCGGTAGGCACGTGCAGTAGCAGCATGAGCGCGAGACGCATGGACGGCAGTAGGGCACGGGGCATGAGTGGCAGCAGGGCGTGCACGGTAGCAAGGTGCGCACAATAATAGCACGCACGCAAGAGTGTGCGCGGGGGTGCGCACATGTTCAAACGCATGCATGCATGGACTAGCAAGGGTGCGCGTAGTCCGACACCCGAGCTTGTGCAGCCGAGCACTTGGGCGTGCACAGCCTGGAGCTTGGTGTGCAGTTGGAATACTGAATGAGATTTTGTGTTCACTGATGGTTGCCTTTAATTATTTTGGTCAGTAGTTATCCAACAATAATTTTTAAAAATTTTATACAATTAGCTCTCAATTTTTTGGAGCAATTACCTCCAAATTGGAGGATGGATTCAATTAATTTTTAATGATGGGAGGATGTTGTCCATTGTTTGCTGACTATAGCAAGAAGTAGGATGCGTAGAAAAAATTCGATGAGATTATGAACCAATCTCTACTATCCGTAGAATTGATATAATAAAAAATTTTATTATTTTCTATTTCTTGTTTGTATCTCAATATCTTATCCTTATTTTATTTGATATATATATTTTATGTGATGGAGAGTGTTGAAAGATTAAATTAATGAGAGTGTAGTGCTGAACAAGATTTAGATTCTTATAAAAATTTTGGATAAAAATCAACTGTAACGGCAACGAACAGGTGAATCCGCGCAGGCTACCCAGCACTCCCCACGGGTGGGAGACCGTGCCCTCCCCATCTTTTCCTTTCCAGGCTCGCAAGCAAATCCCACCGTGCACCCCAGCCCTACGTCTTTTCCCTCCCCACGCCTTTTTCTCACCCTCCCCCGGCCTGACCCCATTTCGTAGCATCCCTCAGCTTTACAGCCTGGCCGCAGGTCCAACCACATAATTTCGCACTCCCTTCCAAGTCTCCAACCGATATGGCCTTCTCCCTTTCCATTCTTTCGTTTCCCGAAACTCATAGGATACCGGATACCCAGCCTAGGATTACCCACTTTACCGATTATATTCTTTTAATTACCGGAGCAAGCCATGAAGGTGGTAGGGCTTTGGAAAAGAAGGATAATAAAGTTAGTAAGGTACTGGGTTAGGTGGGGGCTAAAAAAGTAGTATAAAAAAGAGTGAAGTTGGTGCTTGGTGGGAGTGCTCTAGAAGAAGTATTCCCCTGGCACAAGACGTGAACTAACCTTTGGTGGGGATATGTAATCATAAAAATAGTGAACAACCATCAGGACAAGATAACGACGGATCATTTAATTTGATTCCCCCACTTAATCAAACAAATTAGACACACATCGACCCTCGGTACATACGACGGAGGGGAAGCACAAAACGAGCTCAGAAAAAGGTAAAGTAAAACCAACAACTCTCCCTGCCTCTCTCCCTCTCTCTTCTCTCTCACTCTCTCATACACAACAAACCAAACCAGAAAGAGAGAGCCTTTTACATCACCACCACCTTAGTAGTTTACTAAGTACTCTTTCCAGTCTCAGTTGTGGGGGTTGCTCCTGAACGAACCCAGCGCCTTGATGGCCGCCGCTCTTAGGATGTATTGGTGGTACGCCGCCGCGGCCAACGCACCCACGAACGGTCCCACCCAGAAGATCCACTGCCACACCACGAACGCGCACAAAGAAAACGTTATAATTGAGCCGAGAAAATTACTGAAAATGATTATAATTTGTATAAAACTCTATTAAGTTTTCTCATCATAATTTTCGTCACCTGGTCATCCCAGGCCTTGTCCTGGTTGTAGATGACAGCAGCTCCGAAGCTCCTGGCCGGGTTGATGCCGGTCCCAGTGATGGGAATGGTGGCCAGGTGCACCATGAAGACCGCGAACCCGATGGGAAGTGGAGCCAAGACCTAGTGGTAACCGAAAAAATGTTAGCATAAATTCTTTTTAATTTGGTGCTCCCTCTCTAGCTAGGTAGTTAATTAGTAGCATATATATGCTCAGTACGGACCGGGACGTGGGAGTCACGGGCGCTGCGCTTGGGGTCGGTGGCGGAGAAGACGGTGTAGACGAGGACGAAGGTGCCGATGATCTCGGCGCCGAGGGCAGTGCCTTTGGAGTAGCCGGAAGCGACCACGTTGGCTCCCCCGCCGAGGGAGTTGTAGGGGTGCTTCATGATCCCCTTGACGATGCCCACCCCGCAGATGGCCCCCGCGCACTGCGCCACCATGTACAGCAACGCCCTCACCAGCGACACCTTCCTCGCCAGAAACAGCCCGAACGTCACCGCCGGGTTAATATGACCCCCTTCGAGTTTAAAAAATAAATCAGTATTAAGGGGGAAAAAAAGGGTGAAGTGAGTGCATGGCAAGAGACTTGAGAAAGAGAGAGAGAGAGAGAGAGAGAGAGATTAACTAACCGGAGATGCCGGCGGTGCAGTAGACGAGGATGAAGATCATGCCGCCGAAGGCCCAGGCGATGCCGAGGACGCCGACGCCGCCGCACTGGTCGTTCTGGGACTGGACCTTGTAGCCGATGACGGTGGCGATGGTGACGTAGAGGAAGAGGAGGGTAGCCACGAATTCGGCGATCACGGCCCGGTAGAAGGACCAGAGCCGGAGTTCCCCCATGTCCAGCAGCGGCGCAGGCGGCGGATCCGTGTAGTCCTTCGCAGACGGATGCGCCGCCTCCTCGCTCACCTCCTTCGACATCTCTCTCTCTCAAAAGACTTCTCCTCCGAGACCAGCTAGCTCTGGCTTCTTTTCTCCCTCTTACCCTCTCTCTTTAGAACATGGAAGGGCAAGGCGTCAGGGGGGGATTTATGGAAAACAAGTGGGAACCTGGGAGGTTTCTTTAGAAGTTAAAGCAATATTATATTCTAGTTCATCCACGAAGACCCACAGCGTCTTTGCCATCTTTTTATTTTCCAGATAATTGTCGAAAGGCGGGGTGGGGAGTTGGAGCGAGCGAGCGAGCGAGCGCGAGAGAGGTGGGTGTGGGGCCCGGTTACAGCGAGACCATGTGATGGTATCATGAGGTGGGGAAGCAGACATGAGGTTCGTTGGGTGGAGAGCGAGATGAGACGGAGGAAAAGATTCCGTCACACTCGCGTCTAAAAGCCAGCAGGTTCCCCCCCTTTCCAAACCCGAATGCCAAAACGGCTACGTTTCCCGTCTACCCGCTCCCCGACGGCTGAGCTTCGATCACATGAATCATCACCGTTCATTAAAGACTCGATGGCACTACCTACCAAATGGGTTCTCTGGACTAATGATGAGATGCGAACAAGGCACAGGCCTGCCGGATATGCCAGGTTGGGTTCGAGGGAAGCAATTTCGGACTCGTGTCAGATTTCTATGAGTCAATTCGAACACATTTCGTATTTTAGGGCATCCAATAATTGCTGCCACGGCCCACCACGAGTTTTGGACAAGAAAAATATTCTGTGCACCACGATGCAGCCCCGCGTATATTATTCGTATATACCGTCAGGATGGTTGGCTTGTGTATAAGATCGGTGTTAAAAAAAAAAAAAAAAAAAATTGATTCCGTATATGAATGCATGAACTGCTGCACCACCGGCGGTGCACAAATTTTTTTTTTTTGGACAAAGCGCCGCTCAGGCGGAGAATGATCCAGCCAGCTAGAAATATATCCATCCGCGTGCTCCCTTGGAGCGTTACGGAACCGTTCGGCCGACGATCGTTGAGATAAAAGCGGACGGTGATTGGGCTCAGAAATTATTTAAATTCCGAAGCACACCGAGAAAGCCAACGGTCCGATCGATCTTATGATGGTACCACTCGCCACTGGCATAGAGGTCTGGAGCGGGAAACCCCCCGCTAACTATCGTCCGACACGCGGCAATTCCAAATTGGTCAGAAATGAAATGATGGGCCCCATGATGTTGTCATTAGTTCGTCGTCTCCCGCTGAGCTGTCATTGTCGTCTATCTCGACAGCACACAATTTCCTCCTAATTTCCAAAACCGCGGCACCAGACCCCGGTCGCTTGTTTGCTGTTCGGTCTGGAACAGCGAACAGCAAACTCTGGTCCAGCGCGTAACATTCTTGGCAGCATCTCCGCGGGTCAGTTTTGGTTCAGAACCGTGAAGGCGCCGCCGAGCGCGACGCGTGTCACGCCATGTCCGACCGCTACTCACAACGGTCAAGAGAACTTTTTCTCTTTCTGCGGTTTCCTGATGGCGCCACAGGATGCGTCCGTGAGCAGCTGTTTGGTGTTTGGGGAGTTCCAGTGGGCCCAGTGACGAGTTCGAGCACGAAGTTGTCGCAACAAGTCGCTAAACAAGGCTGGTTGCTGTCTAGAAGTAAACATCTCCCAGAAATCTCGAGGTCCGCCGGATCATAAATTTATCCGTTGGGTATTGACTCCGGCGGTTTCCGAACGCAAGACGACGAGATATTTCCCAGAACGACTCTGGATCGGATAATTGGGAGGCTCCAACGCCTGCCGCTCCGTGCGTCTGGGAGAAACTAGACCATCTCTTTTTACCCTTTTTCATGCTCAAATTTACCGGACTTTCGATCATTTTATATGACTAGTACGGAATGCATGGGTTTAACGTTTCCTGAACTGCTTTATCTTGTTAATTTTTTTTGTCTATATAATAAGATTATTTACTCTGTGTTTCCGAGAACAAAATAGATGAGATAAGCAAGGTATAGAAGATCTTATTCCTTCTAAATCTCAACTCATTAACTCATGCAAGAAGAAAACAACAACAATGCATGCTCCTTAAAAGTGAAACATTGTTTATGCCGATACACGTACACGAGGATATGCACTGAAATGGGTGGGGAACCACTAGCAATGCGTAGCGCTTGCATGATGGTATTTTTCTTGATCATAAGTTAATAATATTAAAAATAAATTAAATTAATATTTTTTAAATCTAAGAAGAATTTGAATAAAATAATGAAAGTCCAGCTGGGCTAATTCTCATATTCTTATCAATCATGCATGTTGGCGGAAGATATTCGATATTTCACATCCAAAATATGACCGACTATGTTAGCAACATTACCGACTATTTTAATAATCAAATGAAGACCGACTAACACCATCGGATGAGAATCGATGATTACTCAAATACATGCGATCATTTGTTATATATTTGATCAACTATGTTACGTAGTTATATACAGAATAAATTATTAAATTAGATATCTATAAAATATAATTATGAATGGTTTGAAAAATTAAAAATCAAAATAGTTATTAAATATGGGCATTAACTATTCATAACTGATCAAAAGTGAATCTAGAGTAACTATTCCATCATGGCCCATGATCAATAACTCTCATATTCACAAAGGTTATGCGGTAACAGCTAATTTTGCCCTTATAAAAGGGTAGGTAAGTAGGAATCGGGATGAGCTTAATTTTTTAATCCTAAACTTTTGTTTTTCAATTTTTTTTTGACTATTTTTAGCATCGGCTGTTGGCAATCATTGGCAAGAAGATTTTTTTTTGTAGATTTTTTTTTGGCAAATCCGGAGACGCATTTACTCAGGTGCCAGCCAGCTGACTATCTCACCAAAGCCTTAGCGGCAACAATAAGCATTCTTCAAATTTTATTGGAGGGTGAAATTTGTTAAGAATTTGATTTCTTTAAACAAATTCACCTGAGATTTTTTTACTCATGCTCTGATGACATCTTTTTATTTTGATGATTCATTGTGTTTGAAGAAATCTTAGAAAAATCCCTTTTTTTACATCTTAATCCAAAATTTGTATTGAGCAGAGGGATGCCAATTAACGAAGTTTGATCAGATGCTTCGCTAACCATTGTCCAAAGATCAGCTTCTGCTAATTGTGATAATGTCGATGTCAAAATACATAAATAAAGTTTGGATTCTCTATGATTCTTGTTTTGTACTATATACAGCTATGCAACTTCTGATAGCTATCACATTATACGATGACGAAGACAAAGAGTTGTCAAACACGGTGCATCACGATAGGACACCAAACAATCATTAATTTGCATGTAACAAATATAACATGGTGACCGCTGATTGCTTTAAGGCTATGCAAAATACACAACACAGAAGATCTGAATACATTCCTTTGGAACCGCACATGTAATGGGAGGTCCTCGGAGATTAAAATTTCCAATGGTTTTCATCCATTAGAATAGAGATCCGAGAAGGCTTTCCAAAGCTTGAGAGGCGTATTAGGTTTGAAAGGCTACGGTGATGACGGGCCTTCCGCACATGGTTGCCTAGTCAATGAAGCATCAACCTTGGTCGGCTGCCGCCACCTTCCCGTGCTACCATATCCTCTTAAGATACGAGACAAGGACGGCAAGCCCTTCTAGCAGCTTCCACCCAGAAGAATATCCTCACTGGATTAATGGAATAATTAATCAAAAGCGTGCCCCCACCCTCAATCATTGGAAGCCAGAAGGTAATGCGGATGTGGTCGGTTGGCTGCCTTGTTGGCCACTAGCCATAAGCCTTCCACCACCATCTTATTTTAATTAAATTGGACCGAGCTCTAATAAAATAGGAATTAAATGAAGTAATTCGCCTTCGTCACTCATCTCTCTCTCTCTTCACTTTTTTCCGCATATGTTAAAAATCCATTGCAAAATGCGTTCTTTTTTGTAGGTAGACCTTGCATGTCCCATTTAGTGTTGGTCTACGATGGGACTCGATATTGGTTTATGATTGCATTTTGGGTTGCGAACTTAACACATATAGTCCGATCAGATGCTAAGGTGCTAAATATTCCAAGAATATTCAAGCTTGAATGAATCAGAGCAAGAGTACTTAGTAGTTCTTAGATTCTAGGGCTACTCATCCAAATTTCTGATCAAGGTGTTATAGCATTTGAGAAAGACTAAGATCATTACCGATTTACCATCAATCTCATTGGATATTGAGACAGGTGTTCGAAGGCCATGTACTCCAATTTTGCCGTTTGGATCAGCCCTATAATTGAAACCATGACCATCTGTTTGGTTGTGAGCTGTTGAATCATCGGTTGCTTCCACGGTTGGCAATTGAAGCAAATTAGTTTTCAATGATTGTGCTGAATGAATTTCTTAAGCACGCACCCTCATCTCATATCAATGTAATTCAAATAATCTACACCCAATCTAAAGCTGAATATTAAATTTAGTTATGATAACAAATAAAGGTTGTCAGGTTCCTGGTTATATGGGGAGATCTATCATTATGGAAACCTTGTCTAGTCCTTGCCAAATTGTTGTCCGGTATGCTCGGCCTGTGATGGTACCTGAGATATCTCTGTTGCTCTGGAGATGGTTCATCTCTACATGAACTCGTGTTCAAAGACTTCAGCATGAAAGAATCTAGCAGGTTATGAATCTAACATAAACCCCATCAGTTGAGACCATGAATCTAGGTGGTGAACTGTTATACATATGACGAGTTCTATTCAGATTTTCTCTTTGACAATTCTATGTAAATTATAACATTCAGATGGGAACTCCGGGACCGATTTCCTTGTATCTTTACCAAACCTTGTAATTGTTCAAACCGGTACCATCCTGGCCCAAAATGGATCTAGATGTGATAGAATTGCTGTCTCGCTAATCCACTAGATACTTGATCCTTCATGCTCTTGGACAAGCTTCTACGTTGATTTTATGCATCAAAACATCAGCAAGTGTCTGTGCGTCCGGCGTAGCATTTCTCCGCTAGGAATTGCCCGTAAGCCCAAAGAAAGCATACATTTTTTTACCATAAACTTTGTTCAACGTTCTGTTTGTTAAGATGAGGGAACCTTCAAATTGTTTGGAAGGCTGGTGTTTCAAATGCTTGTTGAGCTTTACAGAATTACCGCATCGAATTTTCACATAGGTCATTGTAACTTCTTTCCGATCTTTCTTTATTCTTTTTTTTTTTTTCCTCCAATTCCATATGGTAGTTTATATACGTTATAAGATCTCTAGCCCAAAGCCCAGAATGGTTAGAGATGCCGCTAGATTAACATGCTATACCAATTAGCATAGCTTGGTCAATGCTGTGTGATATGATGGGTCATGGCCGGCACTCTAGGACCATTGGTGAGGCCCGGCCTAGCAAGCTTACGGCCTTAAACAATAACTGAGGGTAGCGGTCACACCCGAACATCTTTGCATGCGCCAGGGCCAAGATGACATTACGTCGCTTTCGTTCCTTCCAAGATCTCTCTCCCTAACATAAAAGCCAGTTGTATTGGAAGCAGCATGAGGCTTTTTTTTATTATTATTTTTTTTATTTTTTTTGCTTATTTCTTTTTTGAGAGTAAAATCATCTAAGCTTATCACAAAGATTTTGAGACGAACGGGTTGCTTCCACATATCAAGTGAACTACTGTGATAATGCAGTGTGATTTACTTGGAGCAGTATGGTAAGATATCATGGTGAGCTAAGCAAGTTTCAGCTGTAAGAACACAAACAAAGATAATTCAGCAATCAGCAGAGATTGCCATAATATGACAGGTCTTTTAGCACTACCTCCCATTGTTCACTAGTTTTAAGAGTATCATGCCATCTTACCAAGAGTTCAGCACAAGTTTGTGGAATAGGGTGCAGAAAGGAGATGATGCTGCTGCCATTGAGAATCTAGAAGATGCCTTATGTTACTTGTGGAAAGTATCTTGAGCATCCATGTTTTTGATATGTATTTACAAAGCTCTTCAAGTCTTTCACCAATAAGATATAAAAAATATAAATGTTAGATGTATGGTGCAATGAAGACTAGGGCCTAACGCTTAAGAATCACATCCATGATAAGAATCACTCTCGAAGGCATTGAAAAAAAGTGTTGCAATAAAAGCCAGGCCTTATGGAACCATCATATCTTTATCAGATGGAACCAAGTTACCTCAAATATGTTATTGAATAAAGTGCATATTGCCAGGATTGGCTGTTTCCGGCCAAATCAATGGTGTGGTCACTGAAGAATATTCACACCAATCAGCTAATAGTGCACCAACAATAATTTTTCCACCTTCACCGTAATTGAAAGAGATGGACATAATTGAGAAGGATATATATAATGGTACAGAAGGCAAACATAGAGGGTCAAAAGATGGTAGGTTTCATGCATACAATTGCACACGTCTCCTGACACTGCTCTTGGAAAGAATGTGGGCCAACTCATAAGAATTCTATGGGTGTGAACAAAACTAATGCCTCCCACTAGCCACCACTAATATCCTTAGCCTAGTCAGATCTGAAGCCAGTTTCGATGGACAAACTTCCACCATTTTGGCCTAGCAATAACCTTATGCAATTAAATCTTATATACAACTTCCCCCAAGAGAAATGAAAGTTCATGAGCCGATATCTTTCCTATGGGAAGCACACAAGATTTTAAGGCATCACAGAAACGGAAACAACCCTATCTTATACTTTCTCAAATCAAGCTTATTCCACGAATGGAAATTAAATAGAAGAACATGATAGCGACCAAGAGCAGTTATCCGGGAAAGTATGTGCAAGGCAACTACATTCACCAAGTCTACCAGCATCATAACATTACTAAAAGAGCACGATCATACCCATGATAAGAAATATTGGAGTACATGCAGAGGGATGCAAATTAGACAGGTCGTGAAGTCATAGGGTAATCACTAGAACTAATGGATCACATCTAACAATTGCTGCTCACCTGTATTAAACCAAACTTTGTAAAGAATTGCTATCAAAGTTAATAGATACAGCCCATTTGTTTTACTTCATTCCCTTTTCATTTTCTTCATCCCCTAGTTGTCTAAGAGTTCCTTGTTTCCTTCTTGTCATATGCTGAAAAGACTTCTAGTTGTAGATGATATGAAAGTGCTAACTGGAAATAGAGCATAGATATGGTGGTTTAACATCACAACAACAGACACCAGGGGATTATGTTTGGCAAGAAAATGGCAAAGGTACCGAAGTTGAATTAATCTAGGATTCTTTGAGGTAAAATTTTTGAAGTTTATTTTGTTTTTTGACCATTGGAGACCTGCATGCATGTCAACAACTAAAATTTTAAGTATTGGATGTAAAAGTAGGCATTGCAATGGATCAGATGTTTGGGTTTGGGTCAGACAGGTGGCCTACCAAGGCCCACTTTATATGAACCGAATCTGACAAACTTGCCACTAGCTCAAACTTCTCTACTCTTGACATAATTGGTGGGTAAACAATGCCAACCCTGACAAGAGGGGCAAAGCAGAGGTTGCCAATTATCAGCGGCGATGGTGCGATGATGTTATGAGGGAACAAAGTCTGGTTGAGTGGCAGGATGATGAAGTGAGAGTGCAAATGACAATAGGGTGATGGGATGAAGAGATCAGGTCGAGGAGTGGGAGAGGGGAGAAAGAGAGAGGGGGGGGGGGGGTTAGAGGAGATGAGAGTAAATAAAAATATTGGCAAGGAAGAAGAAATTAGGGATGGCAAAATTGACCCGATCCGATGGGTATGCACCCTACCCAAACCCGGTCAAACCCGAAAAATAGGATTTGACCGGGTTTGGGAAAAACCCAAAAACTATAGCACGGGTATGGGTAGTGCTGTTTTCTACTCAAACCCGAATCCAAACCTATGGGTATAGGTAATATCCGAACCCATACCAAAAAAATAAATATATATGATCTATCTCTATATAGAAATAATGGACTTAATGATTATGTCCTATGTTGAATTGTAATTCTATTTCTATGTTTGATTTTTATAAATTTGGACTTATAAATTGTGTTCTATGTTGAATTGGTAATTTTGTTTTGGTTAATAATATGCATAAAATTATTTTGATTATTTATTTTTTTGGGTATAGGATAGGTATGGATTGGATATGGAGAAATAGGTTATCCGTGGGTATCCCTGAACCCATTGGGTATGGGGATGAGTATCTCTTTTCATACCTGATTGAATATCGGATAGGATTTGGATATAAGATATTAAGCTCGGATTTGGGGATGGATAGTACAATATCCTACCCAAACCCTACTCGTTGCCATCCCTAGAAGAAATTGGGGAGGTGTTAGGTTTAAGATTCAATAAAGCAATATTTTATTACATAAATGAATATATTTTTTTAAAAAAATTATGACCAAATGATCAGCATAATGAAAACCAGGTTTGATTCAACCAGTCAGCTAGTCGGGCTTGACTGACCCATGGCTGACCAGTAACCATGGCAGGTCAGGTTAGGCTGGTCAAAAGTAGATTGGGTTGGTTTGATAAGTCTGGGTCAAATTTATGACCCCTAAGAAAAAGTTCCACAAACAAAATGTCAAATTCTTCACACGCTTGATACTGATATACTATTTGCATCATGCTGAAGTTTTGATATGTTTCATTTGGAATAGCAAAGGAGAAAATATGAGAGAGAGAGAGAGATGGGGTGGGGGGAAGAGATACAATCTAAGTACTTCTCAACTAAATGCACCAAATTTCTGTTCATAAACTAAATGCATGCCAAGAGTTGATGCTAAATGGCAACTATTAATAGCCCATAAATATTATTAAATAAAAACTAATCATGCCCATAATTATAGATTTACACCCATTTTGTTTGTTTTTGGAATGCTATATATAACAATGAAAGAGATCAAAGCAATCACTAACAATAAATTCATTTTTTTTAAGCATCTTTACTTATAATTTGTATTAATTAACAAGAAGCTTATCATTTCATGCTTATAGGAAGAATAGCACTTTCAAATGCAAATCTGACTTAACAAAATAATAGTAGAAGAGGATATTGTCACAAGAAAGATGAATATCACCAAGAAATTATATCACTAAGCTACTTAGCAATGGTAAAGAAGCAAAGCTTCTATCTTTGGTTGTACGCAGATTGAATTTACCAAAGAATGCTGCATCAAGGTTCACCATATTGCCATGTCAATAAGCAAGGTCTACAAAACAATTAAAAGATAAATAATAACAAAATTTTGAAAAAATAAATGCTGAAGCAGAATGTACATTTCAACACAATTCAGGAACTCCTGATTTATTTTAACCTGCATAATTTGGATAGCCACTTCTAACTTGAGAATCCATGACAGATACACATCAATGAGTTTTATATGCATAAAATATTGGATGCTTATCAAACACTTAAGTTGCAGGCTTGCGGCTTCTGAGAACCAGCGGCGGCTCTTCGCACAATGAGTTCAATGACCACAATAACCAAAATGCATGTTGCTATGGATCTCAGTGCGAACCCAGGTTGCTAATTCAAGCCAGCTACAAACTGGGAAGATAAACCACACAAAGTGCAAAATTCAAGATCAAGGCATTTCAACGAACTTATGAAAGAAAATTTAAACGCCTAAAGAAGCGTAAAGGTGAAAGCAAGGAGTCCACAACAAATCAATATCCAACCAAAAAATGATAACATGACAGAGCAAATGAAAGCAGTCAGGAGAAAAAATAAGACTCATCTATAATTTTTAGAACTGATGCAATAGGCAACTGTAGACCACAAAGGAAATATTGGTGACTCATTTTGACAAACATATGGAAGGCATGCATTTTTTATACGATTCCTCAGACAAATTAACGAGAATAGGTTATAAAACTAGGCAGAATTAAACAGAAATGAAGTATATAAATCCATTGTAATCTCCAAAGAAAAGCTAAAATTCTATCAAGTAACCATCCCAATTTTTTTCCCAAGAAATAAATGGATAGCAGAATAGTCCCAGCGAGCTTACAAAAAATAAAACGAGAAGAAAGGTTGTCGATTTCTTGCAGAAAAGTGAGGGAGGGAAGAGAGGGACGATCGCGAGTGGAGTTCTGGCTCTAGGGAAATACTTTGCTCACCGCGGGCGGTGAGCTTCCGCGGTCACCGCCCGCCGCATTGGCTGACGCGCGGCCTCGGGCGGAAAGGGAAAGCGCGGCGCCCCCTTTTTTTTTTTTTCCGTTCAGTCCGTACATAAGCAACTCACCGCGCGGACGGTAAGCGCGAAAGCTCGTCGGTTAGCAAAGAATTTTCCATGGCTTTATAGCGTTCACGGAGATGCTTTCTACACCACAGTGTAGCTCTAAGTCTGAATATAAAATAAAAAAAATTATGACTTCATACAATCTTTTCAGTCGAGCCTGCATGCTCACGAATCACCACAGATATTATTTACGAAGCTATACCATCCTAGAAAATATTTTTCTTATGTTCACTATATTAGGTTCATCGGATCATCCAATAGATTGGACCTCAATCAGACCTCCTCTAAAAATATTATTTTGAAACGTGGAATCCATGTAGATACTCTTCTCCAACATATTTAATACATATAATTTTATTTTTTAAATAATAATTAATTATTATTTTTTTAAGCATATTTAATGTATGCAGTTTCATCTTTTAATTAAAAAATTTAAATAATAAAAATATTTTTTTAAAAAAATTATAATATTTCATGATCATATAATTTTTTATTCATAATTTTTTTTTCAAAAATGATAAAAATTAAAAAAATATTTTTATGATTAAAAATTTATATATAATGATAAAAATATTTTTTTCTTTCTTATGATATTGATCAAATTATGATTTTTTATATAAAAAATTATAATTTGATCATTAAATATCGTACTCATAATTTTTTTTAAAAAAATTATTATTAAAAATATTAAATTAATAAATAAAATATTAAATATTAAATATATATTAAAAAATGATGATCATACGGCTGATACACACAGGCCGGTGCATTTTTCATAAAGAATTACTCTTTACCGTCCATTAACCAATTCAATGTTTGAGCGGGTGGCAGAGGAAATTGGAAAAAAAAAAGCTTCGTCAAACTCTCCATTCCCTAATCAGAGCACCAAGGGTACGGTCGGCTAGTGAACGGGGCCTGCCCATCACCCGCGTGACTCTATCATATGGAACCAGTGCGTGATTGCCATCAGGAACTGGTGCTCTCAGCGGGGAGAGGAGTGTTGCTGGAAAACAGCACTCAAGAAAATTTGAATAAGAATGCTTCCAGGTGGCTGTAAATTGTATATGAAAAATTCATCAGACATCGTAGAATGATGCGCTGATGGAATTGTCCAATGAAGGAAGCGTGCCAATCAAAGTCAGCGGTTGCTTCATGCATCCAAACAAAATAATATGGCATCAAATCATGGTGTTCCTCTCATCCTTGTAACAGGTGAGATCAAACAGTGCAAGTATGGCTATATTTTTCTCCATTCTCCAATTGTGACATGTCCATTTTTTATGGATGGGTTGGGATGAAATTAAAATAAGGACCTCATGGTTGAGGGACCAAGGCCCCTTCTTCACAAGGGTTGGGGATAGACTTTCACACATGCATGACCGGAAGAACTCCCGAGTGCTTTGAGGTTCGCACTCCCCTCTACCTTGCTGATGTTACCAATATGCCCGAAACTCTCGCTCCCTCCCTTGTGAGGTGGCCACTTTTTCAAGGCAGGGAGCAGCAATCAGATGGTCACATGATGATGATGTTCTTTCGCACACAAGACCTATTTGGGACCCTCCAACAAATGTGATGGACGTGCCTAATATTTTAGTTCAACTTCTTGACATAATTATAGTATTTTTTATTTTGTGCCTCAAAGTCAATTGCTCTCCATCTCCCCATGGAATTCTATCATTTTTCGGTATGTTACTTTGATTATATGTAGGACCTTCAAGGTTTGCTATTATATATATCATGAGCTTTTAAGGACCGGTAGGATATGTTCTTGTACATAGCATTAGGTCATCTAGGTTTCCATGGTGCGCTTTTACCCCTACTCGGTTGCATGATTGATATTTGCTTCATACCAAGTCAAGAAAATATGTTTCTGTTATTTTTTTGGAGTTAAGAAAATATGTCCGACCGATGAAGATCTATTTCAACTTTAGCACCTTGTATTGGATCATACTATTTTATATTTCTGTAACCATATCATATCAACACCTGGTATTTCAACTTTACTCGCTCACACGGCAATATACTAATGCAATATAGATGCCCATGCTTCAAACTTTGATGAGACGTTAATAATGCACTTGCAATTAATGGAGGATCAAATTGCTTAAAATAGCTACAATTTTTGTTGACTAATTTAGTCAATATATACAATTATGCAATGAAATTGCTTATCAGTTTTGTTTTGCTACTTTGTTTTGCTGCAACCTTTCTAGCTTCCACTATTTGTTTGGATTCAATCATTTTTCTTTGTTATTTTCTCTATTATAATATAGTTGAATGATGAATAAAATAATAAAATAAACATAGTTAATCAATATCCATCAAATTTTATATGTACGATATGAGAGTTCCCATAAGGTACCATGGCAAAGTAACTTCGTTAGTCAAGTATGATCAATCAATTTATGGGCCAAAATTAGGAAGCGTAACATATTAAGGGCTAAAAAGATTATATTAGAGAGGGGCGATTGAGTTTGAACATGCGGAGGAAAAAGATTTTCTAATAAATGGAAGTGATACCATTAAAATTATTTTTAATATTTTAACTTAATTTTTGCTATCTTGCTGTTGATCCTGAGATTGATTTTGATGATTCCAAAATATTGAATATACTATATATCTAATTATATATTTCAAGAATGTATGTAGGATTTTTTAAGTATTCAAAATAAAGAATTTATCTTAAGAATAAATCATCTCAAGATATCAAAGCCAAAGTACTTAAAAAAAATAAGTTTTCACAAATTTGGATGACCCAATTTAAAGAAAATGAAAGAAGAAGAAATAAATATCATTTTAAAGATTTGGAACTAAGAAATTTAAGTTTGGAAGGTCAAACAATGAAGAAAAATGAAGTTGAAAAGTTTAGAGCCGAGCCAGCTCGATTTGGATCCAAGCCAACTCTCTTAGGATGGCAGAAAAGATACTTTTCTATTTTACTATTCAAACCAGCTCGAGTAGTTTGACAGCTTTTAACATCTAGTTTCTGCAATCTTTTCAACGACTCTTTTTCACCTTCAACGGCTATTTAAGAGCTTCCAACCACTAGAACTCATTCTCCAACCATCTCCAAAAGTATTTAAAAGTGGAGAATCAATTAAGAAGCAAGATTAAGAAATTTAAAAAGTGAATCTTTCAGTTTTGGTGAAGAACATTGAAAATCCAAAGAAAAAAAAAAGAGAGAAAAGTTATACACAGATTTCAGCAAGCCTTCAAAGCAATCTTTTCCAACATCTTTCACATCCTCTCAAGCACAAATTGAAGAAAAGCTAAGCCTCAATCGAGCAAATCATCGATTTTTTCATTAGAATTTAAAAGGGCTTCAACTCTGCTTTTCATATTATGCTAAAATTTTTATTTATAATTTTGATTTTTTTATAAGTTTCTTTGGAGGAAAAAAATTGGGGATTAGGCCCATCCAAGCTCGGAATTGGATATTGTAGGTTTTGATTGGTGAGTCTGAAAAATCAACTTGGTTAATAGTAATCTCAAAAAATTATTAGTGTAAGATTTTAATTGGTACTCCTAGAAAAACTAACTAGGTTTGTTTGTTAACCTGAAAAAACAAACATACTGTAATCAGTGAGATTATAATGAAATTTTCAGTGGAAAGTGGATGTAGGAGTGGATTACTCCGAACCACTATAAAACTTTGTGTGTCTGTATTATATTTTTGATTCTTTTTTTACTTTATTTTTATTTTTAATTTATATTATTTAGATTCTTGATTTGCATATAGTAAATTAAATCTGCTACTGCTTATATCATACACATCCTTACCATATCACTTAGGTTAAAATCAAAGCACATACTTATTTAGAAAGTAAATTTGGATAAAATTTTATAAGAACCCAATTCACCCTCCTCTTGGATTGCTACCTCTAGACAATAATTGGTATCAGAGCAGGTGCTCTAATATTTGATTGTTAACCTAGCGATTAAAGAGTAAAAGATCATGGCAACCCTATTTGATTTATCATTTGCTGAAGGCCAATCCACATATAGACCACCACTATTTAATGGCATAAATTATATATTTTGGAAAGCTAGAATGAAAATTTTCATGTTAGCTTTAGATTATAACATGTGGGGAGTCATAAGTAGAGGACCACACACATAATTGAAATTAATGATATGTCAATTTTCAAACCAGAAAAAGATTTGGATGAATTTGATAAGAAGATGGCTCAATTAAATACTAAAGCCATCAATGTTCTTTATTGCCCGTTTGATGTGCATGAATTTAATTGAATATCTATATGTACATCAGCTAAAGAAATTTGAAAAAAATTAAAAGTAACTCATGAAGGAATAAGCTAAGTTAAAAAGTCTAAAATTAATTTGCTTGTTCATAAATATAAAATATTTAAAATGGATAAATATGAGTCTATTTCTAAAATATTTTCTAAATTTACTGATATTATCAATGCTTTAAATGGTCTTGGCAAAATCTATACTAACTATGAACTTGTTTGTAAGATTTTAAGATCTTTGCCAAAGGAATGAAAATTAAAGATGACAACTATACAAGAAGTGAAAGATCTTACCAAGTTATCTCCAGAAGAATTGATAGGTTCACTCATGACTTATGAGTTGAACATGGCTCAAAAAAAAGAAGAAGAACCAAGAAAAATAAAAACCATCATCTTCAAATCCACTATACTATATAAAAAAAGTGATAAATCAGAGGAAGAAAAAGATGAAGAAGAGAGTGAAGATGATGATGAGGATATGGAGCTACTCGTAAATAAATTCAAGAAGTTTCTCATGAAAAAAAGTATGAAAAAGAAAGAAGAAAAAGAAAAAAAGAGTGTCACTTGCTATAATTGTAATAAAAGAGGACATTACAAGCTGGACTGTCCTCTATTCAAAAAGCACCTAAAAGAATCAAGAAAAAAGCTATGCTGGGAATTTGAAAAGATAGTGACACTCACTACTACAAAAATGGCCTATGGCAGTGCTTACTATGACAGTGGTAACCGCTGCCATAGGTCCTACGACAGCGATTTTCGTTAACCGCTGCCATAAGTCAGACCTATAGCAACGATTTTTGTAACTGCTACTATAGGTCCGACATATAGTAGTGGTTACAAAAAATCACTATCGTAGATCGGACCTATAGCAGTGGTTATAAAAAATCACTGCCATAGATCGATCTATAGCAGCGGTTATAGAAAATCACTATCGTAGGTCGGACCTATAGCAGTAGTTACAAAAAATTGCTGCCATAGATCGGACCTATAGCAGTGGTTAATTATAACCGCTACCATAAGTTAGACCTATAACATCGGTTAAACGGTTAATTATAATCACTGCCATATATATATATATATATATATATATATATATATATATATATATATTAAATATTATATAATTTTAAAATTTAATATTTATTTTTATAATTTATTATCTAAGTAATTATCATTAGAGTGTCGTCATAAAAGGTCACCTCAATCCGATGGCCCTAGCTTCGTCGATCAGAAAAATTTGATTTCGATGATCATTAATGATGATGCGATGATCTGATGGATGGAGACCTATGATGCATCCAAAAATCTGTAACGATGATCTCGGTGATGTTTGTAGCATACTATCAAAGTTTCACTTCAATCGGATATCATTATCTTGATCAATTTAGTATATGTTAGTTTCGGCCGTTAAATGATAAATGATTGATCAAAAGACTAAACAATGTACGATTATGAGATAATTTTTTTTTATAAATGATCTTGGCTACTACTTTAATCATTTTTTATGGTGGTGATTATAAAATTCAACTCGTAAGATGAAGAATGATCTAAAACTATACGTCTTCTGATAACCATTTTGAAATTTCACTAATTATTAAGCTCGTGCTTTTGCAATATCTGCTTAATATGAATAATTTATATAAAAATAATTTAAATTTTACTATCATTATCATATAAAATATTTAAAATTATAATAAAAATTATGTAACTAAAAAATTATCTCATAATCGGATGTCGTTTAATTCTTTGATCACTTGTTTCTAATTTAACGACCAAAATCATTCCATACTAAATTAACCATGATAACGATATCCGATTGAAGTAAAACTTTGATAGTATGCTACAAACATCATCAAGATCATCATTGCAGATTTTTGAATTCATCAAAGATCTTCATTTATCAGATCATCGTATCATCGTTCGTGATCGTCGAAATCAAATTTTTATGATCAATGAAGTTAGGGCCATCGGATCGAGATAATCTTTTGCGATGATACTCTAATGATAATTATTTAGATAATGAACGATGAAGATGGATATTATATTTTAAAATTATATAATATTTTAAAAAAATAAAAAAAATATTTTTCATCTATGACAGCGGTTATAAAAAATCGCTGTCATAGATTTACGGTAGCAATTTTGGATAACCGCTATCGTAGATCTATGACAGCGGTTCGATAACCACTGCCGTAGATTAGGTTAAAAATTTTTTAATTTTTTTTCTTTCATGCGCGCTCGAACTCTCTCTTCCCCTCCTCTTCATCGTCGGTGAGGCTCCTCCCCCCGATCGGCATCACCCCTCCTCCCCTCCGGTCGACGTCGCCCCTCCTCCCCTCACGACCGGCGTCGACCCTCCTCCCCCCGACCGACGTCGCCCCTCCTTCCCCTCCGACCGTTGTCGTCCCTCCTTCCCCCCCCCTCTCCGACCCCCCATCCCCGACCGCCCCTGCCACCCCCCCCACCCGACCGCCCCACCCCTCCATCTGACCCTCCTCTTCGGCCCCCCATCCCTGGCCGCCCCCTCCCACACACCCGCCACCCCCCACCCGACCCTCCCATCCCTCCATTCGATCCTCCCTCGGTCCCCCATGAAATCTCCCTCCAGTAAACCCCCCTGCACCCTCGCTTAACCCCCACACGAAATCCTACCCCCCGCCCCCATCCGACCCTCCCTCGATCCTCCTCTCCAGCGAACCCCCATCCGACCCTCCTTCAGCCTCCACAAAACTCCCCCACCACCATCACCACCATTCTGACCCTCCCCCGATCGAGTGCGAAGCCTCCTTTGGCCTCTTCATCACTATGCCCCCTCCCCCTGGCCCCCATCCCGGCCTCCCCTGCTCTCTCTCTCTCTCTTTTCTCTTTTTTTCTCTTCTCTATCTCACTATCTTATTTTTGTTTCACAGATTATCCTCTAGTGCCATCGTTCTCCTCTAGCATCGTCACCGGCGACCCTCAGAGCTTTCGATGCGACCCACTCTCTATAGCCGCAGGTATAATTTTTTTTAATTTTATAGTATTATTTATTAATCATATATATTTATAATAATTTATAAAATATTTATAATAAATATTATAAATATTTATTATAAATATTATAATTATCGGTAGCCTTGGGCCGTGCCATGTCGGCGGCTATGGACTAGATCTGTCAATGGATTGGGTTTGGATCAAAATCTGAATATTCGGATCCAGACCCAATTTTAATTATTGGTATTAGATCCGAACCCGAATACCCGATGGATCTGTATTTGAGAGAGGAAGGGAGGGATCCGGCCTCACCACCATCATTGGGAGGGAGGGGGTTCCGACCTCGTCGGTACGAGGAAGATCGAGAGAGGGAGAGTGGGAGATCAAGAGAGGAAGGGAGGGAGGGGGTTCGGCCTCGCCGGCATCACTGGGAGGGATGGGGTCCGACCTTGTCGATGAGGAAGATCGAAAGAGTGAGAGAGGGAGGGATGGGGTCTGGTCTCGTCAGCGAGAAAGATCGAGAGATGAAAAAGCTAGGACAGAGAGGTTCGGCCTCACCACCGTCGTCGATGAGAAAGATCGAGAGAGGGAGTGATCGAGGGGATGGCACACAACCAAGCCAGCTTGGATACGTAGCCGAGCTAGCTTGGACCGTGATCGAGTCGGTTGGGAGAGGACCCTAGTCGGATGTCTCAGGCATGGAGCTAGCTTAGCTTTCGAGCAAATAGAATTTGATATGCCATGATGTTATATTGATTAATATTCATTAACGTTGTAGGTCACGATGGCACTGAAACGCCATCTAGCTTTCACCCCTACCTCTCGATGGGTTACGCACAGTTCTGCATTCGAGGAGCAGTCGGAGCATACTCTATCTACCTCGGCATCGACTGCTCAGGGATCTTCACCATCGACATCTACTCCACCAGCGGTATCTACTCCACCGACGGCATCTAGTCCATCGGTAGCTGAGCCTCTACCATTGCAGGCATCTGAGTGTACATTTTTATTATATTAGTACAACTTTATTTTTTATATAGTATTTGTACACTTATATATTTGCATAACATATTTACATTGTAGGTGCATTATCTAGTTGGATATTTCGTAGTCCCATACGTATGGCACACATGTAGAACTACCAACATCAGGTGATGGTGCAGTTGCGGAGGGAATGCCGATAGGGGAGATCATGTGGAAAATGCATTCCTTTTTTGGAGTGCTTATGAGGCGGCCAGACATCATTCCCGTAGAGCCCAGAGACTGGTGTTTGATGGATGTTGCCGTCAGGGATCGAGTATGGGAGGAGATATGGATAAATACGCACATCTTAGTTATATTTATGTATTTTATATATTTACACTATATATGTTTGATTAGAATAATTTTATAACTGATTTTTGATAAATTTGTGCAGAGAAGATATGACTTCCCCAATCACGAGAGGGCTCAAGATGCCCGACTAAAAAAAATCGAAAAGTTATACCAGAGTTACAAGATCAAGCTCCATAGAGATGACTCGAGCATCGATGAGATACTCCGAAGGAGCTTGTTCCTTAGATATAGGACTGTCCTCCGAGTCAGTGGAAGAGGATGGTTAGACACTGGAGGAGCTAGGAGTTCGAGATAAAATTTCTAACTTTTAAATTTTTTAATATGCTTAAAATTTTATTTAAATATTTTTTAAATTTTTATTATTTATTTAAATACTTGTTAGGCTACCTTCCATCAGAATCGGGAGAATCGTGCAGTCCAGAAGTATACGCACACTCTAGGCTGCAAGTCTATGGCCAGTCGTGTTATAGAGAGGTAATTAATTCTAAATCTTACTAGATAAATTAAATTTATATTTTTTATCATCTTTCTGATAAATTTATTCTTTATTATAGCTGATGAGAGATGGAGTGATGCCCAGTCATAGCGAGATCTTTCGATCCAATTGCACGGACAATATGGGTAGGCTGATGAATGCCACGATCGGACGTATTTTTGTAAGTATTGAATATATTAGTATATATGATTAGTATTATAGTATTTTTTATAAAATTTTATTTTAATTTATAATTACAGGATCAGTTAGATGCGCTTGCGAGCGAGGGTCCGGATACCTTTGGGCTCCATGACCATCTGTCTTAGGTCTTGGGGCCTGAGCACTCTAAGAGGATTTGATGTAGGCTCGGACACATGCCGATGAGCTATTGGTCCGAGGCGAACGTCTCCTTATAGAGTTTTGGTATCGTCAACTAGGAAGAGCTTGAGGAGGCGTTGGCACGGGTAGATCATGCTACGATGCGGGTAGATCGGACTGAGGACCGTGCATCTAATCTGGAGGGCATTGTGAGAAACATGATGTCGATGCTTAGTGCATATTTTAGAGTCATGAGCTTCGAGGATATATTGGTCCGCATTCCAGCTTCGGCTCCGGCTCCAGCTCCGGTGATGACGACGACGATGATGTAGATTTAGAAGATTTTTGATGTATTTTATTTTTTAAAAAAATATTATAATAAATTTTATTCGATAATAAAATTTTATCATTTTAGAATAATTTTTATATTTATTATATTTTTTTATATTATATATCTATATTTATCAGATAAAATATATAAAAAATAAAAATTTTATTTTTTTAATTATTTAAGATCTACGGTAGTGATTTTATAACTGCTGCCATATCTATGCCAATCGTTATACTAGACCTATGGTAGCGGTTAAAAAATCGCTGCTATAGATTACCTATGGCAGCGGTTATGTAACCGCTGCTATAGATATTCTATGACAGCGGTTACATAACCGCTACGATAGATCGATCTATTACAGCGTTATAAACTACTACAATAGGCAATCTATGGCAATGATTCTAACAACCGCTGTAATAATCGTTATCATAGAGCTATGACGATGGCCGCAGTGGCAGCGATTAAAAAACTGCTATCATAGCCTATGGTAATGATTTTTTGGACTACGATAGTGGTTATAAACCACTACCATAGTTCTTTTTTATAGTAGTGACTTTAAGCTCAGATGAGAAAGAGGAAGCAGCAAATTTTTATCTCATGATCATTAAGAATGAGGTAAATTCTGAAAACTCCTCCAAGTTTATATTTGATGAATTATTTGAAGCCTTTAATAACTTGATGGATGAATTCAAAAAATTAAGACTAAAAAATAAAGAGCTCAAAAAGTCTAACCTTCTTTTGGCTAATGAAAAAAATAATCTTTTGAGTAAAAAAGAAGAATTTTTGAAAGAAATAAATTCTTTGACTAAAAAAAAGAATATACTTTTTAAATCTAAAAAATTTCTAATTAGAGAAAATATTAAGTTGAAAGAGAAATTTAAAAAATTAAAATTTTATATTGAAAAAAAAAATTCATAAGATCTGAAAAATCTTTTTTGGAAGAAAATGCTAAATTAATAAAAGAGATTGGAACATTGAAGCCTATATTCAATAAGTTTACCATCGGATCTCAAAAACTTTAATTAATTTTAAATAATCAAAAAATTATTTTTAATAAAACTAAAATTTGCTATAATCCTTTAAAAAAATAGAAATTTATAAAGAACATGTTTAGAAAAACCTCATCTAAAAATCATTCTATTACATATTTCAAATCTAATAAAGTTGGCCATAAAATTTCAGAATGCAATACCAAAAGAATCGACCAAATCTTAATTATGGGTTCCAAAAGAAATCATGTGCTCTAACATTCATGACCCAATATTACTTGGGTACCAAAGACTAGCAAATGATATTGCAGGTATATCAAAGATCCAATGGAATGAAAAGAGAAAAATATTATGGATGGATGCCTTGAGAATAAAATTGGATAGATGATGATGTTTGGTAAAATCTAAATTTTTCTCACATTATGCCATCATTATTTGCTAAATATATTTTGATTATCAATTAGCATAATTGTTGAGTATATTTGATTGATTTTGATGATTTATCATTGCTTAAAATGATTATACTCCATAAATGAAAAATTTGATATATTGATCAAAACTAGTAAATCATATTGATTATTTATTTTAAGCTTATTATTTTATTCTAAATTTAATATGCTGGTTCAATTCTTTGTATCATGCTATTTTAATCTTTAATTATTTAAGAAACCTAAGTTATTATAAGCATGATTGCCTATGAACCTATTTAATTGCAAAAATGACAAATAAGCTAAGTTTTGACAACCCACATAAGATGCTAGATTATCAAAATTCTTTTAAAAAGTGTATGAAATAAGCATTCAAAGATAAGTCATTCAATCAAAAAATTTAAGTACTTGACTGATATGCATTGCATCTTAATTTAGTCTTTAAGGATTTGAAAATTTACTAGTTGAACTAAAATCATAGATCCTTTATCTAATTTTTTCTTGACCTAATTTTGATTTTATTTTATTTTATTTGATTGATTATCATTATTGACGTAGAATTTGGTCGTCGCCGAAATCAGCTGGAGCAGAAGTGGATGAGGTCACCGTCGAAGACCTACAAAATGAAGTCCCATTCGGAGTCGGTGGGGGGTGGCTTCGATAGGACCCTCCGATGATCAAGTCAGCTCTGGCCAATAGGAATGGAGTGCTCGGGAATGAGTTCCGCAGAGCTTAGAGAGGGAGAGGAGAGCTCAGAGATCAGAGGTTAGAGTTAGCATATCCGTAGGGTCCTTTTATAGGCAGAGCTTGATTAATGGTGACGGCCATACCGCCTGCTGGCAGGCCGCTCGAGGATTGCATGGAGTTCGATACGAAGAGGAAGGCATCGTCAGACAGATAGTGGCAGCCATGCCGATGGATCATGGGCCGCATGGGATATGTTACGGAGGGAGAGATGCCGCCAGACTGGTAGTGGCCGCCATACCATCGAGGTTCGACAGTCGTAGCTTGAGGAAGCAGGCATTGGTCGGTGGACTCGGGCACATACTAATTCCAGAGGAGTTCGGACTCTTAGGGGAGTTCGACCAAAGGGGAGGCTCGGAAGGAGTTTGACTCCTATGGGATCCGATTGGAGTTCGACCGTTGGAGAGTTCGGTCAGGGCGCGATCGTTGAAGAGTTTGGCCGAAAGAAAGCTCGAAAGGAGTTCGGCCGAAGGAGTATGGAGGGAGTCCAGCTCTCATTGGTGTTTGGCTGAAGGAGTGCGGTTAAGGCTCGATCGCTGGGAGTTTGGAAGGAGCTCGGCCACTGAGGAGTCCAACCGAAGGAAATATTTGGGAGGAGTCCGACTCCTGAAGAAGTCCGACCGAAGGAGAAGCTTGGAGGAAGTTTGGCTCTTACGGGAGTCCGTCTGAAATTGGGCCATTGGAGAGTTCGGTCGGTTGAAGGAGTTCGACTAAGATCCGGCTGCTGAAGCTCTTCCACGTTTACTGGTTGCATTGGGCTGAGCATCGAACTGAACTTCGGCAAGAGCGGAGTTTATCCCCAACAATAGTCCCTCCATTCTCAAGTTCGAAACTCGAAGGAAGGGAGTGCAGAAAAGGCGACTGCCGAAGTCCTTTTCTGGGCTCCGTGTTGGCTCAGATCGAAGCTTGGGGGAGATCTCATCTTCAGCTAAAGTTGATGTTGGAATTGAAGCCTGGGGAAGATCTCATCTTCAGTCGAGGTTGAAGTAGATCTCGTCTCATGCGGTCGAGTCGGGGGTTGAGCTCCTCCGGGGGCGATATTGTCTTCAGCAGTCGAGGCTGACTCGGGGGAGATCTCTTCTCCTGCAGCCGTGGTTAATACAAACGCTCGAAAGAGACCTTCTCTGATCGAGGTTATCTCCGATCTTCTCTCTAGTCAAGATTGGCTCTGATCTTCTCTTTGGCCGAAATTGGCTCGGACGCTCGGAAGAGATCTGATCTGCAGCCAGGGTTGACGCGGTCGCTCGAAAAAGATCTTATCTCTGATCGAGGTTATCTCCGATATTCTCTCTAGCCGAGATTGGCTTCGATCTTCTCTCTGGTCGAGATTGGCTCGAGCACTCGAAAGAGATTTGATCTGCAGTCGGGATTGATGCGGTCGCTCAAGGGAGATCTTATCTCTGATCAAGATTGCCTCTGACACTCTGGCCGAGGTTGTCGCCGTCACTTGAAAGAGATCTTATCTCTGACCGAGGTTGACTCGGGTGCTTGGAGGAGATCTGATCTCCTGCAGCCAAGGTTGATGCAGGTGCTTGGAGGAGATTTTGTCTCCTACGACCGAGGTCGGCTCGATCGCTTGAGAGAGATCTTATCTCCTGCAGACTTTGAAGCTCGGATTTAGACTTTGCTCGCACTAGGATGAGGTTCTCCTCCTATTTTCAACGGGCTGCGGGGGCACATAAGGGCCATTGTCAGGGCCTCTCCCATCGTCTCATCTAAGGTGAACGAGGTCTTCGACTTTGCTCGCGTTAGGATGAGGTTCTCCTCCTGTTCTTAATGGGCTGTAGGGGCACATAAGGGCCGTTGTCAGGGCCTTTTCTCCCATCTCGTCCTTTGTGAACGAGGCCTTCGACTTTGCTCGCGTTAGGACGAGGTTCTCCTCCTATTTTTAATGAGCTGTGGGGGCACATAAGGACCATTATCAGGGCCTCTCCACCCATCTCGTCTTTTGTGCCTTCGACTTTGCTCGTTGTTAGGGCCTCATCCTTTGTAAACGAGGTCCTTCGAAGCTAGGGAGAGATCTCATCTCCAGCCGAGATTGTCCACGGTCGCTTGGAAGAGATCTTATCTCTAGCCAAGGTTGACTCGATCGCTCAAGAGAGATCTTATCTCTGGCCGAGGTTGTCCACGATCACTCAAAAGAGATCTTATCTCTAGCCGAGGTTGACTCGGTCACTCAGAAGAGATCTCATCTCTGGTCGAGGTTGACTCGGTCGCTCGGAAGAGATCTTATCTCTAGCCAAGGTTGTCCACGGTCGCTCGAGAGAGATCTTATCTCTGGTCGAGATTATCGCAATCGCTCGAAAGAGATCTTATCTCTAGCCGAGGTTGTCCACGATCACTCGAAAGAGATCTTATCTCAAGCCGAGGTTGACTTGATCGCTCGGAAGAGATCTCATCTCCGGCCGAGGTTGTCCATGGTCGCTCGAGAGAGATCTCATCTTTGGCCAAGATTGATTCGATCGCTCGGAAGAGATCTTATCTCTAGCCGAGGTTGTCCACGGTCGTTTGGGAGAGATCTTATCTCTGACCGAAGTTGTCGTGGTTGTTTGGAAGAGATCTTATCTCTAGCCGAGGTTGACTCGATCGCTCAAGAGAGATCTTATCTCTAGTCGAGGTTGACTCAGTTGCTCGGAAGAGATCTTATCTCTAGCCGAGGTTGTCCTTGGTCGTTCGGAAGAGATTTTATCTCTGGCCGAGATTGTCTATGATCGCTCGGAAGAGATCTTATCTCTAGTCGAGGTTGTCCACGGTCGCTCGAAAGAGATCTTATCTCTGATCGAGGTTGTCGCAGTCGCTCGAAAGAGATCTTATCTCTAGTCAAGGTTATCCACGGTCGCTCGGGAGAGATCTTATCTCTGATCGAGGTTGACTCGATCGCTCGGAAGAGATCTTATCTCTAGCTGAGATTGACTCGGTCGCTTAGGAGAGATCTTATCTCTAATCGAAGTTGTCCTCGGTCGCTCGGGAGAGATCTTATCTCTGGTCGAGATTATCTACGATCGCTCGAAAGAGATCTTATCTCTAGTCGAGATTGACTCGATCGCTCAGAAGAGATCTTATCTCTAACCGAGGTTGTCCACGGTCGCTCGGGAGAGATCTTATCTCTAGCTGAGGTTGTCTCGATCGCTCGGGAGAGATCTTATCTCTAGCCGAGATTGAAGGTCTTTAACCTACTCATGTTAGGACGAGGTTCTCCTCCTATTCCTAACATGGCAACTATTGACTGCTTCTTTTCTGTCATCGCATAGTTTTTGCATCCAGAAATATTATTGAAAGAAAAAAAATTTATTTAAAGGAAGTTACTGACAATGCATCCCCAAATTCTTTATGTTTTAGGGTCGTCGTAGCGTTATTCCTCCACGTTTCTTCGGGCGATAAGCTTCGGACCGAACGACCTCCTCCATCTCATGTTGGCCTCCTCGATTTGGAGCATGCTTCTCTTGGCTTTGACGTCAGAAGATGATGGATTGCCGATGTACCAAGCTCCTCCTATGGGTAATGTTGATGTCGTCGTGAGGTGGCCGATCTCCTTATCATTTTTGGCTATGGTAGCGCCCTTGGCCGATCTTCTCTTGCTTCAGACTGGCATCGGAGAAATTTACCCAGTCGCCCCTTTCTAACGAGCTCCTTAATTTCGTCTCGGAGCTGAATGCATTCCTTAGTGTCGTGGCCATGGTCGCGATGGTAGAGGCAGTACTTGCTTTGATCACACTTATTTGGGGGAGACCGTAATCCTTTCGGTCTTTGCAGCTGGTTCTCAACTTCGATGAAAATTTGAGTTAGAGGAGCGTAGTCGCGGAACTTTTCAGGAGGAGGACTTCTTTGCGCCCTTCTGTCGGGGTTTCCTCAATGGTGAGCTTGAGGAGTTCGGGCTCGCCTGCGCCCGAAGGGGGTCCGCGAGCGCGACCAAACTTCGCTTTCCTCTCCTTCGATAGTGGATCTATTATACTCGTCTGTCAGTCGCTCCCTTAAGGCTTCCTCATCCTTCAACTTGAAGGCTTCTTCCGCACGGGCATATCTCTCGGCCTGAGCCAACAAATCGACGAAGTCTCTAGAATACTTTTTTTTCAAGAAAAATAGTAAGTCATTCTTCTGAAGGCCGCACTTAAGCATGGCCATCGCAACAGACTGGTCCAGATCCCAAACTTTTAATGCTGTGGTGTTAAACCGGATGATGTAAGTCCAGATGGATTTTCTCTGCTTCTGCTTGACGTTTATCAAAAAATTCGAACCTCGGTGCGAACGTTGACTGTTGATGAAGTGAGCCACGAACTGACGGCTCATCTGATTGAAAGAAAAAATCATACCCGACTTCAATGCCGAGTATCAGTTTCTCGCTGCTCCCCTTAAGGTAGATGGAAAGGCTTGGCTCAGTATGGCATTCGAAGCACCATGGAGTAGCATCATGGTCTGAAAGGCCTTCAGATGGTCAACCAGATCAGAAGTTCCATTATAGCTTTCAAATTGAGAGAGCTTGAAGTTCGGTGGGATGGGCTCTTGCATAATCTGGAGGAAGAAAGGGGGATCGGTGCGGACGTCGGCATGATGAGCCGGAGCGATGTGGCTGAGCTCTTCAATCCATCGGTCCATCTTCCGCAGTCTGTGATCAAGGGCGTCATCCTAGCTGTAGATCTTGGGGGACTTCCGACTACAAACGAGAAAGATCTCCTCCAAAGGAGAATCATGATCCGAACATAGATCCTTGGCTCTCTATTTTCTCTTCTCAGGGGTGACGGGTGCGTTGGCCCAGGTACTCTTTCTTAGGGCCGATTTTTGATATTTCGATGGCGAATTTTCTGATGGAGCCACAGCCGAGGGCTGCTGTATGGCTTGCATCACCTCGGTGAGGCCACGGACCTGTTGGATAAGTCGGTTGAACTGCTCTGCATCTACCGTGGATACAGATAGAACCTGAGCTGCTGGGGCTGAAGCAGGAGCAGACGGATCTAGATGAAATCGGAGCACGGAGGCCGCCGACCGTCGAGTCGAAGCTCTCCTGGGAGGTATTTTTTCTTCGAAAAAGAAAAGAGAGATCTCCGGAGAGGGAAGAGAAAAATCATCGTCGAGCACTTCTTTAAGAATAAGGAAATCTTGGTGGTTCGAGCCCTTTCTCTAGCTCCAATCTGTTGACGCAGAATTTGATCATCATCGAAATCAGCTAGAGCGGAGGTGGATGAGGTCGCCATCGGAGACCTGCAAAATGAAGTTCCGTCCGGAGCCGGTGGGAGGGTGGCTTCGGCAGGACCCTCCGACGATTACGTCAGCTCTGGCCAACAGGAATGGAGTGCTCGAAAATGAGTTTTACAGAGCTTAGAGAGGGAGAGGAGAGCTTAGAGATCAGAGGTTAGAGTTAGTGTATCTGAATGGTCCTTTTATAGGCGGAACTTGATCGATGGTGATGGCCATACCGCCTGCTGGCGGGCCGCTTGAGGACCGCATGGAGTTCGATACGAAGAGGAAGGCATCGTCAGGCGGATAGTGGCAGCCATGCCGATGGGTCATGAGCCACATGGAGCTTGTTACGGAGGAAGAGGTACCGCCAGACTAGTAGTGGCCGCCATACCGCTGAGGTCCGACAGTCCTAGCTTGAGGAAGCAGGCGTTGGTCAGTGGACTTGGGCACATACCAATCCAAGAGGAGTTCGGACTCTTAAAGGAGTTTGACCAAAGAGGAGGCTTGGATGGAGTTCGACTCCTATGGGGTCCGATTGGAGTTCGACCGTTGGGGAGTTCGGCCAGGGCGCGATCGCTGAGGAGTTCAACTGAAAGAAAGTCGGAAAGAAGTTCGGTCAAAGAAGTGCGGAGGGAGTTCGGCTCTCGTTGGTGTTTGGTTGGAGGAGTGTGGCTAAGGCTCGATCATTGAGAGTTCGGAAGAAGCTCGATCGCTGAGGAGTCCGACCGAAGGGAAAGCTTGGAGGGAGTTCGGCTCTTGCGAGAGTCCGACTGAAGCTGGACCGCTGAAGAGTTCGGTCGGTTGAAGGAGTTCGACTAAGGTCCGGCCGCTGAAGCTCTTCCACGTTTACTGGTTGCATTGGGTTGAGCATCGAACTGGACTTCGGTAGGAGCAAAATTTATCCCCAACAATCATATTCCCAATTGATTGATTTTTTATCTTCCAAATTAATTTAAATATCCTTTTTGATCATTGATTCGATTGCCTCTTTGATCTTAAAGAGAATTTATTAATGAACATTTATACTTTATTCCAATTGACTGATTTTGAAAATTAAATTTAAAAAATACTCTTCTTAAATTTTTTGAGGTTAATATCAAGTAAAATATTTTAAGAAAGCTGTCATTTATCTTTAAAGTTAAATATTTAAAGAGGACTTCAGTTTTAATTATTTGGTATCAAACAGCTAATTATTTGTTATGTATTTAATTGATTTATCTTTTAGCAAAAAAAGAAGAATGTCTTTATTTCAAATCTAATTTTGCACAGCTATACTCTTGAAGTGATACCATTTGAGATAAATTCAAAAAATTTTATACTTTTTTTAAACTTAATTAAGTGATATTTTTTATAATAAAAAATTAAATTTAAATAAAAATATTTTTTTAATTACTTATCGTACTCTTTTGATCTTTTTGATATTTGTTCTTATTATATACATCCTTTTGTAAACATCCTTTGAATTTAATAAAAAATAAATTTTTAAAAAAATTGGTGTCTTCTTGAGTGAATGCTATACTTGATTGATATTTGGATTAGTTACTACTCTTAGTTTACTCAATTGATGCTTATGCTTTTGAATTTTGTTTAATTTTAAAATAACTTTATTTACTAAAATAAGAAAAAAAAATTATTTAATTAAAAATAGCTTTAAAATTAAAAATATCTTTTAAATTTAGAAAATCTAAATTTAGTAGTTAAATTTGTATTAAATTTACTTGATTTGAAATAAAAAATAGGAGAAAATTGAATAGTAAATTAATCTAGTTATAAGTATGAAAAATAGAAAGAGAGATATTTTTTAATTTAATTTGATTAAAAATTTTAATTAATTTAAGTTTTGAAAAATTAAATGTAAACTTAAGTTCTTGATCAATTCGTATTTATTCAATTTGATATGTATAATTTGATTGCCATATTATTTTTTATAACTATTTGGAGTGA
Organism: Cocos nucifera; assembly: GCA_006176705.1. NCBI lineage: Eukaryota > Viridiplantae > Streptophyta > Magnoliopsida > Arecales > Arecaceae > Cocos > Cocos nucifera. The sequence goes on from QRFJ01005203.1 coordinate 270,938, forward strand.
AGTTAAATTTCAAAATATATTCTTACTCCAAATAAATTGATTTGAATACATTCTTCTAATTTTGAATCTTATTTATAAATATAATATTAAACTTTTTATATGCCAATCTTTAGAACTTGATTTGCATGATCATTCTTGACAAATAATTGAAGTTAAATTAAATTTACATCATATTTTTACTCAAAAATAAATTTATAAACTTAATTTTGAAACTCATTTAAAAATATAAATTTGATACTAAATTTTTAATGTACATTGCAAAATCCTTATGAACTATTTGTTTTGAAGCAATTCTTTAATCAAAGCAATAAATTTGAAAATATGACTATCATTTGCTTTGATACTATTCATTTTACTTTGCTTGATATATTCTCGGTATATATCTTTTCTAAATTTAAATAATAAATTTTTATTTAAAAAAAAATGAATATTGATGTGTATATTATACTTGATTTCATATTTAAATATTTTGGAAAGCTCTATTTTTCTTAAAGCTTACAAATGTATATTTGAAAATTTGATTAAAAAATTATATTCATTCAAAAAGAGGGAAAGTCTTTGATATTTGAATTCAAACCAATTTTTGAATAGAAAAAAATATTTTAAGCATATTTTAAATCAAAAAATAAGTTTTCAAAGGAAAGAAATTTATTTGAATTGATTTTCTGAATTTGATACATCCCTCATTTTGATACATTCTTACATATCACTGGTTTTGATGATTCCTTCAATTTTTCTATGAGCTTTTTGATGCTGTCAAAAAAGAAGAAAGGAATATTAAGTATATGCTTAATGAATTAATTCTTAAGATGCTTATTAATTTGATGTTTGAAATCTTAATACTTATTAATTTGAATTAAATATTAATTTAAAATGAATATATGAAATATGTGCAATAAACTAAAGACTAATTGAGAACTTCATAAGTATGCATTCATGTGTTTGATCTAGTACTTCATGATACATATTGGCAAAATATATTGAAATATATTATTTATTTTTATTGTGCATATACTAAAAATTTTGTCATCATCAAAAAGAAAAAGATTGTTGATCCTGAGATTGATTTTGATGATTTTAAAATATTAAGTATACTATGTATCTAATTATATATTTCAAAAATATATATAGAATTTTTCAAGTATCCAAAATGAAGAATTTATTTTACGGATAAATCATCTCAAGATATCAAGCCAAAGTACTTAAAAGAAGAAGTTTTCATAAATTTGGATGGCTCAATTTAAAGAAAATGAAAGAAGAAGAAACAAATATCATTTGAAAGATTTGGGATCAAGAAATTTAAGTTTGGAAGGTGAAATAATGAAGAAAAATGAAATTGAAAAGTTTAGAGCCGAGACAGCTCAATTTGGATCCTAACCAACTCTCTTAAGATGATAGAAAATATATTTTTCTATTATACTGTTCGAGCCAGCTCGAAGTCAGATCCAAGCCAGCTCGATACAGTTTGATAGCCTTTAACGGTTAGTTTCTGCAACCTTTTCAACGACTCTTTTTCACCTCCAACAGCTATTTAAGAGCTTTCAATGGCTAGAACTTACTCGCCGACCATCTCTAAAGATATTTAAAGGTGGAGAATCAATTAAGAAGCAAGATTAAGGGCTTTAAAGAGTGAATCTTTCAGTTTTGGTGAGGAACATTGAAAATCCAAAGAAAAATAGAGAGAAAAATTGTGCACAGATTTCAACGAGCCTTCAAAGTAATCTTCTCCAACATCTTTCATATCCTCTCAAGCATAAATTGAAGAAAAGTCAAGCCTCAATCGAGCATATCATCAGCTTCTTCATTGAAATTTAAAAGAGCTTTAACTCTATTTTTTATGTTATGCTAAAATTTTTATTTATAATTTTGATTTCTTTACAAGTTTCTTTGGAGTAAAGAAACTTGGAGATTAGGCCCATCCAAGCTCAAAATTGGATATTGTAGGTTTTAGTTTGTGAGCTCAAAAAATCAACTGGGTTAATAGTGATCCCAAAAAACTATTAGTGTAAGATTTTGGTTGGTACTCCTGAAAAAATCAACTGGATTTGTTTGTTAATCCAAAAAAATAAACACACTGTAATCAGTGAGATTATAGTAAAATTTTCAAAGGGAGCTTGAGAGTGGACGTAGAAGTGGGTTGCTCTGAACCACTATAAAACTTCTTATATTTATATTATGCTTTTGATTCTTTCTTTATTTTGCATTTATTTCTGATTTATATTATTTAGATTCTTGGTTTACATATACTATCTTAAATCCGCTGCTGCTTATATCATACACATTTTCACCATATCACTTAGGTTAAAATCAAAGCATATATTTGTTTAGAAAGTAAATTTGGATAAAATTTTATAAGAACCCAATTTATTCCTTCTCTTAGATTACTATCTCTGGGCAACACTTGCTTATATATATATACACACACACATCCTTTTTGCCCATATTTCTATCAAAAATAAAAAAAAAAAACTTTGAAGAATCAATTTCTTATTAAATGAGCTGATAATATTTTTATTATAAATTCACTACCATCTAAAGTATTAGCATCTTTTTAATAATTATTTATAAAAATATATGTACTCTTGCTCAAAACTTGGCCGGATCATAGTTGTGCTATGTTGGTTGCATCAATATCATACGATAATGGTGATGATGATTCTATGATGATTCTATCGTGTTGCTTATGATGGTATCGGTGATTAACTCTATTGATAAATATGTAATTTAATTTTAAGCTTAAATTAATTTGGTTATTTTGTTCCGTTATTTATAATAATTTATAATCTTGCATTTATGTTTGATAAACTAGGGCTGCACCCACAGGACTTCAGTCCATTGATCGGTACTTTTTTTTTTTTTTTTTCCTCAACACTTGCACTCGGAGAGCCCACAAAGATTCTCAAAAATGACAAAGCTATAATTGTTCCACTCATTGTCCTTCTTTTTTTCACCTTGAGGTAATTATTTTTTTAAATTATCATTCATGTAAAATTAGTTGGATGGCTAGATCAAATGTTATTTACATGATTGAGAATTTGATATCAAATCAACAGCCAACCAATCTTACTTAAAAATGGGTGCAAATACACAATGACATGTGTAGAAATATCAATTTTTTTAGAGTATAGGAAAATATCAATTCTTTAAAAGCCCAAAAAGGCGACCGCTCTCGGGTCAGGCAGGCTTCGACAATTTGTGGGAATAAGCTGGAAAATGTAAGGTTGTTTCCCCAACAAAAAGAGAAAATAAAATTTTTATTTTTTCATCAAATCTGACAGCGAAATAGAAGAGCAAGCATACGGGGGGCGAGAGGCAGACGCAACAGAGTCAGTGAGGGAGGGAACGTGAGAGGGTCTCCCTCTCGCTCGCTCGCGCTCGATCGGATCTATGGATCCCCCCGTTGTATCTTTGGAAACCATGAGAGAAAACGCCCGAAAACCCTAATCCCCCTCCCTTCCCCCTCGCCGGAGCTCCCCGATCAGAACCCTTACCCTAGACTCCGGCCGCCCCATGGCCTCCGCCGGCGATCCCTCCTCCACCTCTCACTCCCCTCGCTCCGCCCGCCCCTCCCGCGGTGCCTCCTCCCCGTGGTCCCACGTCCTCCGCGGCGATCCCGAGTCCGCCGCCTCCGCCGCTGCCGCCGCGACTCCCTCTTCTTCCCCGCCTCCGGCCGCCCCGATCCTCTCTCTGGAGCCATCCGATCGCTCCCTTCCGGTGCCACCCGAGCACGTGGCCTCATCGTCCGATACCGCTCCTCAGTCCTGGATGCCACCGGATACCTCCGAGCATGGGAGCAACGGTAATGCTGCGGCCTCCGCGTCCTCCTCCGCCACCGTGGCCAACCGAGGAAAGAAGCCTGCTTGGCAAAGGCCATCCAACGGATGGATCGAGGTCGACCCTGTCATGGAGGCTTCCTGGCCCCCTCTCTCCCTGTCCACCAAGGCCTCCCCCAAATCGTCGTCCTCCGATACTTCAAAGGGCTCTTCCGATATACCAATCTCTGCTCCCACGGTGAGATCTCTAAGCTTTCTTGAAATATTAATGCTATTTCACAGGGAAAAAAAGATCGATAGCCATGCATGCCGTTCTTTTAATTCTATATGTTGGTTCGTGCATCTATTTGTATATATATAATCTTTTGGAATTAGGGACCTGTGATATCAACTCCTTCTCCGAAGCGGAATTCGAACAATATAAACGTCAATTCAACCCCAGACCTGGTTCCTCCTGCCCGTCAGAAACCCAACAAGCGTGGCAGCGTCAGTAGCAGTGGTACACCGGCCAATGGTACACCACTGGCTTCGGCCGCGGCGGCTCAGATCACCCCAGCCAAACAGACTACCCAAGAACCATCTCCCAGAGACGGCCCCAACAAAAACAGCAGCAACAGCAACTGGGAGCATGGCACCGGGGGCGGTGGTTTCACACCTCAGCAACATGGTGGAAATGATCACCACCGGGGTTACGGTGGCAACCGGAGGGCTGTGGGCGGTGCGTCCCACCACGGCAGTTTTGGGGGCCGACGGGATCAGGAGCGTGGGAACTATGAGTGGAATCATCGGGGTTTTAGCAGCAGGGATGCCAGCGTGCAGCAGCACCAACAGCGGGGTGTACGACCGTACCCCAGACCGCCCCCGCCGGTCGCACCACCGCCGTTCATTGGCCCACCTCCTCCAGTCCGACCTTTTGTGAATCCTATCGGCTACCCTGGTGAGTTTTATGCATTCTCCACGGTTGCTTCGCGGTATATCCTCCCCCGTGGTGTTGAGATTCACTTGTTATGAATGGGTCTTGGTCTCCTTGTTAGATATTCCTCCTCCTGTGTATTATGTCGCGGCACCCCCACCTCCTGAGACTCTCAGGAGTTTGCCTTTTGTTGCTCATCCAGCAGCACCCCCTGCAATGTTTTTCCCACCGATAGATCCTCAGCGTTCTATGCTACTGAAACAGATAAACTACTACTTCAGGTGAGACTCTAATGCGTATATGTAATCTTTCTATTGACGGGAAGGATTTGTTAGGCTAGTATTTCTTTTTCATTTTTCTTTTTCCATGCAGTACTGAAAATTTGTGCAAGGATATTTTCCTGCGGCAGAACATGGACGAGCAGGGTTGGGTTCCTATATCCTTGATTGCTGGTTTCAACAGAGTGAGTTATCTCGGGACGCTCTCTCTTCTGCCCTAGCATATGTGTATGCATTAGTTTCTTTTGACTTTTTCAGTAGAAGTGCTGTAGTTTATTGGTAGATGCTTGCTTTTTGTAGATTTTAGTATATATGTCTGTTTATGAGATTGGATTTCTTTTCAAGCTTGCCTGCATGACTAGATCTCTTGATATTAGTGTGTCATATATGGATATGTGTGTGAATTATACCAAGTATGGGAGATGAAGCAGGAATGGAACACCTGTGTTTAAATAAGGAGCACCAGTAGGTTAGATCTTAGGGAGAACATGCATGAGTAAGAAGAAACTGATGGAGCAAATCAAAGCCTAGCATGGCAACATGACTTGGAGGAGTATCTGCTTTAGGTGGCTTTGATTGATTCCAACCCTTGTCCAAGATTAATCAACTCTCTCTCCCTTGACAAGATCTTCTGATTTGTCAAACCTGAAGACTGCTCTTTATACATACATGTAGATAATGACAATGGGGCTTATGTGCAATCATGCGTGAGGGCATAATGGAATTTGCATTTGTTTGTCCTTAAATCTATCACCTCAGTCCTATGTTCTCTGGGCTACTGTATTCATAGGTCATTGTAAGGGCCATCCATCACCTATACGGCTATTCATAAGGTGCCAGTATCAGCACTAAGAAAGGGTGTTCAAGCTGACTTGTATGACTTGTACATTTTTTTTCCTCATATATTTTTTTCATGATCTTTTCATTGTTGTAAGCTATGAATTTTAACTGGTTTTTCTCATAATCCTTTGGTTGGTACCTCCATTTCAGCATTTTCATCTCCTTTTATATATCATATCCCAACTGTTGGATCATGCCCTGCTGCCATATCCACCACATATAAATGGTTCTTCAACTTTGTAGAAGCAAACTAGATTTCTGCTTTGAAATGCTGATGTAAGAGCTATGAATTCACCTTGCCAAAATATTCCAGTGTTCAATTTTACTTCTTGATAGCCCTCAAAAAATTGCCACGTGAACCTGAATAATTTGTTGATTCTGTAGAGAATCCACATGGACTGGATAAGCAGCCGCATCTCACATTTCTAAAATTTTTAGCTTGCTGCCATTTCCTTTCTTGTTCCCTATTTAGCTGCCCGTAGGCCTTGAAACCCTTTTTTTGGCTGCCTAAGCATCTCATAATCAGCATACAATGGATTTCTCAAATGCAAATCAGCATATTATTGCTCCAGATTTCATGAATCAGTAAGGGGCCTTCCCAAGAATTGAGAGGTTAAGTCTGATAAATCCTCAATTCTTAAGTTTCAAGGGGGGTTTCTGTGAACCTTGAACTTCTATATTTGATGAGATTTTCACTGTTGCTATTAAACCAATAACGATTGATACAAGCTAAATCTTTTAATTGGTAATTGAGCCAATTTATTTGCATCATAGTATTAAAATACTTATTCTCATTCAAAAACCTTCCAGGGTTTCTTATGTTTATCTCACTTATGAGGTCTCCAGTCGCATGATTAGTGTGATCAGAACATTCTTCGCATTGGATGTGCTTGTTGTGGTCTGTCCTGGTTTTCATGTTGTACAAATTGGATTTGTTTGAAGAATTGTTGACTCTCAGGTACCAATTTTTGATGCATTCTGACATATGATCGGATGGCAATGACAACTTAAAACGCTGAAGTTAATTTTCAATCTAATTATTTGCCTTTCAAAACAAAAAATTCAGTGGAAGAGTTGAGAAAAAAGGGTTATGAGAGATAATAATAAATATTAGAAAGGAATGCAAATAGAGAAGATACAAGAGCTACAATGCTCAGTTTGAAGGAAATTAACTACATCCTATTCAATATCTATCACCACTTGTCTTCATTAGACTCTAATTACTAGACCCTAACAACCCTAACTCTGCTTTATCTTGAAAACCTACAACAACACCCCCCTCCTCCTTCCCCAACAGAAATACCAAAAAAAAAAAAGCATGGTTTTCATAATTATCGTAGCATGAATGGTACTACGGATGGTTATGTGCTTCAATACTTTGTCCATCCACATATTAATAGTTTTTTTAAAACAAATGCATGGTTTTCACAATTATTGTAGCATGAATCTTACCATGGATAATTATGTGCTTCAATACTTTGTCCATCCACATATTAATGGTAATAGGTAATTCTAACATACCAAGCTTGTTTGCTACAAGGGATAATAATCTTGTTCTCTACAAGGAAATACTTTGCCCATCCACATATTAATAGTTTTTTTAAAAAAAATGCATGGTTTTCACAATTATTGTAGCATGAATCTTACTATGGATCGTTACATGCTTCAATACTTTGTCCATGCCCATATTAACCGTAATAGGTAATTCTAACATACCAAGCTTGTTTGCTACAAGGGATAATAATCTTGTTCGCTACAAGGAATGATTATTTTGTTCCAGTGTTTTTCACTGCCATCTGTCATGGTACTCCTATTATTCATGTCTTTAAGCATTGTTGTAGTTAAGTTTCTTGCATCTTTAGTCAGTCATAACCCTATCTTACTCTTCCTATCTGGAATAATCCTGTATATTACATTTGCTAAAGTGTAATTCCATGTTGTTGTGCATCCATAAACGTCATTCAAAAAGTCTTGCAAGTTGTGAAACTGTTTGCATCTTCTCTGTGATTGTCAACACTATATGGTGCAGTTTTTACATGCCTGTATATCAGGTCATTTGTCATTGTATCTTAGCATTTTGACGTCACTGAATCTGGTATTCTACAATGTTGACAGAATTAACATTAGTAGAATACTAACTGATAATTAATTGCTCAAAACTTCACTCTTGTGAATATATTCTCATTTCTTTGCACCCATTTATAGTTAAGATCACATATTTATGCTGAGTCATACCCAGGGAGAGCTTTTCAATTTTTTCTGAGTATTACTTATTTTTAATATTTAGTGGTACATTTGTTTTTACTGTACAAGTCTGATGAAGTTGACATTGTGTTTGCAAGATTTGTAATGCCATAATATAATTTTAAATTTGTTAGCTTATAGCTAATATGGTATGTATCATGGTGAAATCTCTCGGTGCTAGTCAGTTTGAATAAGGAATTCTTATCGTTTTGGTGTCCATGCACAACTTTTGTTCTGTCTTTGTATATTTTATCAGTGAATCAACCAATGTTGTCTGTGCAAAGATTGTTACCTACTGATCTGCCAGGAAGTTTCTTTAGCAGCCATTTTTATAGTCACCTGTGGGTGTTCTTTGATCATAAGAAACTATCGAATCTTAATCACAGGTTGGCTGACTTTAGATGTCATCATCCGTAGGTTTCATGGTTTTCTTGCAATGTTTAATTCCTTCACTAGATTTGGAAAGCATGTTTTTGAATTGGAAATGTCATTTCCTTGTTCAAACTAATAGTCAACCGGATTAAGAACTTTATATTTATTTAAGTGTGATCTTTCAATCTATCTATTTGTCATGAACTTTTCATGGCACCAACTGGACATCCATAAATTAGTCTTTTGTGGTTTTATTTCCATATTATAGGGTCTAGACCTATCAATGCTGTCTGGTCTGGAAGTTGCTAGGCCACATGTTTTCCTATGGCAGTTGTGTTACCATATGAAGTAAGATAAGAGGTATAAAATATATTGTATATCAGTGAGATATTTATAAGCTCGATGAGTCCAAACTTAAGTTATTAAGATTCTCACTTTGATGGAGCAGAGGATAAATACAGGTAATGACAGACTTCATTTAACTGTTCCCCAATGGAGGCATTCTGTTTAAGATGGTTAGTGAGCCATACACAATCGTCTAATTAGGTTTTGTGTTATGCTACAGGGTTTGATTTCCTTTTCGTTGGTACAACAACTTCTCTGCTTCAATTTTGTTGTTTTTGTCATGTAAAGTTGTTAAATATTTCATTTCTGTGTGATGCACGTTTGTGCAATTTTGTGCAGGTCAAGCAATTAACAAATAGCAAACAGTATATTTTGGATGCTGTACGGCTGTCAGATGTCGTGGAATTACAGGTATATTTTTATATAAATATCCTATTAAAGTTTAATTAGGATCTAATAGTTGTTTTCCACTCAAAATATAATATAACATAAAAAGTGCTTAATTTGTTAAATTCAAATTAATTCTAATAGTTTGTTGATGTGCTACTGTCTAAAGAGGAGTAACTAGAGTGGTAGACCATGAAGGATGGCTAGATCCATGCTGAATGTCATTATCGTGCATCTAATGATTGGATCTTTTTTCTTTTGTTTCTTTTCAAATTAACTAAACTTCTCTTGCAGGACCCTTTTTTCCTTCCTCACATTTCACTGCCATTGATCCCGCTTTCCTCTCTTACGCATACCTTGATGCAGGGTGAGAAGATAAGGAAGCGTAATGATTGGATGAATTGGGTGCTGACTCCATCCCCCAATCATTTTGGAACTGTTTCTGGTGTGCAATCTCCTGCAACATCGGACTATGATGCTCTGGTGGCACGGTTGCAAACTGTTGGACTTGAGGGGGCATCTAACCACGGTAGCATTGGGGGCTCAACTCATACTGAGGTAGTTCTTAGCAGATCAGCATCTGGGAGTTTGAATAACCAGTTGCAGGTGGCGGGCAGTCATAGTGGAGATGGAAATGGGCAAGTCACTGGACACATAAATTCAGATTATTTCAAGCCAGGAAGAAGTTTAGTGAGGAGTGACACATTATAGAAATCCATTTTCTCCAGGGGCAGGTTTTTTGCGATGGAGGGAGCCGTCCAGGGGAGAGGCAAAGGTTCGTTTGCTAGGTAAGATGTCTTGCTTGCCCAAAGATGGAAGTGTTCAATTCGCAGCTTAGAAAAAAAGAAAAGAAAAAAAAAATGAAAATGAAAAGAAAAGAAAGTTGAAGAAGGAAAAAATGAAAAGAAAAGAAAGACAGGTAGGAAGAATTACAAGTATGAGGTGGTAGTTATGCTTGGCTAGAGTGCTGGTTACTGATGGTGATATCTCATTGCCATGCTTACTCCCTGGGCTGAAACTATTGTCTTAAGATTTTCTTTTTCACTGTGAACCTCCATTTTTTTAGGAGGATACTTCTGTCATGTTGGGAGTCGAGGGCTGGAATTGGTGACATTGCCTGCACTTGCTTGAAAAATCCCCTTTTTTTTTTTTAATTTTTTAAACCATTTCTTTCTGTTTCAATACATCAAAACATATTCTCATATTTATATAGCATTTTTTTATTATTAGTTAAAGATATGCTGCATCGGTAGTTGGTTACGTCTTGTTTGATTTTATGGATAGAATGTGTTAGTTCTGGTTTACGCACTTTATGGAGCAAGCAGGTGTTTCGTGTGTTACCTGCAATGTCTGTGGGTTTCCTGTGTTCGTAGACTTCATTAGTTTATCGTCTTTTTTTTTTTTTTTTTCTTTTTCTAAATCTAGCTGGATGTTATGATGTTATCATATGTATCCTGGGCCGGTAGTGGGTTGTCTTAATTCCTGGCTCTTTTGTCGGTAGATGATTTGCCGCGAGTGCATTTGCGCAGGTAAAGAAAGTCGTGAAATTTTCTGATTTTAAATTAATTTCTGACGTCAAGAGTTAGGTTCTACGGAATTACTTGTTTGGTTTTTTAGTGGAAGTTCGAAATGTTGAAATCATAGAATTGTGAACTTTTATAGTTATTATTGTATAAATTAATGATGCGTCTCTTCCATTTATCTTTTAACTTTAGAACTGGACGTGGACCAATCGATATTGGTATCCAATCCAGCCTGATCAGAATCGGGTGGGTGGCTCATCAAATTATGCCTTTTTATAAATTTAAGTAAATACTAATTTTATTCAAGAAAAGTATAGTTTCTTAAGTCCCAAAAAATATAAAAATAGATGATGTTCAATAAAAATAATGCATTATAAAATTGAATATAATAATGTTATAAAAAATAGAAAAAAAAAAAAATAAAGACATAATCTGTGCATGATACGATTTACAAACTAATAAATAAAGATGAACTCTGTGCCCTTCAGCTTAACTGAAAACTCGTTATCTACACGTCTAAAAGTTAATAGAGAATCTAAATAGATAGAAGCGAATAATAGATGACGCAATTCAAATATCTAGATTAAACATAAGCAAATATTTAGTGGGAACCATGCAACCAAAATAGGGAAAAAAAAAAAAAGGTTAATGCCATATAATAGCGTTGGAAGCTCTCTACAGTGTCACAAGCCCCAATCCAATAAATAGTGTGTACAAGGTTAGGTAACTCGACCCTTAAAACCGAACCCAATCTGATCCAATTGGGTTTGGAGAATTTGTAATCGTAACCGGTCTAGAACTCAGCCCAAACCAATCCAAGAAGATTTGATTTGTTCGGTTCTTAGGTTGATTCGAGACCATGTCCATTCCTAGTACAATAAAGTCCGGCGACTGCGACTTTAGCGAGTCGTACATTCTGGGGTGTTACCGACCCGGAGACCATCATGGTTATTTAGGAGGCGAAGTCGTGGAAAACCTGCATGGGCCTTAGATTACCACCACCTGAACCTTGCTCATCTTTGGCCTGCTTGAGCCTAGAGACTACATGGGATTCGAGCGCAGCACCCAGTCTACTTTCACAAGGAATACCAACCACCGAGCAACTGATTTTTGCCAATCTACAGGAACGTTTGCTGTCAGGGTGTTCTTCTGTAATGGTGTTCCATGTGTGGTAGATTTGATCAGACGTCATGGTAAGAAGACCAAAAGCTATATGTTTGTCCTAGAGGAGGTGCCGTGCTGCTGGATGGTTTGCCTTTCACCAGCCTGCCAGTGATACTTCTGCTTCCCGCTCCCCAGGCACAAACACCAATTTTTTGCTACTACCGCCCAGCTGCAGTTGTTTTTAGTAAATAGTGATGCTGGACCATAAAAGTGGACTGCAACGTAGCTTATCTTGGTTATGTTTAATTGGAATTTTATCTTCAGGAGAAGGCCAATTACGTCCTACAACAACAAGTTCACGTTGATCATGCCGAAGCCAACCTTTTTGCCATACAAATTGCTATGATGTTCTCAAATAGCTCTTGCCAGGAAAGCAACCTATGTGGCACGATGCGTATGTCGAATTGTATGAAGAAGCATTATTTGTCATTGTTAATTGCCTAATTTACTTCAATGCTGTTAGTTAAGTGTGATCCTCGGACCATGCATACCAAGGAAGTCACCCTTTAGATCCCTGCTACGGTTCTGTCATCTTGGTTCATGTTGACTTGTTAACAAGCCCGAAGCAGGAAAAAAAAACAAATGAAGTCTACTTGATGAAATTTAAATGAAAACCCAGAAAGAAACCCCGTATGAAATGAAGCGATTTTTACCTCCTTAGCATTGTAGTGAATTTGGAGATCATAGAGATCTGGGATTATTTGTTCAAAATTCTATTTGATTCCATTTGATAATGAGGATCCACTCGTCCCCACGGCAATATCCTAGTTCGTCCCGATGTAACATATTCGAAGGCGCCCCTTTTTTAATTTCCTGTAGCCGGATCTCGGGGGTGTTCCAGTGTTCCAATATGCGCTTTCTTCACCTTCTTAAAACTTTTCTTTAATAATAAAAGGTTATAGCAACCAGCATTTCATAAATTGGGACTTTTGCATCGTGCATCTTCGACTATTTGGACCAACGTAATTATAAAGTGAATAGGTCTCTCTTCTTCTCTTAAAAGGGGCAACACTAAAAAAAAAAAAGGTGCTAATTACTAGAGTTGGTAAGCATCAACGGATGTGGTTTTGATCCAGAGTTGGAGGACTAGCTAGGGTTGCACAGGAAAAATTTAGTTGTACCTATGTGCCTCAAAACCCCTGGTCTCCTGCTCGTGCCCATGGTTTGCCATCCAGTTGGTCTCTCTGTACATGCTTTGGATTTTAATTTGAAGTCTTCCAAAGCAGCAAGCGGAACAAGTATATCCTAGACCAAAGGTCTGATCCTCTTTCCAAGCGGCTGTTTCTCCACTTCAATATTGAGACTAGGGCGAGAGAGTCACTTGCCACGATCGACTTTTGTATATCAAAAGTAATGCTATTTGCCATAAAATTGAAGCGAACATAGAAGTGTGATGCCTCCTGCCATACCTTTGTAGCATATCTACAAACAAACAATTGGTGTCACGATCGACTTTTGTATATCAAAAGTAATGCTATTTGCCATAAAATTGAAGCGAACATAGAAGTGTGATGCCTCCTGCCATACCTTTGTAGCATATCTACAAACAAACAATTGGTGTCTGACACTCCAAGGTCGAGAGGTCATGGAAGAAAGAAAGTTAATAGCAAGGAAACCAAGTCTATGCAAATATTGTCTTTCCATGCAAAAGGCCAAACCCGAGAGGCTTTCCAGCCATTCTACTTCTCATTGGTGTGCTGGAGGCTGCAACCGGTTTCCTTAGATATACCCTGGCCAGAAGCCTAGCAAGTAACAAGCCACAATTCAACCATCCAGTTTTCCAAACTAGCGTGCCAAAGGTCATTTGCTCCGCTAGATCAGAGTCCTGCCATTTAGATAGATGGGGCACGACATACTGACATGATATGCCCAGCTCATGTGGCCTCGAATCTTCCAAGTTTGGCAACGTACCTTTTAGCTATGGATTATTAAATTCGTTGTTTTGGTAACGCTTGTCACCATGTCGGCACTAGTTGCAGTGATTTGTGAAACTGAAACTTAATTATTATTAACTGTCATGAAATTAATAACGGTTATGTGTCGCTAATACTCTTACGGTCAGCAAAAAATTTGAATCTAAATCATAACTAATTATCCGAAGATAAATGATGGCTTTTTAATTTAAGATCGTTGCTAAACCCCTTATCCTATAAAGAGTCATGATTTTTGAAGGGTTGCAAAATTGTTGTCAATTATCTCAAGATTGATAACGTTGCTAAAAGCTCGCCGTTTGTTTTGGCTTTGAGGGTTGCTGAGCATGAAAGGAAGGTAAAATTAGTTACGACTAAAGGTGGAGTTGTGCATTACTTAAGTTATATTTATGATTAGCTAGGTCTCAAAACACAAAAAAAGTCCGCTTGCCAGAAAGTATCTAGCAGCAACCTTTTGATGTCTACATGAAGTAACTCCTATAGCGGAGATGCTGAGTAAGTTCCGGAGTAATGGAAACTTTAGAGCACTTGGGGCAGAGAGCTTAGAACTTATCTAGAGACTCTGTTTATATAAGCGAGGGCTGATATCTGTGGCTATGTAATCTTAAGATATATGAATCGGTCATTTTGAGTAACCGTTTGTATATCCAAAAAATATCACGTAATTACAGGGTCAAAATAATCACTCATATTTTAAAGAATTAAAATATAATATAAAAAATTTACATAACTATTGATAAATCTTTTAATCTAAATACCATTTTATTAATCACGTGGATCTAAGATTCGCCGATCTTCTAATATTGATTAGTAGCCTGTTGGTCTGGTTGCACGAGTCTTCCCTCGATTAAAACCAAGATCATTCTCTTTTTCTTCGACGAAACTAGGCCCTCACTTGAAACGAACTTTCTTATCCTTTCGGATTACAGGGAGCAGGAAGGAAGCGTATGAAAAGTTTCCCATGCTCTTTTCTCCGGTGGTCCGCGAAAAAATATTTAAGAATCTATTATTTTATAGATTAAAAAAAATATCTAAAAAATTATTTTTTTATATAAATATTTTTTAGATAATTTTCAGATAAAAAATAATATAATATATATATATATATATATATATATATATATATATATATATATATATATATATATATATATATATATATATAATTCGCTTCAAAATCTGAGTATCATTCACGCTTTTTTTACATTTTTTTAAATCTAAAAAAAATAGGTGATTGAATTAATGATGGGTATTAAAAATAAAAATAAAATATTTTAAGTATAAAATTAAAAAATAATTTAATTAGAAAAAAATTTCATTTCATAAATAAATACTGTACAAAAAATATTTTTTTTATTTTAAAAATATAAACATATAAATAAATTAATTAATAAAAAATAAATTATTTTTTTTATAATATTACGGGGGGTGGCATTAACTTACATCAAGTAGAAAGAAACAAAGAGGGGGAGATGCATGACCCTGCGAGTGGGCCGCCGCATTGCCCTCCTTTACCACACCGTTTCCCAAGTGCTTGGGAGGCTGGAATTGGGACCGGCTCATTAATGCATGCAATAAATAAGACTGCGGACTCTCTCATCGTTACGTTAAATCACATCTGTTCCATGAACAGCCTCAGTACAAATCATTTAGATCCATTGCTGTCCCTTCTTCTCAGACCTTTGGATGCTACAAAAGCGCTCATGTCCTAAGTTTTGGTCAAACCATGCGGACTGAGTAATTCTGGCTGCATCGTAAGCGGTGTAATAAAACTGATATCAAATACATCAATTTATTTTATTTTAATACATAATTTTTATTTTGTAATATATATTTAATATATTTATTATATTTAAAATTTTAAATAATAATTTTTTTAATTATAACATCTATTTATAAAAATTATGGCATCTATAAAAAAAATATTTTATTTAAAATATTATAATTTATATAAATAGATGTCATAATTTTTTACTATTACAAAAGAAGCCTACGACAGCGGATACTATGGCAGCGGTTCTTAAAATCATTGCAATAGAATCTACAATAGTGATTAAAAAGAACCGCTGCTATAGATCGACCTATGGCAGCGATTTTTTGTAACCGCTATAATAGATTCGAATTATGACAGCGGTTAACAACAATCGCTGCCATAGGTTGAACCTATTGACAGCAGTTAGAAAAATCACTGCTATAGGTCGATCTCATAGCAGCGATTTTTTATAATCGTTGCTATAACTCGATGTATGTTAGCGGTTATTTATAACCATCATCATATATATTTTTTAATTTTTTTAAAATATTATATAATTTTAAAATTTAATACCTATCTTTATCGTTCATTATCTAAATAATTATCATTAGAGTGTCATCACAAAAGATCACCTGGATCTGATGGCCCTAGCTTCATCGATTAGAAAAATTTAATTTCGATGATCAAGAACGACAATACGATGATCTGATAGATGGAGATTTTCGATGGATCCAAAAATTTGCAACGATAATCTTGGTTATGTTTGTAGCGTACTATTAAAATTTTACTTCAATCGGATATCGTTATCTTGGTCAATTTAGTATAATTAATTTCGATTGTTAAATGATAAACGAATGATCAAAAGATCAGACGGTATCCAATTATGAGATAATTTTTTTTTATAAATGATCTTGGCTATTGTTTTAATCACTTTTTATGATGGTGATTATAAAATTTAACTCGTAAAACTAAGAACGATCTAAAACTATGTGTCGTCTGATAATCATTCTTAAACTTTATTGATTGTTATGCTCATGCTTTTGCAATATCTGCTTAACGTGAATAATTCATTCGAAAATGATTTAAAATTTACTATCATCATCATATAAAATGATTAAAATTACAGCAAAGATCATTTAACTAAAAAATTATCTTCTAATCGAACACTATTTAGCCCTTTGATCACTTATTTCTAATTTAACGATCAAAATTATTATGTACTAAATTGATCATGATAATGATATCCGATTAAAGTAAAATTTTGATAATATGCTATAAATATCATCGAGATCATCGTTGCAGATTTTTGGGCTGATCGACGATCTCCATCTATCAGATCATCGTATCGTCGTCCGTGATCGTCGAAATCAAATTTTTTTGATCGATGAAGCTAGGGCCATCGAATCGAGGTGATCTTTTGTAACGATAATCTAATAGTAATTATTTAGATAATGAATGATGAAGATGAGAATTAAATTTTAAAATTATATAATATTTAAAAAAATAAAAAAAATATTTCCAACCAACGGCAGCGGTTACTGAAAACCGCTACTATAGACCCATGGTAGCGGTTAGAAAATCACTGCCGCAGATCTATTACAATGGTTTTCAGTGATCGCTACTATAGGTCTATGATAGCAATTCAAAAACCACTACCATAGGTTAGGTTAAAAATTTTTAAATTTTCTTCCATCCCATATGCACTCTCTCTCTCTCTCTGCTCTCCATTGTCGGTGAGACTCCACCCAAGTCCTTCCCCCTCGGTCGGTGCCATCCCTCCTTCCCCTCGGTCGATGTCGCCTCTTGGTGCTCCCCTCCTCCCCCTTTGCCTCCTCATCTCCGACAATCGCCGCCCCCTGCCCATGCCATGCCACCCCCCTCCCGCGCGTCCCCCCCCACACCGGCCCCTCCTCGGCGGTCTTTGCCCACCCCCCATCCATCCCACCCCTAGCGCTGCCCTTCCCATCCCCGACCATCGCCCATTGCCTTTCCCATCCCCGCCCCGCCCGCCCCTACCCTCTCCATCCCCAGCCGCCACTGCCCTTGCCCTCCTCATCCCTGGCTGCCCACCCCTGCCCTTCCCATCCCGACCGTCGCCACCCACCGCCCTCCACATTCCTAGCCGCCCACCCCTGCCCTCCTCGGCCGCTGCCCCCTACCCTTCCCATCCCTAGCTGCCGCCGCCCACCCCCTGCCCTCCCATCCTCGGTCGCCCACCCCCTGCCTTCTCCATCCTCAACCGTGGTCGCCCCCTGCCCTTCCCATCCCCTGCCGCCCCCACCCTTCCAATCCTCAGCCGCCCACCTCCTGCCCTCCCCGATCGTCGCTCCCTGCCCTTTCCATCCTTGACCGCCGCCGCCCACCCCCTGCCCTCCCCATCCCCGGCCGCCTGCCCCATGGCCTCCCCGTCATGGTGCCCCTCCGGGCACCCTCTTTCTCTCACTCCCCTCTCTTCCTTTCCTCTTTCTCTTTCTCTCTCTTCTCTCTCTCACTATCTTGCTCTCATTTTGCAGTTTACCTCTAGCACCGTCGTTTTTCTCTAGCACCGTCACCGATGACCCTCGGAGCTGTCGGTGCAACCTCCTCTCCATAGCTGCAGGCATATTTTTTATTTTAATTTTATAATATTATTTATTAATAACCAGACTAGATCTATCAATGGGTCGAGTTTGGATCAAAATCTAGATATTCAGATCTGAATTCGATTTTAATTACTGATACTGGATCCGAAACCGAATATCCGATGGATCCATACTTGAAGTACCAGGTCTAGATCCTAATGCATCCTGGGTATTCAGACCTAATTCTAGGATCCGAAACTAAGAAAGGAAGAGGGAGGGAGGAAGGGGTTCAACCTCGCCGCTGTCGCCGATGAGGGAGACCAAGAGAGACAGGGAGGGAGGGGGTTTGGCCTTGCCGGTATCACTGGGAGGGAGGAGGTCCGACCTCGCTGGTGAGGGAGATTGAGAGAGTGAGAGAGGGAGGGGTTCGACCTCACCGCCGTCGTCGGCGAGGGAGATTGAGAGAGGAAGGGAGGGGGTCCATGCAGATTGAGAGAGGAAGATCGATAGAGGGAGAGAGAGATCAGGGAGGGGGTCCGACCTCGCCGACGATGGAGATTGAGTGGGAGATGGGCAATTAGAAAGATGAGGAAAGGGCGGAAATAGCCAAGAACAGGGGATGGCACATAGTTGAGCTGGCTCGGATATGCAGCCGAGCCGACTCAGATCGAGATCGAATCGGTTAGAGGAGGACTCGAGCTGGATGTCTCAGACATGGATTATTGTTTAACATATTATATTGATTAATATTCATTAACGTTACAGATCATGATGGCACCGAAATACCATCTAACTTTCACCCCTGCCCCTCGGTGGATTATGCGGAGTTTAGCATCTGAGGAGTAGTCGGAGTATATTTCATCCACCTTCGTATCGACTGCTCAGGGACCTTCACCGTCGGCATCTACTCTATCGATATCTAAGCCTCCACCGTCATCCATATCTCCAACACATGCTACTCCACCAACATCTGAGTATATATTTTTATTATATTATTTATTTATTTTTTATATGGTATTTATACTTATATGTTTGCATAACGTATTTTTATTATAAGTGCATCATCCAGTCGAATATTTCGCGATTCCACACATATGGCGCATGTATGGAACCACCAGCATCAGGTAATGATGCAGTATGATACGGAGGGAAGGCCAATAGGAAAGACCGTGCGGAAGATGCATTCCTTTTTTGGAGTGCTTGTGAGGTGGTCAGATATTATTCCCGTAGAGCCCAAAGACTGATGATTGATGGATGCTGCTTGAGGGACCGGATGTTGGAGGAGATATGGGTAAGTGCATCTTAATTATATTTATGCATTTTACATGTTTACACTATGTTTGACTAAAATAATTTTATAACTAATTTTTGATAACTTTGTAGAAAGAAGGTACGATTTTTCTGATCATGAGAGGGCTCAAGATGCCCGACTGAAGAAGATCGGAGAGTTGTAACGGGGCTACAAGGTCAAGCTCCATAGACGATGGCTTGAACATCGACGAGACACTCCAAAGGAGCTTGTTTCTTGGATACAGGACTGTCCTCCGAGTCAGTGGAAGAGGATGGTTACACATTGGAGGAGTCAGAAGTTCGAGATAAAATTACTAACTTTTAAATTTTTCAATACGCTTAAAGTTATATTTAAATATTTTTTTTAAATATTTATTATTTATTTGAATACTTGTTAGGCTATCTTCCATCAGAATTAGGAGAATCGGACAGCTTAGGAGTATACGCACACTCTCGGCCGTGAGTCTATGGCCAGTCGTGTGCATAGAGAGATAATAAATTCTAAATCTTACTAGATAAATTAAATTGATATTTTTTCATATTTTTGATAAATTGATTCATTGTTTTAGCTGATGAGAGATAGAGTGATGCCCAGCCATAGCGAGATCTTTCGATCCAACCGTATGGATAAGAAGGGCAGATCAATAAACACCGCGATCGAAAAGATTTTTATAAGTATTAAGTATATTAGTATATATGCTTAGTATTATAGCATTTTTTATAAAATTTTATTTAAATTTATAATTACAGGATTAGTTAAATATGCTCGCGAGCGAGGGTTCGGATATCTCTGGCCCCATGACCATCTGTCTCAGGTTTTGGGGTCTGAGCACTCTGAGAGGATCCGATGTAAGCCCAAAAATACGTCGATCAACTATTGGTTTGAGGTGAGCATCTCTTCGTAGGCTTCAAGTGTCATCCATTAGGAGGAGCTTGAGGAGGCATTGGCATGAGCAAATCATGCTACAATACGGGCAGATCGGACTGAGGAACACGCATCTCATCTAGAGGGCATCGTGAGAGACATGGTGTCAATGCTCAGCATGTATTTTAGAGGTACCTTCATGGACTTTGAGGATATGCTGGCCTGCATTCCTGCTCCGGCTCTAGCTCGTGCTCCATCTTCCAGAAACGATGACGATGTATATTTAGGAAACTTTTGATATATTTTTTTAAAAAAATATTATAATAAATTTTATTCGATAATAAAATTTTAGTATTTTAAAAATATTTTTATGTTTATAATATTTTTTTATGTTATATATCTCTATGAATTTATCAAGTAAAATATATAAAAAATTAAAAATTTTATATTTTTTTAATTATTCAAAGGCTAATACAGTGGTTGTGTCGTAGACGTGTCAACTGCTACCATAGACAATGTATTAATCGCTGGATTAGACCTATGATAGTGATACATAACCGCTGCCATAGGTTAAGCTATGGCAGCAGTTTAGAAACCATTACAATAGGTGCTCTATGGCAGCGATTTTTAGAACCACTATAATAATCACTGTCATAAATCTACAGTGTTGGCTACAGTGGCAGTGGTTAGGTAATCACTGTCATAATCTATAACAGTAATTTTTTGGACTATAGCAGCAGTTACAAACTACTGTCGTAGTTTTATTCTATAGTAGTATTTATGAAAGAATGTCATAATTTTTAAAAGAAGTATATTCATTATTTTTTACCTTCATACCATATTATAATATTTATTAATAAAAATTATGATATTTTTATAGAAAATATAGTATTTTATTCAGAATATCATAATTTTTATAAATGGATGTCATAATTTTTATGAATAAGATGAAAAAAATAATAAATATATATAAAAAAATATTATGACATTTCTTCATAAAAATTATGATACTTATTTATAAAAGTTATAATATTTTAAATAAAATACTATATTTTCTATAAAAATATTATAATTTTATGAAGATGTGTCATAATTTTTATAAATAGATATCATAATTTTTTTAAAAAATATTTTTATTATTTAAAAATTTAAATATTATAAAATATTAAATATTTTTAAAAAAATATAATTATATATTTTAATAAAATAATACGGTATATTTTACGTTAATTTTTCTACGTCCCAAGGTGCAGAAAGAATTACTCCTGTGGACTTCATTTTTGTGTTGGGCCGTATTGCATCTCGTGTCAGCTGCGAATAAGCACGCATAATACCAGTGGCCTACACGTGTTGCAGCCGTGGTGCAACACGTCGCCTTCAAATAATATCAAAGATAGCCCCTTTGTTTTTATTAGCAGTACCATGGACTTGTCCCGAGAACCATCTCGCGTGCTGAAAGGACTTGGCCGGCAAAGGTGGCTTCCATAATGCCTCCATGAAACTGTACTAATTAAAGGGATGGATAAGAGTCAAAAGTGACACAATTACGCAGCCAATGTGTGTCCGCATATGTTGGAACATAGTGCAGGTAAGCAAAACTTGCCAAGAAGAAAGTGGGCAGGTTATCATTCGGAGTTGGACGTGCACATAACCAGACGAACAGCTTTCAAGAACGCACGAAAAATAGGCATAGCCCTAATTTACCACTTTTGTTTTCGAACGTGTGTGTATATATATATATATATAAAGAGAGAGAGAAATCAAAAAAAAAAAAGAAAAGAAAAAAAAAAAGCAAGATTCTCATATATTTATTTATAAAAAAATAAATATTTATAAAAAAATAATAATAAGTAAAAACTATATGATTATAACAGTATCCATTAGATCCTTATAATATATGGATAAGTTCCATCATATATAGTATTGAGGATAAACTTCGCTTCTATCGAAGTTCAATCTGATGTTTAATCCAACGCAATCGGTGATTATGAAAGAGCTTCAGCAACCAAATCTTAGTCGAACTTCTTCGATCGGTCGAACTCCCCAGCAGTCGAATCTTAGTCGAATCCCTTCAATCGGTCGAACTTCTCAGCGGTCGAGTTCCAGTCGGACTCCTACGAGAGTCGAACTCTCTCCGCACTCCTTCAATCGGATGCCTATGGAAGCCGAACTCCTTTCGAGCTTCTCCTTCAGTCGGATCCCTCCAGGAGTCGAACTCCTTTCGGATCGTTTCTATAGTCGGACTTCTTCAGGAGCCGACCTTCTTTCGGATCGCTCCTACAGCCGGATTCCTCCAAGAGTCGGACTCCTTTTGGATCGCTCCAGCTCAGTCGGACTACTTTAGGAGCCGACCTTCTTTCGGATCGCTTCTGCAGCGGATTCCTCCAGGAGCCACTCCTTTCAGATAGCTCCTACAGCAGGATTCTTCCAGGAGTCGGATTTCTTTCGGATCGCTTCTACAGTGGATTCCTTCAGAAATCGGACTCCTTCCGGATCGCTTCTACAGTCGAACTCTTTCAGGAGCCGAACTCTTTCTGGATCGCTCCTACAGTCGGGCTCTTCCAAGAGCTGACCTTCTTCAGAATTGCTCCTGCAGTCGGATTCTTCTAGAAGTCGAACTCCTTTCAGACTCCTCCAGCTCAGTCGGACTCCGAATGCATGCTTTCATCAGATGGCATGGCTACCATTATCGGTTTGGCAATGTCGCTCTCTCCATAATAAATTTCATGCAATCCACGATCGGACGACATGACCGCCACTATCAGTCTGGTGATACCTCTCTTTCCATAGCAAATCTTATGCGATCCTCGACTGGACGATATGGCCGCCACTATCAGTTTGGCGACATCTCTCTCTCCATAGCAAATCTCATGCGGTCTGCTACCGGATGATGTGGCTGTTACTATCAATCCGCTATAGGCTCCGTTTATAAAAAGAGATCTTTCAGATACGATTTCTCTAATCTCTCCTCTCCCTCTTTAAAAGCTCTAAGCTCACTTCTCTTGCCTGAGCACTTAATTTCTATTGACCAGAAGAGCTGACTTGATCATCAGAGAGTGCTGTCGGAGCCACCACCATCGACTTCGGATGAAACTTTATTTTACAGATCACCGACGGTGACCTCGTCTTCCTCAGCTCCAGCTTGATCCGACGTCGATCAGATTCTACACCAACAGAATTGATGTTAGAGGAAGGGCCTCTGTCTCTGAGGTACCCTTGTACTTAAAGAAGTGCTCAGCCGACCTTCTTCTCTAAGGTTCGTCTCCATCCTCTTCCTCTGTCTCAAAAAATGCCTCAAAAGAAGGCGACCACCTGGAGATCTACCGCGTCTGCCATCAGGTCTGAGCCGAATTCATCCACTCCTACTCCATCACTGGCACTTCAACCTCCACCTCCATCGACGGCCATAGTAGATCTGGAGCAGTTTAACCAGCTGATGCAGTGGATTCAGAGCCACAACGAGATGGTGCAGGCTATGCGGCAGCCCCCGATGGCGACTCCACCAAAAAATCCACCATCAAGATATCAAAAATCGATTCTAAGGAAGAGCATTTGGACTAGCATGCCCATCGCTATTGGAAAGAGAAAATAGAGAGCAAAGGATCCAAGTTTGGATCATGGTTCTCCTCTGGAGGAGACCTTCTCCATATGTAGTCGAAAGCCCTCCAGGGTCTACGATTGAGATGACATCCTCAATCACAAACTGCGGAAGATGGATCGATGGATTGAGGAGCTCGACTACATCGCACCAGCTCACCATGATGAGGTCCGCACCGATCCTCCTTTCTCCCCCTGAATTATGCAAGAGCATGTTCTGCGAAACTTCGAGCTCCCTCAATTTGAAAGCTACGATGGAATCTCTGATCCGACTGATCATTTGGAGGTCTTCCGGATCATGATGCTACTTCATGGTGCACCAGACATCATTTTATGCCGAGCCTTTTCATCTACCTTAAAGAGAGCAGCGAGAAACTGAAACTCAGCATTGAAGCCAGGTACGATCTTCTCTTTTGATCAGATGAGCCATCAGTTCGTGGCTTACTTCGTCAGCAGCCGACATCCACGTCAAGGTTCGGATTCCCTGATGAATGTCAAGCAGAAGGAGGGAGAATCCATCCGGGCTTATGTCATCCAATTTAACGCTGCGGCATTGGAGGTCCAGGACCTGGATCAGTCTGTTGCAATGGCCGTACTCAAGGACGATCTTCAGAAGAATGATTTGCTATTTTTTCTAAAGAAGAAGTATCTCAAGAACTTTGCTGATCTGCTAGCCCGGACCGAGAGATATGCTCATGCGGAAGAAGCCTTCAAGTTGAAGGATGAAGAAACTGTAGGATAGTGATGGGCAGACGAGTCTAATAGACGTACTGTCGATGGAGGGCCGAGTGAGGTTCGGCCGCACTCGTGCACTTCTTTCGAGTGCAAGCGAGTCCAAACTCCTCGAGCTCACCATCGAGAAAGCCTCGATAGAGGGGTGCGAAGAAGTCCTCCCTCTGAAAGGTTCCACAACTATACCTCCCTTAACGCTCTTAAAAGTTAAGTCCTGATGGAAATTAAGAGTTAGCTACCAAGATCAGAAGAATTACGGTCTCCTCCGAACAAGCGTAATCGAAGCAAATACCGTCTCTACCATCATAACCATGGCCATGATACTGAGGAGTGCAATCAGCTCTGGAATGAAATCGAGAAGCTCATCAGAAGGGGCCGGTTGGATCAATTTCTTCGACGCCAGCCTTAAGCAGGAGAAGATCGGCCAAGGGTGCTACCGTAGCCATAACCACCTATGATGGAGGAGCAATAAGGAGGTCGTCTGGCTCGAAAATTATCATCTGAAGGAACTCAGAAGAACAATGCTCCTACGATCCTGAAATACAGAGAATTTGGGAATGTGCTGCCAGTAATTTTTCTTCAATAAAATTCCTTCATTTCGATATTATTGTTTTTTGGTGCAGAAACTATGTGATGACAGAAAAGAAGCCATCAATAGTGGCCGTGTTAGGAACAGGAAGAGAACCTCGCCCTAACCTTCAACCTCGACTGGAGATAACATCTCCCCCAAGGAACTCAACCCTCAACCTCGGCTGTTGGAGATAAGATCTCCTCCGAGGAGCTCAATCTTTAACCTCGGCTGCTGGAGATAAGATCTCCCCGAGGAGCTCGACCTTTAACATCGGTTACTTGAGATAAAATCTCTCCTGAGGAGCTCAACCCTCAACCTCGGCTGTTGGAGATAAGATCTCCTCCAAGGAGCTCAACCTTCGATCTTGGCTGTAGGAGATAAGATCTCCTCCGAGCTTCAACCTCGGTCAAAGATAAGATCTCTTCTGAGTGCCCAAGTCAACCTCGGCTGCTGAAGATAAGATCTTCTCTAAGGAGCTCAACCTTCGACCTCGACTGCAGGAGATAAGATCTCTCTCGAGCTTCAACCTCAACCAGAGATAAGATCTCTTCCGAGTGACCGAGCCAACCTCGACTGTCGGAGATAAGATCTTTTCTGAATTTCAACCTCGATCAGAGATAAGATCTCCTTTAAGCAATCGAGCTAACCTCGATCAGAGATAAGATCTCTTTCGAGCGTCCAAGCCAACCTCGACTGTAGGAGATAAGATCTCCCCAAGCTTCAATCTCGATCAGAGATAAGATCTCTTCCAAGCGATCGAGTCAATCTCGGCTAGAGATAAGATCTCTTTCGAGCGATCGAGCCAACCTCGACTGCAGGAGATAAGATCTCCCCCGAGCTTCAACCTCAGCCAGAGATAAGATCTCTTCCGAGCGATCGAGTTAATCTCGACTGGAGATAAGATCTCTTCCGAGCGATCGAGTCAACCTCGACTGTAGGAGATAACATCTCTCCTGAGCTTCAACCTCGACTGCTGGAGATAAGATCTCCCCCAAGCCCAACCTTCAACCTCGGCTGCTGGAGATAAGATCTCCTCCGAGCTTTATCTTCAACCTTGGCTGTTGGAGATAAGTTCTCCCCCAAGCTTCAACCTCGATCAGAGATAAGATCTCTCTCGAGCGACCTAGCCAACCTCGACCAGAGATAAGATATCTTTCGAGCATCCGAGCTAACCTCGATTGTAAGAGATAAGATCTCTCTCGAGCTTCAACCTCGATCAGAGATAAGATCTCTCCTGAGCGACCGAGTCAACCTCGACTAGAGATAAGATCTCTCCCAAACGACAGAGCCAACTTCGACTGCAAGAGATAAGATTTCTTTCGAGCTTCAACCTCGACTTGAGATAAGATCTCTCTCGAGCTATCGAGCCAACCTTAGTCAGAGATAACATCTCTCCCAAGCGTCCAAGCCAACCTCGACTGTAGGAGATAAGATCTCCTCCGAGCTTCAACCTCAACCAGAGATAAGATCTCTCCCGAGTGACCTAGTCAACCTTGGCTAGAGATATGATCTCTTCCAAGCGACCGAGCCAACTTTGGCTGCAGGAGATAAGATCTCCTTCGAGCTTCAACCTCGATCAGAGATAAGATCTCTTCCGAACGATCGAGCCAACCTCGGCCAGAGATAAGATTTCTCCCAAGCGCCTAAGCCAACCTCGGTTGCAGGAGATAAGATCTCTTTCGAGCTTCAATTTCGGTCAGAGATAAGATCTCTCCCGAGTGATCGAGTCAACCTCAGCTAGAGATAAGATCTCTCCCAAGCGACCGAGCCAACCTCGACTGTAGGATATAAGATCTCCACCGAATTTTAACCTCGGTCAGAGATAAGATCTCTCTCAAGCGACCGAGTCAACCTTGGCTGGAGATAAGATCTCTTCCGAGCGACCGAGCCAACCTTGGCTGTAGGAGATAAGATCTCCCCCAAACTTCAACCTCGACTGCTGGAGATAAGATCTCCCCCGAGTTTCAACCTCGACCAGAGATAAGATCTCTCTCGAGCGATCGAGTCAATCTCGACTAGAGATAAGATCTCTCCCGAGTGATCGAGCCAACTTCGACTGCAGGAGTAAGATTTTCTCCAAACTTCAATCTCGATCAGAGATAAGATCTCTTTCGAGCGATCGAATCAACCTCAGTAAGAGATAAAATCTCTTTCGATGAGCCAACATCGGCTGTAAGAGATAAGATCTCTTCCAAGCTTCAAACTCGGCTGTTGGAGATAAGATCTCTCCCAAGCCCAATCTTCAACCTCGACTGCTGGAGATAAGATCTCTTTCGAGCTTTACCTTCAACCTCAGATACCGGAGATAAGATCTTCCTCAAGCTTCAATCTTGACTAGATATAAGATCTCTCCCGAGCGATCGAGCTAACATCGATCAGAGATAAGATCTCTCCTGAGCACCCGAGCCAACCTCGACTGTAGGAGATAAGATCTCTCCCGAGCTTCAACCTCGACCAGAGATAAGATCTCTTCCAAACGATCGAGTCAACCTCGATCAGAGATAAGATCTCTTTCGAACGTTTGAGCCAACCTCGACTGCAGGAGATAAGATCTCCTTCGAGCTTCAACCTCGGCCAGAGATAAGATCTCTTCCGAGCGATCGAATCAATCTCGGTTAGAGATAAGATCTTTTCTGAGTGACCGAGCCAACCTCGACTATAGGAGATAAGATCTTTTTTGAGCTTCAATCTTGACTGAAGATAAGATCTCTTCCGAGCGATCGAGCCAACCTTGGCTGTAGGAGATAAGATCTCTCTCGTGCGTCAACCTCGACTGCTGGAGATAAGATCTCCTCTGAGCTCAACCTTCAACCTCGACTGCTGGAGATAAGATCTCTCCCAAGGAGTTCAACCTTCAACCTTGACTGTTGGAGATAAGATCTCCTCCGAGCTTCTACATCAATAAGAGATGAGATCTCCTTCAACCTCGACTGGAGATGAGATCCCTCCGAACCTCAACTTCAACTTCAACCTTAGTTGGAGATAGAATCTCTTCCGAGCTTCAATGTCTACGTCAATAGAAGATAAGATCTCCTTCAACCTTGGCTGAAGATGAGATCCCTCCGAGCTGCTAGAGATAAGATCTCCCCCGAGGAGCTCAACCTTTAATTTCGACTGCTGAAGATAAGATCTCTTCCGAGGAGCTCAACCTTTAATCTCGACTGCTGGAGATAAGATCTCCCCTAAGAAGTTCGACCTTTAATCTCGATTGCTGGAGATAAGATTTTTTTCGAGGAGCTCAACCTTTAACCTCAACAGATGAAGATAAAATCTCCTCCGAGGAGCTCAACCTTTAATCTCAACTGCTGGAGATAAGATCTTCTCCGAGGAGCTCAACCCTAAACCTCGACTGTTGGAGATAAGATCTTCTCCGAGGAGCTCAATCTTTGACCTCGACTGTAGGAGATAAGATCTTCTCCGAGCTTCAACCTTGATCAAAGATAAGATTTCTTTCGAGTGCCCGAGTCAACCTCAGCTGTTGGAGATAAGATCTCCCCCCAGGGGCTCAATCCTTAACCACGACTGTCGGAGATAAGATCTCCTCCGAGGAGCTCAACCTTTGACCTCGACTACAGAAGATAAGATCTCTTCCGAGCTTCAATCTCGATCAGAGATAAGATTTCTTTCGAGCGCTCAAGTCAATCTCGGCTAGAGATAAGGTCTCTTTCGAGCGATCGAGCCAACCTCAAGTGTAGGAGATAAGATCTCCCACGAGATTCAACCTCAGCTAGAGATAAGATCTCTTCCGAGCGCCCGAGTCAACCTCGGCTAGAGATAAGATCTCTTCCGAGCGACTGAACCAATCTTGACTATAGGAGATAAGATCTCCTCCGAACTTCAACCTCGGCTAGAGATAAGATCTCTCCCAAGCGACCGAGTCAACCTCGGCTAGAGATAAAATCTCTCTCGAGCGACTGAGCTAACCTTAGCTACAGGAGATAAGATCTCCTCTGAGCTTCAATCGTGGCTAGAGATAAGATCTCTCCAGAGCAACCGAGTCAACCTCGGCTGGAGATAAGATCTTCTCTGAGCCCAACTTTCAACCTCGGCTGTTGGAGATAAGATCTCCCCCGAGTCTAACCTTCAACCTCGGCTATTGGAGATAAGATCTTTTTCGAGCTTCTTTCGATCTCGATCTGACAATGTCGCTCTCTTCGTAATAAATCTTATGTGGCCCACGATCGGACGACATGACCGTCACTATCAGTCTGGCGATACCTCTCTCTTCATAGCAAATCTCATGCGGCCCACGATCAGATGACATGACCACCACTACCAGTCTGACGATATCTCTTTCTCCGTAGCAAATCCCACGTGGTCCGCTATCGGACAATGTGGCTGTCACCATCAATCCGCTACAGGCTCCATCTATAAAAAAAAATCATCTAGATATGATTTCTCTAAGCTCTCCTCTCTCCCTCTAAAAGCTCTACGCTCACTTCTCTTGCCTGAGCACTCCATTTCTGTTGGTCAGAAGAGCTGACTTGATTGTCGGAGGATCCTGCCGGAGCCACCATCCCTGACTCCAGATGGAACTTTATTTTGTAGGTCACCGACGGTGACCTCATCTTTCTCAACTCCAGCTCGATGCGACATCGATCAGATTCTACACCAACACATGGCTATCCAGAAAAAAGTTCTATCATGAATAGCTTATATTTTGTCCCTAGGTTTCAGGATCTTTTAGGTAAAATTATCCTGCTCGAGGCATGGATAGTTTTGTTTAGCTCTCCTCAAAACTTTTCATGCTCTTACCCTTTAAGAAGTGAAATCTTTCAACTCATCTATCGATCGTTCTCCAATATCGTCTTCTATGCTGGATAGATGATCGAACTTGAAAAGTATTTTTTGAATGTTACTATTGTGAGCAACTGTCCAACTCCAGAATATAAAAATGATCTGCTTTGCTATTAATGAGGCTGAGGTGGCTTGAAACTGAAATTTCCTAATTTTTTTTTCTTTCTACAAACATCAGGTACCCTTTGCGATTAGGCTTTCAAGAGCAGGGCTTAATT
Organism: Cocos nucifera; assembly: GCA_006176705.1. Taxonomy (NCBI): domain Eukaryota; kingdom Viridiplantae; phylum Streptophyta; class Magnoliopsida; order Arecales; family Arecaceae; genus Cocos; species Cocos nucifera. The sequence continues at coordinate 301,092 of QRFJ01005203.1, forward strand.
AAGCAACGAGTTTCTGCCTTCTCTAATTATCCCAAATGTCCCTATATATGTTTGGAAGCTCAATGACTACGAGCTTTCCAAATATGGTCCTCCAATAAGCTCTAGAGTATTCACACTGCACCATGATATGATCCGTTGTTTCGCCATTTTCATCACAGAAGCAACATTTATTTGTTATGTTAACATCCATTTTGATGAGATTCTCGATTGTAAGTATCTTAGCCAGGCAAACAGTTTAGCTTTGGAGTTTCCAAATATAACACTAGAAATAAAAGATCACTCCATCATGCATGAGAAAATTGTAGCAGCATTTCACTGAGAATAATCCCTGGATTCCTGACGTGTGTGTATATATATTCACGTTTGTTTATACTTTAGCATTTTTCAAGCAAATCAAAGTTTCGAAACCTCTAATATTAGAATAAAATATAAAATATAAATATAAGTTATATATTAAAAAATTGATATATAAATATATAGTAAAAATAATATAATAAATTTTACCTTTAGTTATTATTATTAAAATAAAAAAATCAATCACCTATCTATCACATACTCTTAATATTAAGAGAATCCTTCAAACTTATTTCTTACTTAATTTTATGGAGGCTAGATTAAGGATCCTTTTTATCTTAGACAAAATTTTTATATTTTTTTATTATAACAAAATAAAAAATTATTATTAAAATTTTAATATTATTTCATAAAAATCTTTTGTATCTCACAACAATATTAGATATAACGTTGGTTGTCATGTTACTGTTAAATTTAAATTATTATAATACATGGCTTGCAGGCTTCAACAAAGCGACACGTCTCACCCAAAAAAACACAGAGCGACACATGGACCGTACTCATCCTCACGGTGCTCACGGCCTATAGACCGACGGGTGGACCGCTCAGGCATGTGCCTTGAGGATTATTGCTTTCGGAGGTGCAGAGTACGTCAAAAGAGAAGGCTGAGAGATGCGTCATTTCATAACTCTCCAACCTAGACAGACTGCAACACTAGCGCCCTAGAATTCAACACTACCGGCCAGCTAGAGAAAAATTTAAAGCATTCTTTTTCCCAAGGCCACGGAAAAGGAGAAAGAAAGAAAGAAAAATAATTAATGAAGTGTTTAAGTTATTCCGCAGTTCCTATTTCGTTTTCGCTTTGGGGGCAAAGGATGGGGTGATCTCTTTACCAAATTCGTGCAAGCAAGCAACAGTTTTCATTGATTTGGAGAGCAGGCGCCGGTCCAGTCCATAGGCATCCTTGCCTGTGGATGGTAGGTTTTGGCACGGTATAAACCTAATCCTTAAAAATGGGCATAAATGTAAGAATTCGTGCATGTTTAATTTATCAAATATATTAATTACATAAATTTTAGATATTTATATAAAATTTTAAAAAAATTAATATAATATTTTTAAATAATTTTTATATAAAATTTTAATTATTATAGATACTATGCGGATTCATCCGATCCACAATCTATATAAATTAAGAAATATTATAATATTAATTTATTATAAATTAATTTTAAATTGATCATAATACTTATAATATATATTAGATAGGTTTTAAATATTTATATGAAATCAATAATTTGATAACATCGTTTTCATAAATTATTATAATAAATAAATGCGTGTTCTTCTTTCAATTGTCGGCACGTTGTATAACAGTTTAGGGATAAATTTATAGCAAATTTGGTACATTATTTTATATTTGTTCTACGGTAAACTATTCACGGCATTTACCGATCTCCTCATTTAATATGCTTGCGTTATGCTTTCCGTTTGCATCGTACGCATCGCGGAATCAACTTATGAAGCTAGAAGTGCGTTGTATTTTATCTTTTACCTCTTTCCTATACATAAATATATAGATACATAAACACACGCATCCGTTAAGAATGCAAGGGATGGAACCCAGCCACCTCATCCAAACTTGCTTTTACCTTTTCCACCACAGCTCTCTTTGTCACCAACTGCATCAATAGGGTTTATGATCCTTAGAATATTAACCGGGCTTTGGATTTTAACGGCTCTATTGTTGGTCCCCTGCATGTCTATATCAACCGCACTATAAGATCAATATCATAACTATTTTTATTTATCATTGTGATGTTATCTTGATTGAGAATAATGAAATTGTCGCATGCAATCTAATAAATGATCTCAAGCATATCTTTGTGGTGAAAGATCTAGGATCTCACCATTATATTTTGAATTTACAGGGTCATCTCACTTTCAATTACTTGTATCATTATACCATGCATCTCTTACCGATAATTAAAGTAGGCAATGAAAAGCATGCCCATTTTCAAGTTCTTTTTTAGAACAAACCATCCAACTTTGATAGATCATTTCAAGGTGTTGTTTCTCATAGATTATTGTAAGCGCACCACAATATCTCACCTTATCCAAATTGCAAATCTCTTTTATTAAGGCGAATGAACATATGTAACATTCGTTAGGGCACACATGATGATGAACTTTCCTTACAATTTATGGCCCAATGGTGATGTTTGACATGTCACTGCAATACTAGCTAATCAAGTGGTTCTTCAAATGACAATCAATTTTATTTGTTGGCTAAAATTCAGCTTGTTGAAGTGTTGCTGCGTTATATACTCTTTCTTGCTCCCTCACTAGCTGGTAGAATTTTGATCCCTAGCTTGCACAACAATTGAGATATCTTGAACTCCATGCTCTTTTCAAAGATTTGGGTATTCTTCTTGGGACTCTACCTTTGATATGATGTGATAACCTCATGTCCCCAATCTTATTGCCAAACTAGGTGGACTAAATATTAGGATTAGTAGTGCTCCCAAGCCTTGGAAGGCTATTGGAGGAGTCAGAGTGTTGGCTCCAGGAGAGTACGATAGGTGTGATCCTAGAACTAGGTTCGGTTTGGATCTAGGATGGAGGTTCAGTCCTCCACGATCATGAGACCCTGGTTTCGATCTCATGGGAGGGCTACTTAGAGTTTGGCCCAGGTTTGGGTTCATGAGATTGAGTGCATGATCAGACGATGGGTGTACATGAATTTGGATGAGTGCATTCGGACCGGGTTAGCCCAGAAAGTTTTTTATGGGTTAGAATTTCGATCTATATATAGGTATATATATACATGTATATTATAAATCTAAGAGAATAGAGATCATTGTAGCAGTTTTCTCCCACATCTCTTCCTACTCTCTCAAGTATCTTCACATGCTAAGGTGCCCTAAGGGGTGCGCCTCCAAGCTTGAAGGAAGGAGGCACGCCCCACTATTTCTTCAGCCTCAATAACATCAAGAGATCTTGCGCATCATTTGGTATCAGAGCCAGGTTGACGAGAAGGCATGAAGATCAAGATCTAATGCAGGTACGAGATTTAGATTCAATGAAAGAATGCACAAAAAAAAATATTTTGGGGGCTAGCAGGCCCCCCTTTCTTCCCGGGCTTAGCAGCCGCGAACCGATGCATGGAGGTGGGTTCCAACAAGTTGGTGGTTGATCACACTACTACAAAATAGGGCTACGACAGTGGTTCGTAACCGCTGCTATAGCTCAAAAAATCGCTACCAAAAGCTATGGCAGCGGTTCTCTAATCATTGCTATTGCAGTCGTCGCCGTAGCTTTATGACAGTGATTGTTGCAGCGATTATTTGAACCACTGTCATAGATAGCCAATTGTAGCAGTTTATAAACTGCTGCAATAGATCAACCTATAGCAGCGGTTATGTAACTGCTGCCATAGGTTATCTATAGCAGTGGTTACATAACCACTGTCATAGGTAATCTATAGTAGTGATTTCTTAACCACTGTCATAGGTCATCATTTGCATCAAAAATTTATGGCAGTGGTTAGCATGGATATGGCAGCAGTTATAAAATCACTGTCATAGATCTTGAATAATTAAAAAAATTAAAATTATTTTTTAATATATTTTATCTGATAAATATAGATATATAATATAAAAAAATATAATAAACATAAAAATTATTCTAAAATGCTAAAATTTTATTATCGAATAAAATTTATTATAATATTTTTTTTAAAAAATAAAATACATCAAAAGTTGTCTAAATCTACATCATCATCATCATCGAAAGTCAGAGTCGGAGCCGGAGCTGGAGTTGGAATGCGGATCAACATATCCTCGAAGTTCGTGACTCTAAAATGCATGCTGAGCATCGACATCATGTCTCTCATGATGTCCTTCAAATGAAATGCATGCTCCTCAGTTCGATTTGCCCACGTCGCAGCATGATCTGCCCGTGCCAATGCCTCCTCAAGCTTGTCCCGACTGATGACATCAAAAATCTGTAAGAAGATGCTCGCCTTAAATCAGTAGCTCATCGGTATGTGTCTGGACCTGCATCGAATCCTCCCAGAGTGCTCAGGCCCCAAGACATGAGATAGATGGACATGGAGCCCAGAGGTATTCGGGCCCTCGCTCGCGAGTGCATCTAACTGATCCTATAATTATAAATTAAAATAAAATTTTATAAGAAATGCTATAATACTAATCATATATACTAATATATTTAATACTTATAAAAATACATCCGATCGCAACGTTCATCGGTCTGTCCGTGTTGTTCGTGCAGCTGGATCGAAAGATCTCGCTACGGTTGGACATCACTCCATCTCTCATCAGCTATAATAAAGAATAAATTTATCAAAAAGATGATAAAAATAGGAATTTAATTTATCTAGTAAGATTTAGAATTAATTATCTCTCTATGTATACGACTGGCCATAGACTCGCGGTCTAGAGTGTATGTATACTCTTAGGCTGCACGGTTCTCTCAGTTCTGATGGAAGATAGCCCAATAAGTATTCAAATAAATAATAAATATTTAAATAAAATTTTAAGTATATTAAAAAATTTAAAAGTTAGAAATTTTATCTCGAACTCCTGGCTCCTCCAGTATCTAACCATCCTCTTCCACTGACTCGGAGGATAGTCCTGTATCCAGAAAACAAGCTCCTCCGAAGTGTCTCATCGGTGCTCGAGCCATCCTCTATGGAGCTTGATCTTGTAACCCCAATACAACTCCTCGATCTTTCTCAGTCGGACATCTCGAGTCCTCTCGTGATTGAAAAAGTCATACCTCTTCTGCATAAAGTTATTAAAAATTATTTATAAAATTATTCTAATCAAATATATATAGTGTAAACATATAAAATGCATAAATATAACTAAGATACACGTACTTACTCATATCTCCTCCTATATCCAATCCCTGACGGCAGCATCCATCAAATGCCAGTCTCTGGGCTCTACGGAAGTGTTGTCCGACCGCCTCACAAGCACTCCAAAAGGAATGCATCTCCCATGCAGTCTCCCCTATCGACCTCTCCTCAATATCGTAATAGACCATCACTTGATGCTGACAGTTTCACACGTGTGCCATACGTGTGGAACTACGAAATGTCCAGTTGAATGATGCACCTACAATACAAATATGTTATGCAAATATATAAGTGTACAAGTACTATATAAAAAATAAAGTTATGCTAATATAATAAAAACGTACACTCAGATGCCTACGTAGTAGCATGTGTCTCAGATATGGATGATGGTAGAGACTCAGCTATCGGTAGAGTAGATGTCGCTGGTGGAGTAGATGCTGTTGGTGGAGTAGATGCCTGTGGAGGTCCCTGAGCAGTCGATGTCAAGGTGGATGGAGTATGCTCTGACTGCTCCTCGAATACCAAACTGCGTGTAACCCACCGAGGGGTAGGAGTGAAAGTTAGATGGCATTTCGGTGCCATCATCATTTGCAATATTAATGAACATTAATCAATATAACATGTTGAATAATAATATTAGTATAGTGTCAATAAAGCTTCACCATCTTTTCACATCTAGTATACAACAGAACATTAGCATCCTTCATCAACTTAAGGACCTTCTCCACATCCTTACTGTTTGTCATTCGATCAATCATAGGATCAGACATAGACGTAGATGCATCGTCATTATGGCCAACAAATAAAAATATCACTAACCATTTGTTCCACTCTCTCTTTAGGTTGATCGCCTTCTTGCGGCCTGCCCTCATCATATTGGTCCTAACAAATTTCATAATCAACTTTAAAGCCATAAATAGTGAGGTGATCATTGACATCATGACGAGGTAGCTACGGTCCATCCATACACTTTTTACAAAAATATCGGATTAGTCCATGATTTCCAAATTTTTCTGTAGCATAATCAAAAAAATTTTAAAGTCCAACCTCATATTCTAGCAAGAACCTACTAAACTTCATCCATCCCTTATCCATTTTAAAAATAATGATACTACAAGTAAATCATATATGGAACTCAGAAAGAAGAATAAAGTAGATGATGGTGGCACCTTAGGACTTAAAGTTGGAATCTTAGAGAGACATATCAAATTTTATTCACTCAAAAGCCGAGCCGGCTCCGTGCCTGAAATATCTGGCTCGAGTCCTCCCCAGTCGGCTCGATCACGGCACGAGCTGGCTTGACCGCATATCCGAGTTGGCTCGATTGTGTGCCATCCCCTCGATCACTCCCTCTCTTCCTCTCTCGATCTCTCTCGCCAGCGATGGCAGTGAGGCAGAATCCCATCCTCTCAACTTTTTCATCTCTCGATGTTTCTCTCCCGATCTTCCTCATCGATGAGGTCGGACCCCATCCCTCCCTCTCTCACTCTCTCGATCTCCCTCGCTAGTAAGATCGGACCCCATCCCTTCCAGTGATGCCGACGAGGTCGGACCCCCTTCATCGCTCTCTCGCTCTCTCGATCTCCCACTCTTCCTCTCTCGATCTTCCTCATCGGTGAGGTCAGACCCCCTCCCTCCTAATAATGGCAGTGAGATCGAATCCCCTCCCTTCTAATGATGGCGGCAAGGTTGGATCCCTTCCTTCCTCTCTTCCTCTCTCAATCTCCCTCGCCGCCGCCGACGACGAGGCCAGACCCCCTCCCTCCCTCCTTCCCACTCTCGATCTTCCTTGCCGACGGTCGATGAGCGACCGACCCTCCCTCCCTCAATCTGTCGGTCTCCCTCTTAGTCTCTCTAATTTTTAGTTTTGGATTTTGAAATCGGGTCCAACCTTCCGAAATTCATTAGGATTCAGGTCTGGTACTTCAAGTACATACCCATTGGATATTCGGGTTTGGATTCAGTTCTAGTAATTAAAATTAGGTCTGGATCTGAATATCCAAGTTTCGATCCGAACTTAATCCATTGACAGATCTAGTCCACAACCATCGACATGGCACAGCCCAAGGCTACCGCTATGGTATGACCCAAAAACTATGGCATGCAGATAATTATAATATTTATAATAAATATTTATAATATTTATTATAAATATTTTATAAATTATTAAAAATATATATGATTAATAAATAATACTATAAAATTAAAAAAAATATACCTATGGCTATAGAGAGCGGATCGCATCGAAAGCTCCGAGGATCATCGGTGATGAAACTAAAGGAGGATAATGGCACTAGAGGTAACCTACGAAATAAAAGTATTGGTGTAGAATCTGGTTGATGTTGGTTCAAGCTACAGTGGAGGAGGACGAGATCGCCGTTGGTGATATGCAAAATAAAGTTTCATCCAGAGTCAGTGGTGGTGGCTCTGGTAGAACCTTTAGACGATCAAGTCAGCTCTTCTGATCAATAAAAATGGAGTGCTCAAGAAAATATTCAGCAGAGTTTTGAAAAAGAGAAGAGAGCTTAGAGAAAATGTATCTAGAGGATCCTTTTTTATAGACGAAGCTTAATTAATGGTGACAGCTATACCATCCGGTAGTGGGCCGCTCAAAGCCACGTGAGATTCGATATGGAGAGAAAGATATCGTCAGACTGATAGTGATAGCCATACCATTCGATAGCTGGCCGCTCAAGATTTGATGGAGTCTGTTATGGAGGGGGTGCCGCCTATAGCGTCGATCATTCATCGAGATTTAATAGCCATAGTTTGGAGGAAGCATATATTGGTTGAAGAAGAACTTTGACATCTGGAGGGGATCACCCAGGAGCAATCCACTGGAGAAATTCGATCGAAGTTTGGAAAGAGTTCGGAAAGAGTTAGAAGGAGAAGTTCGGAAAGAGTTCGATCAAAGAAGAAGTTTGAAAGAAGTTTAGCTCCTACAGAAATATGACTGAAGAAGGAGTCCGAAAGGTATTCGACTCCTGCTGAAACTTGACTGATGGAGGAATTCGGAAGGAGTTCGGCTCCTATAAAAACTTGACTGAAGAAGGAATTCGAAAGAAGTTCGGCTGCTAGGGGAGTTCGGCTGGAGCTCGACCACTGAGGAGTTCGATCGGTTGAAGGAGTTCGGCTAAGGTTTAGTCGCTGAGAAGTTCGGCTGCTGGAGGAAGAACTTTTGATTGATGCTTTTTCGTAATTATTGATTGTATTAGGCTAAGCATCAGACTGGACTTCGATGGTAGTAAAATTTATCCCCAACAATAGTCCTCCCACTTTCAAGTTCGAAATTTGAAGAAAGAAAGTATAAAAAAGACGACTGTCGAAGTTTTTTTTTGGGCTCTACACCATTGAGATTGAAGCTCGGAGAAAGATCTTATCTCTAGTCGAGGTTGATATTGAAGTTGAAGCTCGGAAGAGATCTTATCTCCAACCAAGATTGACGTTGAACTTGAAGCTTGGAGGAGATCTTATCTCCAACCGAGGTTAAAGTTGAAGTTAAAGTTGAAACTCGGAGGAGATCCTATTTTCATCCAAGGTTGAAGGAGATCTTATCTTCTATTGATATAGAAGCTCGGAGGAGATCTTATCTTCAGTCAAGATTGAAGAAGATTTTATCTTCTGTTGACGTAGACGTTGAAGCTCGAAGAAGATCTTATCTTCAGCCGAGGTTGATTGAAGCTCAGGAGAGATCTTATCTCCAACCGAGATTGAAGAAGATCTTATCTCCTGTTGATGTAGAAGCTCGAGGGAGATCTTATCTCTAGCCGAGATTGAAGGAGATCTTATCTCCTGTTGACGTAGACATTAGAGCTCGAGGGAGATCTTATCTCCAGCTGAGGTTGAAGAAGATCTTATCTCCTGTTGATGTAGATATTGAAGCTCGGAGGAGATCTTATCTCCAATCGAGGTTGAAGAAGATCTTATTTTCTATTGAGATTGACGTTGAAGCTCGGAGGAGATCTTATCTCTAACCGAGATTGAATAAGATCTTATCTCCTCTTGATGTAGAAGCTCGGAGGAGATCTTATCTCCAGTCAAGGTTGAAGGAGATTTTATCTCCTATTGACGTAGATATTGGAACTCGAGGGAGACCTTATCTTCAGCCGATGATGAATGAGATCTTATCTTCTGTTGATGAAGAAGCTTGAGGGAGATCTTATCTCCAACCGAGGTTGAAGGAGATCTTATCTCCTGTTGACATAGACATTGAAGCTCGGAGGAGATCTTATCTCCAACCGAGGTTGAAGGAGATCTTATTTTCTATTGATGTAGACGTTGAAGCTTGAAGAAAATCTTATCTCCAATCGAGGTTGAAGAGAATCTTATCTCCTGTTGAGATTGATATTGAAGCTCGGAAGAGATCTTATCTCCAACCGAGGTTGAAGGATATCTTATCTCCTATTGATGTAGAAGCTCGGAGGAGATCTTATCTTCAATCGAGGTTGAAGGAGATCTTATCTCCTATTGACGTAAATATTGGAGGTTGGAGGAGATCTTATCTTCAATCAAGATTGAAGGAGATCTTATCTCCTATTGATGAAGAAGCTCGGAGGAGATCATATCTCCAGTCAAGATTGAAGGAGATCTTATCTCTTATTGATGTAGAAGCTTGGGGTATATCTTATCTTCAGTCGAGATTGAAGAAGATCTTATCTTCTGTTGACGTAGATGTTGAAGCTCAGTGAAGATCTTATCTATAGCCAAGGTTGAAGGAGATCTTATCTCCTATTGATGTAAACGTTGAAGCTCGAGAGAGATCTTATCTCCAACCGAGATTGAAGAAGATCTTATCTCCTATTGAGGTTGACATTGAAGCTCGGAGGAGATCTTATCTCCAGCCGAGGTTGAGGAAGATCTTATCTCCTATTGATGTAGAAGCTCAAGAAGAGATCTTATCTCCAACCAAGGTTGAAGGAGATCTTATCTTTTATTGACGTAGACGTTGAAGCTCGAGAAAGATCTTATCTCTAGTCGAGGTTGAAGGAGATCTTATCTCCTATTGACGAAGAAGCTCGGAAGAGATCTTATCTCCAGTCGAGGTTGAAGAAGATCTTATCTCCTATTGACATAGATGTTGGAGCTCGAAGAAGATCTTATCTCCAACTGAGGTTGAAGGAGATCTTATCTCCTATTGATGTAGATTTGAAGCTCAGAGGAGATCTTATCTCCAACCGAGGTAAAGAAGATCTTATCTCTTATTGATGTTGAAGCTCGAAGGAGATCTTATCTCTAGTCGAGGTTGAAGAAGATCTTATCTCCTATTGACGTAGACATTGGAAGCTCAGGGGAGATCTTATCTCCAACCGAGGTTGAAGAAGATCTTATCTTCTATTGACGAAGAAGCTCGAGAAGAGATCTTATCTCCAGCCGAGGTTGAAGAAGATCTTATCTCCTATTGATATAGAAGCTCGAGGAGAGATCTTATCTCCAGCCGAGGTTGAAGGAGATCTTATCTTCCTGTTGACATAGACGTTGGAGCTCGGAGGAGATCTTATCTCCATCCGAGGTTGAAGGAGATCTTATCTCCTATTGATGAAGAAGCTCGAAGGAGATCGTATCTCCAATCGAGGTTGATGGGGATCTTATCTTCTGTTGATGTAGACGTTGAAGCTCGGAGGAGATCTTATCTTCAACCGAGGTTGAAGAAGATCTTTCTTCTATTGACGTAGATATTAAACTCAGGAAAGATCTTATCTCCAGCCGAGTTGAAGGAGATCTTTCTTTTATTGACGAAGATCTTATCTCCAGCCAAGGTTGAAGAAGATCTTATCTCCTGTTGATGTAGAAGCTCGAAGAAGATCTTATCTCCAACCGAGGATGAAGAAGATCTTATCTCTTATTGACGTAGACGTTGGAGCTCGGGAAAGATCTTATCTTCAATCGAGATTGAAGGAGATCTTGTTTTCTATTGATGAAGAAGCTCGAAAGAGATCTTATCTCCAGTCGAGATTGAACGAGATCTTATCTCTGTTGATGTAGACGTTGAAGGTTGGGAGAGATCTTATCTCCAGCCGAGGTTGAAGGAGATCTTATCTTCTGTTGATGAAGAAGCTCGGGGGAGATCTTATCTCCAATCATGGTTGAGGAAGATCTTATCTTCTATTGATGTAGAAGTTTGGAGGAAATCTTATCTCCAGTAGAGGTTGAAGGAGATCTTATCTCCTATTGATGTAGAAGCTCGAGGGAGATCTTATCTCCTATCGAGGTTGAAGGAGATCTTATCTTCTATTGTTGTCGGGCATAATGGGACCGTCGTCGGAGCTTTTCCTCTTATCCCATCTAAAATGAATGCGGCCTTCAGCTTTGCTCATGTTAGGATGAGGTTCTCCTTCTATTCCTAATGGGCTATGAGGACACATAAGGGCTATTGTCAGGGCCTCTCTCCCCATCTCATCTAAATTGAACGAGGTCTTCGACTTTGCTTGCGTTAGGACGAGGTTCTCCTTCCTGTTCCTAATGGACTGTGGGGGTACATAAGGACCGTTGTCAGGGCCTCTCCTCCTATCTCATCTAAAATGAACGAGGTCTTCGACTTTGCTAGCATTAGGATGAGGTTCTCCTTCTCTTCCTAACGGGCTATGGGGGCACATAAGGGCCATTGTCAGGGTCTCTCCTTCCATCTCATCTAAAATGAACGAGATCTTCGATTTGCTCATGTTAGGATGAGGTTCTCCTTATGTTCCTAACATGGCCATTATTGATTGCTTCTTTTCTATCATCAGATAGTTTTTGCATCGAGAAACAATAATGTTGAAATGAAGAAGTTTTATTGAAAGAAAATTATGAGCAGTACATTCTCAGATTTCTAAGTCTCAAGATCGTGGGAGCATTGTTCCTTCGAGCTTCTTCAGGCGATAAGTTTTGGACCAGACGACCCCCTCTATTTCATATAGATCTTTCCAATTTGGGGCAAGCTTCTCCTGGTTCTGAGGCTGAGAGATGGTGGCTCACCGAAGTATTAAGCCCTCCAGAGATGCATTGATGATGTTGGAAGGTGGCCAATCTCCTTATTATTCCTTCATCATTGGTGGTTCTAGCTGCAGTAGCGCCATTGGTTTGCTTCAGGCCGACGTCTGTGGAGCATTGAGGGGGGACATAGTTGTGAAACCTTCAGGATGAAGAATTTCTTCGCACCTTTCTATCAGAGCTTCTTTGATGATGAGCTCGAGAAAAAGTTTGGCCTTGCTTGTGCTCGGGGGAGAGTTCGTGAGCATGGTCGAACTTCATTCGACCCTCCATCAGTCATGGATTTGCTAGACTCGCCCACCTGCCGCTCTCCTACGGCTTCTTCATCATTCAACTTGAAGACTTCTTCCGTACGGACATATCTCTCGGCCCGAGCTAACAGATTGGTAAAATTTCTAAGGTACTTCTTCTCCAACCTCCAACACAGCAGCATTAAATCGGATGACATAAGCTCGGATGGATTCTTCCTCCTTTTACTTGACGTTCATCAGAAAATTTGAATCTCAGCGTGAACGTCGGCTGCTGATGAAGTGAGCCACAAACTGATGGCACATTTGGTCAAAGAAGAAGATCGTATCCGACTTTAACACCGAGTACCAATTTTTTGTTGCTCCCTCTAAGGTAGATAGAAAAATTCGATATAATATAGCATCTGGTGCACTATAGAGCAGCATCATTGTTCGAAAGGCTTTCAGATGATCGATCGGATTGGAGGTTTCATCGTAGCTTTCAAATTGGAGAAGCTTGAAGTTCGACAGAATGGACTTTTGCATAATTTGGAGAGAGAAAGAAAGATCGGTACGAATGTCATCATGGTGAACTGGGACGACGTGGTTGAGCTCCTCAATCCGTCGATCCATTCTCTACAGTTTTTGATCGAGGACGTCAACTCTATTGCAAGTCCTGAAAGGCTTTTGACCATAGATGGGGAAGGTCCCTTCCAGAGAAGAATCATGATCCAAGCAAGGATCCTCTGCTCTCGTTTTCTCCTTCATAGAGGCGATGGGTATGCTAGCCCAAGTGCTCTTCTTTGGAATTGATTTTTAACATCCCGACAGTGGGTTTCCTGATGAAATCGCCACCGAAGGCTGCCGCATGACTTGCACCATTTCGATGAGGCCCTGAATCTGCTACATCAGTAGGTTAAACTGCTCTAGATCTACCATGACTGTCGTTGGAGGAGGTGGTTGAAGCATCGATGATGGAGCAAAACTAGATGGATCTGGCTCAGATCTGATCACAGAAATAGTAGATCTTCGGATAGTCACCTTCTTTGGAGGCATTTCTTGGAATTGAGGAAGATGGTGGAGATGAATCTTGAAGAAGATGGTCGGCAGAGTCAACTGAGTACTCCTTTAAGAACAACAGTACCTTAAGAACTGAGGGCCCTCCTTCTAGTGCTAATTCTGTTGGTGTAGAATCTGATTGACGTCGAATCAAACTGAAGTAGAGGAGGATGAGGTCGCCATCGATGACCTACAAAATAAAATCCTGTTCGGAGTCAGTGGTGGTGGCTTCGGTAGGACCCTCCAATGATCAAGTCAGCTCTTCTGGTCAACAGAAATGGAGTACTCAGAAAAGAGTTTGACAAAATTTTGGAAAGAAAAAGAGAGCGTAGAGAAAACGTATATGAAGGATTCCTTTTTATAGACGGAGCTTGATTGATGATGACGGCCATACTATCCGGTAGTGGGCTGCTCGGAACTGCATGAGGTTCGGTATGGAGAGGAAGGTATCGTCAGACTGACAGTGACAGCCATACAGTCCGATAGTAGGCCGCTCAAGGTCTGATGGAGTCTGTCATAAAGGAAGGTGCTGTCTGTAGCATTGTCTATAGCAAATTAATGGCGATCATTCATAGAGATTTAATAGTCATAGTTCAGATGAAGCAGATGTTGGTTGGTGAAGAACTTCGATATATATCAATTCTAGAGGAGTTCGGACTCCTAAAGGAAATACGTTTGGAAGGGATCAATCAGGAGCAATTCGCTGGAGGAATTCGACTGAAGAAGAAGTCTGGAAGGAGTTTTACTCCTGAAGGAGTTTGATCGAAGGAGAAGTTTGAAAGAAGTTCGGCTCCTACAGAAACTTGACTGAAAAAGAAGTCCGAAAGGAGTTCGGCTCCTTTAGAAACTTGACTGATGGAGAGTTCGAAAGAAGTTCGGCCCCTGTAGAAACTTGACTGAAGAAGAGATCCGAAAGAAATTCGATCACTGGGGGAGTTCGATTGGGGCTCGATCGCTGAGGAGTTCGACCGGCTGAAGGAGTTCGGCTAAGGTTTGGCCACTGAGGAGTTCGGTTGGAGTTCGACCATTGGAGGAAGAATTTTTGATTGAAGCTCTTTTGTGATTATCGATTGCATTAGGCTAAGCATCAGACTAGACTTTGATGGGAGCGGGATTTATCCCTAATAATAGTTCTTCCACTCTTAAGTTTGAAATTCGAAAGAAGGGAGTATAAAAAAGATGATAGCCGAAGTTCTTTTCAGGGCTCTACACCATTGAGGTTGAAGCTCGGAGGAAGATCTTATCTCCAGTCGAGATTGATGTTAAAGTTGAAGCTCGAAGGAAGATCTTATCTCTGATATCGTTATCATGATCAATTTAGTATGGAATGATTTTGATCGTTAAATTAGAAACAAGCGATCAAAGGATTAAATGACATCCGATTATGAGATAATTTTTTAATTAAATGATCTTTATTATAATTTCAAATATTTTATACGACGATGATAGTAAAATTTAAATCATTTTCATATAAACTGTTAATATTAAGCAGATATTGTAAAAGTACGAGCATAACAATCAGTAAAGTTTTGGAATGGTTATCAGAAGACGTATAGTTTTAGATCGTTCTTCATCTCATGAGTTAAATTTTATAATCACCATTATAAAAAATAATTAAAATAGTAGCCAAGATTATTTATAAAAAAATTATCTCATAATCGGACATCATTTGGTCCTTTGATCACTCATTTATCATTTAACGATCGAAACTAATCAATACTAAATTGATCAAGATATGATATCCGATTGAAGTAAAATTTTGATAATATGCTACAAACATCACCGAGATCGTCGTTGTAGGTTTTTGGATCCATCGGAGGTCTCTATCTATCAGATCATCGCATCATCATTCGTGATCATTGAAATCAAATTTTTCTGATCGATAAAGCTAGGGTAATCGAATCGAGGCAATCTTTTGCGATGATACTTTAATGATAATTATTTAGATAATGAATAATAAAGATGAATATTAAATTTTAAAATTATATAATATTTAAAATATATATATATAGCAGCGGTTATAATTAATCATTGTCATAAATAAATTTATAGCAATGATTCCTACTAATCGCTGCTATAGGTCGACCTATAGCAGTGATTATAATGAACCGCTGCTATAGGTACGATCTATTGTAGCGATTTTTTGTAACCACTGTCATAGGTCTGATCTATAAATAAAAATCAGATCTATAGCAGCGGTTAACGAAAATCGTTGTCATAAAATTTATGGCAGTGATTTCGAAAATCGCTATCATAGATCCTTTTTATAGTAGTGTCAGGCATGCGAAGGAGATTCCACGGGTGGTCCGGTGGCACTCGCGGGTAGGATAGCCAAGATCCGAAGAGGGGATAGTAGAGATCCGATCCTTTTCTTCTTCTTCGGTGGGAATGTTGTAGGACAGAGGTGGCTTCGACTCCGACGGTGGCATCCAGGCAGTGGCCCGACCAAATTGGTGGCGACGGCTAGTGGAACGCGGGTGTAGGCGAGCATGCAGTGGAGAGCCGGCTCGAGGTGCATGGATCCGATGATGGAGTGCCCAGATCTAGCGGTGGTGCATGGATCCAAGTCAACGGTGGTGGCATATGAACATCCAATCATGGACACTTCTAGATCTGACGGTGGTCGCATGGGCGGAGGTTGGTTGGCTGTCATCCATGGAGGCAGACGGTCGATGTTCTGGTTTGATTTTAGATGGGACAAAGACTGAAGGAGCCACAGCGGTGGTCTGGCGGTGGCGGCGCCCGAGCATGGTCGGTGGCTGGCGGTCGGCTGTTCTTTGATTTGGTTGAAACGAAGAGGAAGGTGCCACGATGGAGATCCGACGGTCGCACGGGCTGAGCTCGACTAGCAACAGTGAGTCGTCATGGTAGCAGGTTCTTTTTTTTTGGATGGGAGGAGGAGCCAAAGGAAGAAAGCCTAGAAGGTTTTAGGAGAGGGAAAAAAAACAAAACAAACCAAAGGATTTTGGGGCTTTTATTTTTTATTTTCTCTCTATTGTTCGTGATTGTTCTTGTAAATGTAGCTTTGCTTGGTGTTAAAAATAAAAATATGCGAAGGATGGATTGCTAGGGATATTTTATTTGGCATGTCAGAGGAGAGATTACTCAAGAGCTCAGGATCGAGGTAGAGTTGAAAAAGCAACTATTCAGTCTGATGGAAGGCTGTGAATAGTAGTTGGGATGCATTCAATGGTGTGATCGTTTAGAATCTTAAGAATGATGGAGATAGATGATCTATGAAGATCCAGTAGGTTAGAGCTGGACAGTTGTAGAGCGGCACAGAGACCAGACAGGGAGCATGGGAGTATTGCAATAGCATTATCCTAAAGGCATAGGAACTGAGAGAGGCTTGGCGATACAGCAGTCGAGGAGGGTATCTCAGCAGAGAGTGTCAGGAGCTTCTCAGGAAGATCGAAAGCAGGTCTCAGGAAGAGATAAGAGGTCTCAGAAAGTGCCAGGAGGTCTCTAGTAGTCGGGAGTATCATGGATCAGATTTTTTCTGTAGGAGCACTAGGGAGAGTCGTGATTTCGGTGGAAGATGTTCCTCCGGACGCAACTGAAGCGATGGTTGGTGCTAGGGATAGAAGAGGAGAAGTTTTAGGATGAAATTTTTTAGGATTCAGTCGCTGGATTTATAGGAGTTGGATGAGCTCCTAGAGGTTTTGAAGGTGCCCATTGGTTGTGGAGGAATTCGAGATGGCTTCGGAGAGGTTCGCGGAGTGCAAAGAATCCGAAGGAGCAGCGATGGTATATGAGGTACAATGACAGGCCCAGCAGTACAGCATTGGATGGTTAGCTTCGGATGACTCGATGATAAAGTCAAATTCTTCAGTGGCATTAGATGGACTTTGGATTAGGTGGAGCTCTAGAGTGGTGGCTTCATAGGTGAAGCTCCGGAGTGGTGGCTTCACAAGTAGAGCTCTAGAGAGGTGGCTTCACAGGTGGAGAAAAAATTTGGCATGAGTTCAGAGCGCCGATGATGCATAGTTTCAGATGGAGCGGTATGTGCAGATGGATAGGCATAGCTCTGAGAATGGTACAGCATGTGCTAGCACAAAAATGCTGTAGATTTTTCAAAAAAGTTCAGAAAAGATGATGCAGCAGCCAAGTAGAAGGGATCCTATAATTTCAGGATGGTGCGAAGGAACAAACCAGGTCTTCAGCTTAGAAGACGATCATCCCAAAGATCTCCTGGTGCACAATAGCTGAAGATGATTGGCAGAGGCGTTAGAGTTTGCACAGAAAGCTATCTGGATGTGCAGTGGAGCATAGATCGGTGTTGCAGCCACGAGATCAGAGCAGAAGGACATCAATTCGAGGCCAAAAAGTGCGGTGGAGCACAAGTATCAGGGGTTGTGGAGTATAGGTCAGTGTTGCCACTAAGGAGGCAAGATGGCTTCGACGGAACGATGTCAGCTCAGGAGGCAGTAGGATGGTGCAGATGGTTCACGCCGGATTTGTCAAGGTTTGGGGGTATCAAGATGGAGATTGTTAGGATTAGTAGTGCTTCCAAGCCTTGGAAAGCTACTGGAGGAGTTAGAGTATTGGCTCCGAAAGACTAGAACAGGTATGGTTCTAGTGCTAGGAACGGTTTGGTCCTAAGATGGAGGTTCAATCTTCTACGGTCATGAGGTCCTGGTTTGAATCTTATGGGGGGCTTCTCAGAGTTTGGATTAGGTTTGGATCCATAGGATTGAGTGCATGATTTGACCATGGGTGTACATGGATTTGGGTGAGTGCATTCGGATTGGGTTAGCCCAGAAAGTTTTTTACGGATTAAGATTTCAGTCCATGTATATATATATATATATATATATATATACATGTATATTATAAACCCTAAAGAATAGGGATCATTGTAACCGTTTTCTTGCACATCTCTTCCTCCTCTCTCTGGTATCTTCACACGCTAAGGTATCCTAAGGGGGGCACCTCCAAGCTTGAAGAAAGAAGGTGTGGCCCACTATTCCTTCAGTCTCAATAACATTAAGAGATCTTGTGCATCACTAAAGAGACTAGTATTTTATTTGTGAAAATATTGTTTATCATGACCTTGATACAACGTTTGTTCGAAGTGCTGCTTAGATCATGTACCCAAAAGAAGAAAAAAACGTAGCGACTAGATGGCTCACATGGTGGTCTCTTTTTAGCACAGTTTGATAAGTTTAAGAGCAGCCTTTCATTGAGCTTCAAGGAATGCAACAAGCATCCAAATCAACTAAGAAGATATGAATAAGATTCCTTCGTATATGAAAGTCCCATCAATTATGCAATACAGGAAAGGTGTGATGCTTGTTTGAGATCCTTTAAAGCAATAGAGGGATTGGATGACAATGACTGCTGTCAATTATAATACATACCTATGAAATTATTGTGAGTTATCCTAAGATTCTATTTGTTCGTTTTAAAATGAGCAAAATGCTTTATTGTTTCGGCTTTTCATGTACTATGTTTTAAAGTGTTGAAGTTAATCGGGTTGCCCTAACCTAATTGGCCGGCTAATGTATGTCGCATCAATCTCGAACCATGATCAACATAAAATTGCCTCAACTACTTACTCAAATAAAGATAGAGGCATTTGTGGCAAATTATATATATATCTTTTTCTCCTATTCTTTTCTTCCTGTGAAAGCCTAAGTACTCGGCAATGACGGTTTGATCATGAAAGGTATCGAAACAGAGATCGAAGGAACAAAACTCGGCCATAACTGATGATGACATGTAGGGATGCAGGACAAAGTATATTACTTTATTTTGGATGTGATTTGGCTCATGATTACTTTGTATGTGAAGTATATAAAATTATGAGACGAACTTATAAAGTCGCTGAAGATCATTATCGGCCAACATGAATTGTTACATGAGATTGTTATTTGACAGTTTTAGTTCTATGTATAAAAAATAAATTATAATATAAATATTTTTTTGCCGGCAAATAAAATTAGTTTATCTTTAAATTATCCTTATTTTGATACCCATCTTCAAATCCTCCGCTTCTTAGTTTTCCAGTAGGATTTTAATTTATTGGCATGAGTAGCATTACAATATATCTATCGCATCGTCCTTTTTTTTTTTTTTTTTTGGTGAAATTCTTGAAAGTCAAATTTTCTGGACCGACGCTAATCTCATCATCATTTTTCTATTATCTTATTTCTAAATAATCTAATAAAGATGGTATGCTTATGCATAATTTAGCCATAAGATTTTTCTTCTCTCTTCTTACCACCACGTTAGGTATCTATTGACTGAACCTTTAAACGTTTAATATGAGAATTAGGAAAGCAATTGTCTATTGTAGATGAAAAAGAAACAAAAGTGACACCACCGTTTCTAAGTTTTCTTTCTATTTTATAGAATGGCCATTTTCATCTTCCTATTTTATAGCATGGTCATTTTTTTAATTTCTTTCAATTTTATAGCATAGCTAGTATACATATATACTTGTTGAATCATTTGTATCATACTAATCAATGAATATCAATTCCTTCAAGGTTTAATATGATATCAATCTTGAACACCTTTTTCTTGGATAGTATTGTGCCATTTTTACATCATTCCTGTTCTTGATTTTTTTAGCCTAGGCAAGTATTTTAACATCCTTCATGATGTCACAAGAGCAGAGTTCCTTAATGATAGGGGGAGTGATCTCCTTCCTCATTATTGTTGATTCCTCATATTATCTTCACTCATCTAATAATTCGAGAATAGTATTTGTTTTAGCCATTTTGACTGGAGATAACTATCCTACTTGAAAAAGTGCAATGCAAATAAAATAGGATTTGTTGACGAAAGTATTTTCAAACCTTATGCTGATTCACCTTATTTTGCGGCTTGGATAAAGTGTAACTCTATGGTTATATTGTGGTTGTTCAACACCATTGCTAGATATTTGCATGTCAGTATGGCATATGTTAATATTGCACATGATATATGGATGGATGTAGAGAAAATATTCTCACAAGATAACGTACCAAGAGTTCATCAGCTTAAGCATGATCTCTCTTACACCGTGCAAGAAGGGCTCTCGATCACAGCCTATTATTCAAAGCTTAAAGTCTTGTCGGACGAGTTGCACTTATATGACACTATTTATCTATATACATATGGGACTGGAAGGTCATTTGCTACAACAAAAAAAATAGAGAAGATCCACTAGTTTCTCATGGGATTAAATTTGAGTTTCAATATGGTATGATTGTAAATTCTTAATAGTGATCCATTATCCTCTTTAAGTAAAATTTTTTTCATAGTTGTGCAAGAAGAAAAGTAGCAGTCTATTGCTACTACACGACAACCTAATCATGAGACTATGGCTATGGCTGTGAAGACCACTTCTTCCATCACACATGATGCTGGTGTAATGTGTGATCATTGCCACATACCTTGCTATACAAAGGAGCGTTGTTTTGAGCTTATTAGCTACCTGCCAACATGGAGAACAAAAAAAAAAAAAGGCTTAAACCATGCTGGAAGACAAGGATGGAAACAATGAAGCAAGCAACATCCTACAAGAGCTTCAATTGTAACTATTTGTGAATCAAATGGTTCTTCAGAATATGCCGTATCACCTATTTCAGGCTTGAACTTGCAACAATACACTTGGTTGCTAAATTTTTTTAATGGTGTGCAACCCTCTTCTAGCCTAGCTTTGCATGCCACAGCTTTTACTCATGATCATTTCTAAAGTAAAATTTCTTCTTTCTTTATTACATGGATTATAGATAGTGGAGCATTATATCATATGATCCGGTCTTCCATCATCCTAAATTCGCATACTGCCATATCCTTTGATAGACTTATCAAGCTACTAAATGGTATGAGTCTTCCTATTTCATATGTTGATGAAGTGAAATTGCTTGGTGATATAACCCTTTGTAATATTCTTTATGTGCCGAATTTCACATGCAATCTGCTCTCAGTTACTAAATTGGCTTCTAATTTATCTTGCTGACTTTTGTATATTTCAAGACCTCGCCTCGAAGAAGTTGATTGGACTAGGTAGATAAAGGAATGGTATCTACCACTATCGATGTACATTAAACCTAACAGCTCCTTCAAGTATTATTTATCCTCTTTTAAATTTTGCTCATTATGATAAATTTTTTCTTCGACATTTAGCTTTCTTGGAGGCCTTCAGTTTTATAGATGAGCTAAAACATTTTTTACAGGCCATTAAAAATCCAAAGTAGCATAAGGCTATGGCAGCAGAGATTGCATCAATAGAAAAAAAATCAAATATAGACTTTAGTTGATTTACTATCTATGAAGAGCTATTGATTTCAAATTGGTGTATTGTATAAATTACAAGATAGATGGGTCGATTGATCGCTATAATGCATGACTGGTTGTTAAAGAATATACCCAAGCTGAAGGTCTTAACTACCATAAGACATTTGCATCTGTTGGGGATAAATCCCGCTCCCGCCAAAGTCAAGTTCGGTCCCAGCCTGATGTGGTCAATGCAGAAGAACTTCAGCGGACGCGTCCTAGCTGAACTACTACATCCGGCCGAGCTTCTCAGCGGCTGAGCCTCAGCCAAAGTCTTTCAACCAACCGAACTATCAAGCGGTCGAGCTTCAGACTTTTAGCGGCCGAACTCCTCAAGCAACCATTCTCTCAGCCGGCCGAGATCCTTCAGGCCCCTAGCGGCCGAACTCCTCAAGTAGCCGAACTACATATTGCTCGAGCCCCTTTGGACTCCGAGCGGTCGGGCTTCGGCCGAGACCCCGACGGCCGAGTTTGTTCCAACCCTCTTAGCGGCCGAGCTCCCCAAACTCCTGTCCAGCGGCCGAACTCCCCAGCATCCAGGCTCCGGGCCGAACTCCTTCGGACTCCCAGCGACCGGGCTTCAGTCAGACCCTTGCGGGAGCCGAACTTCCCCAAAACCTCCTCTCGGGCCGAGTTTCTACGGAAGCCGGACTCCCTATAGACTTCTTCAATGGACGAGCTTCTCAATGGCCAAACTCCTTATGATGGATTTCTGCAGGCAATCTCGCTACGGTTATACAACAATAACGATTGGCATTTATCAGCAATAACGATCGATATTTATCAGCAATAACGATCGACAATAACGACCGACATTGATCAGGATGGTTACAACAAGCTCCCTCTATAAAAAGGACCCTCCGGATACCTTTACGCCAGGTTCTGAAAACCCTTTTTTCTTCTTCTATACTCTACCGAGCATTCCATTCCTGTTGACGGGAACTGACTAGAGCGTCGGAGGGTCTTGCCGGAGCCACCCCCATTGGCTCTGAGCCAGACTTTATTTTGCAGGTCCCCGTAGGCGACCTCATCGGCGTCAACTTCGGCGGACTCCAGCGACGACGAATTTTTGCGTCAACAGATTGGCGCTAGAAGGAGGGCCCTACCGACGAAGATTTCCTTCTTAAAGGAAGCCGGTGTTCCTTTGTTCTTAAAGGAGTGCTCGAGAGACCTTTCTTCTTTTCAATTTAAATCCCCTTCCAAAGAGAAAAGATGCCCCCCAGGAGAGCCTCCACTCGGAGATCGATGGCCTCCGTGGTCCGATCTCGTTCGAGTCCATCCGCTCCAGCTCCAGCCCCAGTGACTCGGGCTCATTCTGCAGCCCGACGATCGACGGCCTCCGCGGCCCGATCCCGTCCGGGTCCGTCCGCTACCGCTCCAGTCCAGGCAATCCAGGCCGCGGTAGACGCTGAACAGTTCAACCTGCTCGTCCAGTAGATTCGTGGCCTCACCGAGGCCGTTCAAGCGGTGCAAGCCATGCACCAGCAAGCCACCGTACCAGTCCAACCGATCCCGGATCATCTGGAACCGCATTGTCCAGTCTAGAGGCAATCGACATGGGCTATCCGACCTCCAATTTTCGGAAAAGAAAAGCAACAGAAGGAGAGCCCTTGTTCGGACCGCAGCTCATCCCAGGGAGAAGCTTTTCGTCCGATCAGCAAGAAGACCTTTAGAAATGAAGAGATCGCATGAAGATCTTCCTGGACCAGAAGGCTCTTGGAAATGAGGACGTCGGATCGAAGAACTCCGCCACGCTCCTCCCTCATATGGTAATGAGATCCGAACCGACCCTCCATTCTCACAGAAAATTATGCAAGAACAGGTCCCGCCGAACTTCAAACTCCCACAGTTTGAGAGCTATGATGGGACCACTGACCCGGTCGACCATCTGGAAGCCTTTCAGGACGACGATGTTGCTTCCATGGCGCGCCAGACGCCATCCTTGTGCTGGGCTTTTCCCTTCTACTCCTTAAAGGGAGTCATCAGAAACTTGGTATTCGGCACTCAAATCCGAGTACCATCCTGTCATTCGACCAAATGAGTCAACAATTCGTGGCCCACTTCGTCAGTAGTCGGCGTCCACGCCGAAGCTCGGACTTCCCTAATGGCCATCAAGGCAGAGAAGAAGGGGGAATCCCATCCGGGCTTACGTCATTTTTCGATTTAATACCGCTGCGTTAGAAGTCCGAGACCTGGATCAATCGATCGCCATGGCCGCGCTCAAGAGCGGCCTTCAGAAAAATGACCTATTGTTCTCCCTGAAAAAAAAGTATCCTAGGGACTTTGCCGATATGTTGGCTCGGGCCGAAAGTTATGCCCGAGCAGAGAAGACCTTCGAAGCTAAGGATGGTGAAATTGATGGTAAACGACTGATCGGCAGGCTGGATGGACCCTCCGACAAAAGGAAGCGAATTGAAGCTCGGCCACGCTCCAGGACTCCCCCTGATCGCGAGCAAGTTCGGATTCCCTCTCAAGCTCGGAAGCAGGGAAGCTCTGACGGAAGGACGCACCGAAGTTCTCCTCAGTGCCGAAGTTCTCCTCAGCACCGAAGTTCTCTCCGTCTACGATGATTTCACAACTACACCCCCCTAAACACCCCGAAGACTCAAGTTCTGATGGAGATCCGGGAACGGCTTCCAAGACCAGAGAGAATGCGTTCTCAGCCTTACAAGCGTAATCCCTACAAGTTCTGCCTCTACCATCGCGATCACGGTCATGACACGGAGGAGTACATTCAACTCCAGGACGAAATCGAAGAGCTCGTCAGGCGAGGCAGACTAAGCCGATTTTTTCGAAGGCGGCCCGAGGAGGTGGAAGATCGGCCGAGAACGCTAACACCAAGCGGGAAAAACCAACAAGAAGACCGGCCACCCGTTGGCATCATCAACACTATCTTAGGGGGATTTCAGCAAAAGAAAACCAGCAGGCTTGAAGGATCGATGAAGAAATGGAAGATTTCGGAGTCTATAGTCTTCACCGATGAGGATGGCCAGGGAATCCAATTTTTGCATAATGACGCGGTTGTAGTTTCGTTGAATATTGCTGACTACGATGTACGCCGCGTCCTCGTAGATAATGGAAGCTTGGCTGATGTGTTGTTCTACGGTGCCTTCTCGAAAATATCCCTACCTGATGATCAATTGAGCTTGGTGAATTCTCCGCTAGTTGGATTTGCTGGCAACACCGTACCAGTCGAAGGTATCATAACTTTGACCGGTAACAGCAGGGCAGTACCCCAAAGCAGGCCAAAGCTCAGGATCGACTTTCTAGTCGTAAAGACGCCCGTCCGCCTATAATGCTATCCTCGGTCGACCTGGTTTAAATGCCCTTCGGGCGGTTGTGTCGACTTATTACTTAAAGATGAAGTTTCCCGACGAACTATGGGGTTGGAGAAGTCAGAGGAGACCAGGCCCTAGCGAAAGTATTGTTACTCGAATCGCCTTGTATAAGGGAGATCAGGCCCGACCCCTTGTCCTGGTTGACGGACTGGACGTCCGTGACGACCTCGCTGAAGAACGAGCTGAGCCTGCAGAGGACCTCGTCTCCTGTGTCATTAAATGATGGAAGATCGGACCATGTGGTGCAGATCGGCTCCAACCTGGCGACCGAGGTTCAAGGGAGCAGCTCGTCGCTTTTCCTCAGAAGGAATGCAGACGTCTTCGCTTGGACCCCAGCGGATATGCCAGGAATCGACGCCGAGGTCATGGAACATCGGCTGGCCATCGTTGACTCGAAACACCGGTCCCGTAAGAGAAAAACTACGCCAACCATAGCCCCGAAGAGGCAGAAAGGCGATCGCTGAAGAAGTAAATAAACTCCTTAAAGCTGGACTAATCCGGGAAGTTCATTACCCGACTTGGGTTTCGAACGTGGTTCTTGTCAAGAAAAGCAAACAACAAGTGGAGGATGTGCGTCGACTTCAAAAAGCTAAACAAGGCTTGTCCCAAAGGATAGTTACCCCTTGCCGAGGATCGATCAGTTGGTAGATGCAACCTCGGGTCATGAGCTTCCTCAGCTTTTATGGATACCTTTTCTGGTTATAACCAGATACGTATGGCGCCTGAAGACGAAGAAAAAATAGCCTTCATCACTAGCCGAGGTCTTTATTGCTATACAGGTCATGCCTTTTGGACTCAAGAATGCGGGAGCAACATACCAGCGTTTGGTCAACAAAATTTTCAAGGAGCAGATCGGCCGCAACATGGAGGTGTACATAGATGATATGCTCGTCAAAAGCCGAGCTTCAGCTGACCATCTGGCCGACCTTGAAGAGACCTTCAATGCATTGAAAAAGCATAAGATGAGACTGAACCCTACCAAATGCGCCTTTGGCGTAACTTCAGGAAAATTTCTTGGGTTCATGGTGTCGAGACGTGGAATCGAGGCAAACCCCCTGAAAATTTGAGCTATTCAAGAAATGACCACTCCAAAGATGATTAAAGAAGTTCAGCGCTTAGCCGGAAGGGTGGCGTCCCTAAATCGCTTCATCTCAAGGTCGGCTGAATGTTGCTTGCCCTTCTTCGAGGTTCTCAGGCGACCAAAGGACTTCAGCTGCACAGCAGAGTGTCAACAAGCATTTGAGAAACTCAAAAATTACCTCGGCATGCCCCCGCTGCTGGCAAAATCTGAACCTGGGGAAGAGTTGTTCTTGTATCTAGCTGTCTCCTCGGTGGCCCTGACGGCGGTTCTCGTTAGGGAAGAAGCAAAAACACAATGCCCGATCTATTACGTGAGCCGAGTCCTAAGGGACGCGGAGACCAGATACTCCCGGATAGAAAAATTATCTTACTGTCTCGTAATTGCCATCAGGAGGCTCTGACCTTACTTTCAGGAGCACACCATAACGGTCCTCACGGACCAACCAATAAAAGCAGTTCTCCACCGAGCAGACGCTTCCGGAAGAATCACAAAATGGGCAATGGAGCTCACGGAGTTCGACATCAACTACCAGCCCAGGCCATCAATCAAAGCCCAGATACTGGCGGATTTTGTATTAGAATGCACCGCATTCCGGACGAAGCCGAACTTGAATCAAGCAAGACAAACACAAAGGCGAGATCGAGCCTTGACGAAGTCGAACCATCACAGCCGAACTTCCCTGAAGGAAAGGGCCGACCTCTCTGAAGGCTTCTGGATTCTACACGTGGATGGTTCTTCCAACTCCATTGGAGCTGGTGCGGGGCTAGTCCTGGTCAGCCCCGAGGGAGTTGTCGCCGAGTTCGCGCTGCGCTTCGAGTTTCCCGCTACCAACAATGAAGCCGAATATGAAGCACTGATTGCGGGATTAAGAATAGCGAAGGAGCTAAAAGTAGATCGGCTTCGAGTCTACAGTGATTCCCGACTAGTGGTCGGTCAAGTTGGCGGCAACTTTGAAGCAAGAGAAGAGAGCATGGCGAGATACCTCGGGAAAGTGAAGAGTTTAACCCCGGCCTTCGGCAGTTTCGTCATTCAACATATCCCAAGGACAGAAAATGCGAGAGCCGATTTTCCTCTCCAAACTGGCCACTTCGGCTCCAGCCGAACTACCCAAAGAAGTGTTTCAAGGAAACTCTGAAGTACCCGACCACAGAAGAATCTCAGGATATCCTACAGACGGAATTCGAGCCTAGCTGGATTGACCCACTGGTCACCTACCTTAAAGAGGGGGTTCTTCCTCATGATCAAAAAGAAGCTCAAAAACTCAAAAATCAGGCCTTCCGTTATGTCTTATACGAAGGTCAGTTGTACAAAAGGTCGTACTCCCTTCCATTGTTGAGATGCCTTCGACCTTCAGAAAGCTAATATTGCACTACTATGGGATGTGCACGAAGGATTTTGCGGAAGCCATTTAAGAGCAAGGTCTTTGTCGCTAAAGCTACTTCGGCAAGGGTATTATTGGCCGACCTTATTTTACGATTCTGTGGAATACGTAAAGAGGTGCGACCGCTGCCAGAAAAATGCTAGTGTGCAGAGACGGCCGGCATCCGAACTCACTCCGCTTAATTCACCCTGGCCGTTTGCGCAATGGGGAATGGACATACTCGGCCCCTTTCCGACAGCGTCGGAACAGCGGAAGTTCCTCTTGATCGCGATTGACTACTTTACCAAGTGGGTCGAAGCTGAACCACTCGCGAAAATTACCGAGGCCAAGGTACAGGACTTTGTTTGGAAGTCACTAGTTTGTCGGTTCGGCCTGCCCCGAACCCTTATAACCGACAATGGGCGACAGTTCGCCGGGGCTAGGTTCGCCGAGTTCTGTGAAGGATTAAACATCTCCCAGTGCTTCACTTCTGTGGCTCATCCGCAGACCAATGGGGAAGCTGAGATAACCAACCGGACCTTGCTATAGGGAATCAAAACGAGGCTAGATAAGGCAAAAGGGGCCTGGGTAGACGAACTCTACCATGTCCTCTGGGCATACCGAACTACTCAGAGGGTGCCAACTGGAGAAACACCCTTCGCTTTGGCCTTCGGTACTGAGGCAGTCATCCCGGTTGAACTTAAGCTCCCTTCCGCACGAGTTATGGACTTCAATGAACAGCACAACCCCCAAGACCTTAGAGTCAACCTCGACCTTCTGGAAGAAAAGAGGGAGGAAGCTCGCATCCGAATGTCAGCCTATAAATAGAAGGTGGCTCGGTACTACAACTCCAGGGTTAAAAGTAAGACGTTCAGAGTAGAAAACCTAGTGTTCCGACGAGCCGCTGTTACTCAGCCTCAGAGTCAAGAAAAGCTTGCTCTAAATTGGGAAGGTCCGTACAAGGTAACGGATGTCATCCGACCCGGAACCTACCACTTGAAGGAACTTGGAGGGATAATGCTTCCTCGGCCATGGAACTCGAAAAATCTGAGGATGTATCATCAATGAATTTCTTTGTTCTACGTTTTTGGTTTTTGGCATAAGAATCGTGGGATGGCAAGAGAAAAATGAGTAAAAATAGCCCGTTAGGAATAGGAGGAAGACCTCATCCTAATGCGAACAAAGTCGAAGACCTCGTTCACCCTTAGACGAGACGGGGGGAGAAGCTCGGACGACGGTCCGCATGTGCCCCCACAGCCCGTTAGGAACAGGAGGAAGACCTCGTCCTAACGCGAGCAAAGTCGAAGGCCTCGTTCACCTTAGACGAGATGGGGGAAGAAGCTCGGACGACGGTCCGCATGTGCCCCCACAGTCCCGTTAGGAATAGGAGGAAGACCTCATCCTAACGTGAGCAAAGTCGAAGGCCTCGTTCACCTTAGACGAGATGGGGGGAGAAGCTCGGACGACGGTCCGCATGTGCCCCCACAGCCTGTTAGGAACAGGAGGAAGACCTCGTCCTAACGTGAGCAAAGTCGAAGGCCTCGTTCACCTTAGACGAGATGGGGGGAGAAGCTCGGACGATGGTCCGCATGTGCCCCCACAGCCCGTTAGGAATAGGAGGAAAGACCTCATCCTAAGTGCGAGCAAAGTCGAAGGCCTCATTCACCTTAGATGAGATGGGGGGAGAAGCTCGGACGATGGTCCGCATGTGCCTCCACAGTCCGTTAGGAACAGGAGGAAGACCTCGTCCTAACGCGAGCAAAGTCGAAGGCCTCGTTCACCTTAGACGAGACGGAGGGGAGAAGCTCGGACGACGGTCCGCATGTGCCCCCACAGCCCGTTAGGAACAGGAGGAAGACCTCGTCCTAATGCGAGCAAAGTCGAAGGCCTCGTTCACCTTAGACGAGATGGGGGGAGAAGCTCGGACGACGGTCCGCATGTGCCCCCACAGCCCGTTAGGAACAGGAGGAAGACCTCGTCCTAACGCGAGCAAAGTCGAAGGCCTCGTTCACCTTAGACGAGATGGGGGGAGAGGCTCGGACGATGGTCCGCATGTGCCCCCACGGCCCGTTAGGAGCAAGAGGAAGACCTCGTCCTAACGCGAGCACTTACATCAACCTCAGCCAAAGGAGATGAGATATCCTCCGAGCAATCTTATCAACTTCGGCCAAATAAGGTCCCTCCGAGCGACTAGGCTAACCTCGGCTGAAGAGCGCCGACTTCGACCTCGACGAGAGATAGGATTTTTGACCGAATCAACCTCGGCTAGAGAGCCTCAACTTCAGCATCAACTTTAGCCAGAAATGAAATCTCTCCTAAACTTCGACATGAATCGATACGAAGCCCGGAAGAAAAACTTTGGCAGTCACCTTATCTGCACTCCCTTCCTTCGAATTTCGAACTCGGAAGTGGGGGGCTAGTGTTGGGGATAAATTTCACTCCTGCCAAAGTCAAGTTCGGTCCCAGCCTGATGTGGTCAATGCGGAAGAACTTCAGCGGATGCGTCCTAGCTGAACTACTACATCCGACCGAGCTTCTCAGCGGCTGAGCCTCAGCCGAAGTCTTTCAACCAACCGAACTATCAAGCGGCCGAGCTTCAGACTTTTAGTGGCCGAACTCCTCAAGCGACCATTCTCTCAGCCGACCGAGATCCTTCAGACCCCTAGCGGTCGAACT
Source organism: Cocos nucifera (assembly GCA_006176705.1). Classification (NCBI taxonomy): domain Eukaryota; kingdom Viridiplantae; phylum Streptophyta; class Magnoliopsida; order Arecales; family Arecaceae; genus Cocos; species Cocos nucifera. Next base: position 331,246 of record QRFJ01005203.1, read on the forward strand.
CCTCAAGCGGTCGAACTACTTATTGCCCGAGCCCCTTTGGACTCCGAGCGGCCGAGCTTCGATCGAGACCCCGACGGCCGAGTTTGTTCCAACCCTCTTAGCGGCCGAGCTCCCTAAACTTCTGTCCAGCGGTCGAACTCCCCAGCATCCAGGCTCCGGGCCGAGCTCCTTCGGACTCCCAGCGATCGGGCTTCAGCCAGACCCTTGCGGGAGCCGAACTTCTCCAAAACCTCCTCTCGGGCCGAGTTTCTATGAAAGTCGGACTCCCTATAGACTTCTTCAATGGACGAGCTTCTCAATGGCCGAACTCCTTATGATGGATTCCTACAGGCAATCTCGCTACGGTTACACAACAATAACGATCGGTATTTATCAGCAATAACGATCGACAATAACGATCGATATTTATCAGCAATAACGATCGATATTTATCAGCAATAATGATCGACAATAACGACCGACATTGATCAGGACGGTTGCAACAAGCTTCCTCTATAAAAAGGATCCTCCGGATACCTTTACGCCAGGTTCTGAAAATCCTTTTATCTTCTTCTATACTCTACCGAGCATTCCATTCCTGTTGACGGGAATTGACTTGAGCATCGGAGGGTCTTGCCGGAGCCACCCCCACCGGCTCTGAGCCAGACTTTGTTTTGCAGGTCCCCGTAGGCAACCTCATCGGCGTCAACTCTGGTGGACTCCGATGACGACGAATTTCTGCGTTAACAGCATCTATGCCCAAATTAGTCAATGTACACTATTTGTTGGTAGTAGCAGTTGTAAGTGGGAATTGCACCAACTAGACATCAATAATGCCTTCTTGCAAGGTGATTTGCATGAAAAAGGGTTTTATATGTATTCCTAAAAGTTTTGCATGTCCAGGTGATACATGAGTTTGCAAATTGAACAAGTTTTTATATAGATTCAAACAAGTATCTCATAATTGGTTTGAAAAAATTCACCTCCTCTTTTGTCCAGTTCCATTTTAAGTAGTCCAAAGTCGATTACTTCTTGTTCACTCATGCTCAAGATGAGAGTATAGCCCTCATCTTAATCTATATGGGCGATATCATTCTTGTTGGAAATGATCCATCAACATCTCTTCCATTAAGACTTGACTGCACTCATAGTTTTATCTTAAAGATCTAGGCTAATTAAAATATTTTTTGAGAATTGAAGTTATTAGATCGCTGAATGGCGTTGTGCTTGATCAAAGAAAATATGATTTTATCATCCTCTATCAGATGGACATGCT